>CM060703.1:137558959-137987370 GCA_030686995.1 Artemisia argyi
AAAAACAATAGTAAGAGAAACGTGTTTACTTAGATTTCACTACTCCCTAGCTATCTTTTACTAGTTGATTAGTTTGTTACAATTGCAAGGATGATGGGTTATATTCCTTAATACCATTCGTAGGGCCGTGTACGATCTTCCCTAACTCTATAAGCTTCTACCTCTTCCTATGTTGAGCCGACTACTAGCTTCTAACATGGCCTCCTTAGTAGTTACTCATGCATTAAATATAACCAATTAATCGTAGTACACATCCGATCATGTTTCTTAAGACGTTCAAGCATGTTACCAATTGGAAGTCTGCCAGTTTTCTTAAGCCTAACATCGAAATCATTCATCCATTACAATTAATAATAAACAACCAACCAATAATCAATAGCTATGTTTCATTACATCTAAGAAAACACAAAGAAAACCTAGCCTAGCATGTTAAAGTAAAGACAAACATAAGATAGAATCAAACAACACATAGACATATTGAATGATTATTGGAAGACTTATCTTTATTAAAACATGGATGATATAAGGGTGAAAAACCCTGTAAAATTCGACCTAGGGTTTCTCCACAAGTTCTCCTTAAAGTCTCTATAAAATTCTCCTCTTAATACATGAAAATTAGAAAACTATATATAGATTTTAGGGTCTGACGGCGTCACGTGTTGAGTCTGACGCCGTCAACTCACACCCAAAGAAATCTTCGTATTGCCTAGATCCAGATCTGACGCTGTCTCTTATAAATCTTCTCATGGCCGTCAAGAGCAAATTACATGTGATGGCCTTGGTGACGCCGTCACGTGTTAAATTCCAAAAACATTCTGGCGCGTCTCATTATACTTTTTATCCATCTCTTTGCCATAATGTGACGCCGTCACAAGTAAGTATTGATGCCGTCAGATACTAATTCCAACTTGATTTGGAGACTTTGTTGTTTTCTTCACTTTTCGCTCCAAAAACGTCCAAAATGCTTCCTTTTCCAGATTTCTTCTCCAAAGTACCTAAAATGACTTTTCCAGATTTCTTTTCCAAAGTACCTAAAATGACAAAAGGAACGATTTAGGGCAATATTTGATCAAATAATCTCAACTTTGGGCTTAAATGACCCCCTAAAAGCGGTACACTTTTCATCTCATCAAATACCCTTACATTTGAGATTTGCTTGTCCTCAAGAAAATGCGCTTTTATTCTAATCAAAATACAAGCTAGGGGTCATTTAACACTAATATAAAAGTAATTACAACAAATAATCGTTCCACTTCAACCAAATCAAGCACGGAAATTATACACTAGCACCTCACAAATAGTGTTTAGATACTCACAGCTCTCGGGTGTAATAAAAGTATATATCACAATATGAAAGTGGAAAATATCTCTCACTACCTGTCATAGCACATAGATTACCATAGGCTTGGGAAAGGATCAAACCTCCACCACTTGGCGTAAACACCTAGGATAAACTATCAAAGAGGTCTTTTAAAGGGTTATAACGTGAGGTGTAGGGATATGATAAACACGGTTTTGTTGGATAAAGGCAATCTTTACTGGTGGCGAGTTAATCATCTTGCTCAATTACATGTACAATGTGGCGTTGCTAAGCCAAGACTCGACTCGACTTAAGCTAATCAAAAACATAAAATAAACATAAAAGGAAACGGGATCGTAGTCTGTATGTTTTTCTTTTTCTTTTTCTATTTTTTCTTTATTTTTTGATTTTTCAATTTTTTTTATTTACTTTTTTTTTTGCATACACTCTTACCCTACCATCCAAAATAATACATCGTAGGGAATTTGCATTCCCGTTACACTTGAACTTTTACATACTTTACAATTAACTATTCTAATGACTCGAATTAAGATAATCAAAACACTTGGAGTACTTTTTAAATATTAGCGCACATATGGGGGTAAAAATTGATGTCTTCCCCAATACTCCATAATAATAGTACTTTACCCATGAGTCCCAATCGTCCCAAAAAAATATGTACAAGATATGACTCGACTTAGTAACCATGTAATCAATTAGACAATTAACTAAGATTTTAAACATATAACAATAATGTACTAAAGATGAGTGCATACAAGGAAGGCTAAGGCGATTTGGTTGCACATTTGGGGTGGATTGTAAAAAAATTATTCCTTTAAGTAAAATGCTTAAAGTTAGAAACGAAAAAGATAGGCTCGGAGGGTTGTACTAGGGGTATCGTGTACTAAAATGAGTACATCGCAAAGGTGTGGGAAAAATTATTGACTTTACTAGTCAAGTAATTATGACTTCATAGGTCAAGTAATTATGATACGGGTTCAACAGAAGGGTTATCCTAATGCCTCTTATCATGTAGTAAATCCTAACTACACGAATGTAGTCTCACTAGCGGTCTCGGGATGCATTACTAACGTAAGTTCTAGAATCTAAGTACTATTAGTACACTCATAAGCATCTTTTCCTAATAAATCTAGGAGCGAACCTCACATATTTGGGTTGGAAAATATTGAGTGGTACGGTTTTTCGTGCTAGTCATACAACTCCTATCCATGACACGCTCATTAGGGCTAAAGCTTCACTCCTAAATATTGTAAAAAATTTTAAATTTGGAGCTAAAATTGCCCTAACAAGTATTTCTCTTAGTTTTATTACACACCTACTTTTGAACAAACAAACTCAAGTGCAATTGCATTCTCTAAGGTATCATTATTTACCCTCCCCTTACACTTAGGCTGAACATTGTCCCCAATGTTCAATAAAAAGGATGTAAAAGTAATGAAGGTAAAAGAATGAAACAAATACTCCCCTGATTCGTTCGGTGTGAATAATATGGTAACAAGGTTAGATCCTCCTCCAAGAAAATGAACGATGAAAGCTTCCCTCTAGAAATATAAATCATCTTCTAGTCCAATATAACCTATTAAAACTGAGAAAACAACCATGGCAAACCTCGCGTAAAGTCGGCGGCAATCTATATATATAATAAAATCCTAGAGAGCAAATTAAGATATAATGCTTGTGGAATGAATGTTTGAAGATTTCCTGGAGTTTATAAAACTAAAGAATTTACAAAAACTTTAAGACTCGGGTAGAAAAACAAAACTCGCAAAATTTTTCAAAATTTTACACCTGACGCCGTCAGGTTATAATCCTGACGCCGTCAGAGTGCTCTGACAGAAATCTTATGTTAAGTTTCCGGAAAATTTCTGGAAAAACTCATGCCTTAATTCATGGAAATCCTGCAAAACATCATTATGACTCGATACAAGCATTTGACTCAAACAAATACTAATATGCACATTCATTTAATATTGTTGTGGTTCATGTCCAATCTCGTTCTTAGAAACAAATTTAGATTTCCCTTACACTTAACTTTTTCAAAATACCTTTGTATGAAGTTAAGACGAAGTTAAACAACAAGATAAAGCATTTTCACAATTTATTTTGAAACATGAACCATAAACAATAAAAATAAAATATACATATGGAAACAAATAAAATCAAATAAACAAACAATAAAGCTTGGGTTGCCTCCCAAGAAGCGCTTTTTATTTATTAACGAGTCTTGTAGCTAGACTCAAAGTCACGGGCTATTACGTGACCTCGTCATTAGTCACATCTTCTAGGTCATCCTCAATCTTAGTTTTGTATTCCGGACCTAGTTGCAAGCATTCTTTGTAGAAACCAAGTATTTTTCTCATTACATGGTCTACTCCTCTACGTATATCCTCATCATTCCTATAGTAAACCGCTTGTTTGTACTCTTTCTCAAGATCCAATAGAAGTCGGTATTGATCTATCTTATATGGCATTTGGTAGGCTACTTCATCGGTTTCGTCCTTGAATCTGACTATCCCTAAAGATGTGTCATAACTCATTTTAGAGGCTTCAATGAACGGCTTTCCAAACACTACTTGAGTTAGGCAACTATCTATTACCGGACGAATATCTTCTACAATCACAAAGTCGGTAATATATGTGAAATTTCCTACAAGCACATGCAATCCCTTTACTCTTCCTTCAAAGTTACTCATCCAACCCGTGTCGGGAAATATCCTAGGTCCGAGTTGCTTCTTCATTATCCAATTATAGTGGAGCCTAGTCATAAGGTTTATAGGAGATTTAAGATCGATGTAGGCTTTTCACACATGCATATGCCCAATGTTGCACGATATATTGATATTAGAGGGGTCACCCGCTTTAATGATTGGTGAACCTAGGACGTAAGGTGTCTCGGGGTCATCAAATAAATCCTTATGGTATTCCCGTTCTTCCTTGGTAGGTAACCTATCAAAGTATTCCTCTACATTTTCTACTTCCTCTACCTTCCCATCCTTATTATCCTCCTTCTTAGATTCATTATCAATTCCATCCCTATCTACATCATCTTCTTCCCTATCCTTATCGATTAGCTTAATAGTGACAACATTAACAAAGTGGACATGCTTGGATGATGAGGGATCCTTAACTTGGGTTCCACTATTAGTGTTCCTAGTGTCCTTAGTTGGCGTGGTCAACACTTGATTGTTAAGAGCTTTCAACAAGTTGTCAATTTTATTGATCATCTTTGTTTGTTGTTGATTGAATTCAGATACAAACGTAGCTATACGAGCTTCTTGAGATGCCATAAATTTAGACCTAAACCCTTCAAGATTGTTGGTACTACCATAGTTGTTGGAAGGATTGTTGTTGAAAGTACGGTTTGGGGGTGGACCGTTTGATTGGTAACGATTAGGTGGATTGGAAGAATTGTTTTGGGGCATATTTTGATTTTGTTTCCACCTAAAGTTTGGGTGATTTTTCCAAGAGGGGTTCTATGAATCACCATAAGGGTTTGGCTCGGGTTTAAAAGTGTACCACTTGTCTCCCGCTCCGTCGGTACGCGAGGATGCGTAATCCGCTAAAGCTTGTTCGGGGAGTTCCATGCAATCACGAGTGTCGTGGGGACCACTACATAATTCGCATGAAGAAGTGATTTTGTTCACTTGGCTTGAAGGTTTAGGAGCTTCGTTGGATTTCATGAGAAACTTGATTTGGTCTTCAAGTTCCATGATCCTACGGTCGGGAGTGCTTGCATTGTTCGAAGGCAGGGATATTGCCTTGAACGTTTTCTTCAAATCACGGGGATCATTCCAACTTTCGTTGTCATAGAGAGCAAGATCTTCTATGAGTTCCCAGGATTCTTCAGCACTTCGATCATGTAGCTTGCTACCGGCCGCTTGGTCAATGGTTTGCCTCTTGGAGAGATTGATGTGGTCATAGAAGATTTGGACTTAGAGCCAAAGATCTATGCCATGATGAGGGACTTTTTGGAGTAAGTCCTTGAAACGAGTCCATGCTTCATAGAGAGTTTCACCTTGACGTTGTTCGAACATCAAGATTTCATTTCTTAGCTTGGTGGTTCTCCCCGGTGGGAAAAATTGAGCAAGGAAACGAGTGGTGAGATCATCCCAAGAGGTGATGGATCCCGCGGGTAAACGCTCAAGCCGTTGACTTGCTTGGTCACGTAGAGAGAATTAGAAGAGACGCAATCGGGTCGTCTCTCGAGTTTCAACATCAAGATCTATAGAATCTACGATTTTGAGGAAATCCTTGAGATGTTGATTAGGATCTTCGGAACGAAGTCCATGAAATGCACATCCGCTGTGCACCAACCAGATGGTGTAGGATCGCAAGGGAGAAACATTGACTCCTTAAGTGAGCTCAATGGTGTTTCGATATCCTTGGTGGCTAGGACGGGAGTACTCTCCTAAAGTGCGGGGTCTAGGAAGTTGATTTGGTTGTGGTGGGTTTTGTGGGTGGTTTTGTTGTGGTGGGTTGGCGGGGTCAAAGAGATTACCACCTTCCATGATGGTGGATGGCAACGGTTACGAACAAAGGAACAAAGAAAAAGAGAGACTAAAGAAACCTATAAAAATAAAATAAAAATCTTACTAGAAAGGAATCTAGCAAGTAGACCTAATAAAAATAAATTTCAACCTAATCAATAACTATCCCCCGGCAGCGGCGCCAACAATTTGATGGTGGGATTGCACCTACGCAAACGGTTTTACCTCTCAAGGGATCTCAAGTGGCTTGCAATCCCCACCAGGCAGTGTACCTGACCGATGTAGTATAGTCTGGTGGCAAGTACCGGGGGATTGATCGTTCTCTCGGGGAATAGTGTCGTTAGGATCAAAACTTAATTAAACTAGGTCTAGAGGTGAGGGATGATTCTTTTTGTATTTTTATGGTTTTTTAGAAAGCAAGTAAAAATCTCGGGTTTTGGAAGAGTGGGCGGAATTAGTTGCTAGTCAACTAACCCAAATAACTACAAATTCAATAAAAATAAAATAACAAGAAAGTAAATGTGGAGAAAAACAATAGTAAGAGAAACGTGTTTACTTAGATTTCACTACTCCCTAGCTATCTTTTACTAGTTGATTAGTTTGTGATGAAGCGAAAAGTGTACCTCTTTTGGGGGGTCATTTAAGGCCAAAATCGAGATTATTTGATCAAATATTTCCTAAATCATTCCTTTTGTCATTTTAGGCACTTTTGAGAGGAATTTTACAAAAGGAAGCATTTTGGACGTTTTTGGAGCGAAAAAGTGTAGAAAACGACAAAGTCTCAAAAGCATGCTGGAAATTGCCTTTGACGGCGTCACAAGGTGTTAGTGAAGGCGTCATGAGTTGACAAAAGGGTGGATAAATCAAATACACGTGACGCGCCAGAATGTTTTGTGAAGAGGGTCTGACGGCATCATGTACAAAAATTCCAAGGCCATCAAGAGTTATCATAAAGAGTGACGGCCCAGAACCCATATAGAGTGACGGCGTCAGAAGTGGATCTAGGCAATACGAGTTTAATTTGGCGGCGATTTGACGGCGTCAGACTTAACTCTTGACGCCGTCAGATTACAAAATCTATATATAGTTTTCTAGTTTTCATTCATTGTGTGCAACTTTGAGGGAATAAACCCTAGACGAATTTTCTAGCTATTTCAAGGGTTTCAACCCTTTGTTTCTTCCATGTTCAATTGAAGATAAGTACTTTACCAAATCATTCAATATGTCTATGTGTTGCTTGATTATATCTTACGCTTGTCTTCTCTTTAACATGCTAGGCTAGGTTTCTTTCGTGTTTGCTTAGATGTAATGAAACCTAGATGTTAATTATTTGTTGATGGTTTGTTTGTAATTGTTGTGGATGAATGAATTCAATGTTAGGCTTAAGAAAACTGGCAGACTTCCATTTGGTAACTTGCTTGAACGTCTTAAGAAACATGATCGGATGTGTACTACAATTATTTGGTTATATTTAATGCATAGGTAACTTCCAGTGATACCATGTTAGGAGCTTTTAATCGGCTCGACATAGGATTGAGGTTGAAGCCTATAGAGTTAGGGAAGATCGTACACGGCCCTACGACTAGTATTAAGGAATATAATCCGTCATCCATGCAATTGTAACAAGCTAATCAACCGGTAAAAGATATCTAGGGAGTAATGAAATCTAAGTAAACACACTTTCTCTCATTATTTGTTTACACCACAATTAGTTTAAGTTTATTTTATTTTATTTAGATTGCATCTGTAGTTAATTGGGTTAGTTGACTAGCAACTAATTCCGCCCACTACTTCAAAACCAGAGATTTTACTTGCTTTTCTTAAAATATAAAAAATACTAAAAGAATCATCCCTCACCCCTAGACCTAGTTTAGTAGAATTTTAACCCTATCGAACACTATTCCTAGATTAGAACGATCAGTCCCCCGGTACTTGTCACTATACTATACTACAACAAACAGGTACACTGCCTGGTGGGGATTGCAAGCTTCTCAAGATCCCTTGAGAGGTAAAACCTTTTGCGAGGGCACAATTCCACGCATCAGTTTGTTACAATTTCATGGATGATGGTTATATTCCTTAATACTATTCGTAGGGCCGTGTACAATCTTTCCTAACTCTATAATCTTCTACCTCTTCCTATGTCGAGCCGACTACTAGCTTCTAACATGGCCTCCTTAGTAGTTACTCATGCATTAAATAAAACCAATTAATCGTAGTACACATCCGATCATGTTTCTTAAGACGTTCAAGCATGTTACCAATTGGAAGTCTGCCAATTTTCTTAAGCCTAACATCGAAATCACTCATCTATTACAATTAATAACAAGCAACCAACCAATAATCAATAGCTAGGTTTCATTACATCTAAGCAAACACAAAGAAAACCTAGCTAGCATGTTAAAGTAAAGACAAGCATAAGATAGAATCAAACAACACATAGACATATTGAATGATTATTGGAAGACTTATCTTTATTAAAACATGGATGATAAAAGGGTGAAAAACCCTGTAAAATTCGACCTAGGGTTTCTCCACAAGTTCTCCCAAAAGTCTCTCTAAAATTCTCCTCTTAATACATGAATATTAGAAAACTATATACAGATTTTAGGGTCTGACGACGTCACGTGTTGAGTGTGACGCCGTCAACTCACCACCAAAGAAATCCTCGTATTACCTAGATCCAGATATGACGCCGTCTCTTATAAATCTTCTCATGGCCATCAAGAGCAAATTACACGTGACGGCCTTGGTGACGCCGTCACGTGTTAAATTCCAAAAACATTCTGGCGCGTCTCATTATACTTTTTATCCACCTCTTTGCCATAACGTGACGCCGTCACAAGTAAGTCTTGACGCCGTCAGGTACTAATTCAACTTGATTTGGAGACTTTGCCGTTTTCTTCACTATTCGCTCCAAAAACGTCCAAAATGCTTCCTTTTCCAGATTTCTTCTGCAAAGTACCTAAAATGACAAAAATAACGATTTAGGGCAATATTTGATCAAATAATCTCGACTTTGGGCTTAAATGACCCCTAAAAGCGGTACACTTTTCATCTCATCACATATCTGTTTTCTCCTATTACTCCCACATTAATCTGTTTCTTCCCATCACTTGAGTTCTTATCATTACATCTATTCACTGGAGTTTCACCCTGTAACACTTCCTTCTCATCCACATCATTTTTACTACTACTCTGATTGTCTTTAATATTTCCACAACTATTACCAACATTCTGACTCACCTTATTATTATTAATCTTTTCAGCTTGATTATTAACTTCAAGACTTTGTTTAGGCCTAAAATTATGCTTATTATTGTTTTGATTATACCCATACATTCTATTAGTATAAGTATTTCCCCTTGTGTAACTATTCAAACCATTCTTCTCAAAAACTCTATTGTTATTATTGTTGCTCTCACTTTTCCTATTCCTATATGTCACTTTTTGAAAACCATCATTTACATCACCATGATCATTTTTGGTTTTCACATTTTCAGTTTCTCTTGGAATCAATCTACAGTTAACATCATCATGCCCAAATACACAAGAATGGCTACACCTACTAGGTTCCCAAGTGTACTCAACCTGAACATATTTAGTCATACTTGTACTAGCATCTTTCTTCCTATAGGCTATTTCAATCACATCTTTGAATTGCTTTTTAGCATTCAATTCAATCAGCACCCTAGCAAAACCTAGACTACCCATTCCTGTCTTGCAAACATCAGTAGTCACTTCACCCATAATGAGAGGCTTGCCTAAACAACTAGCTAAAGTACTTATTCCTTTCACACTCCAAGCTTCTAAAGGTACATTAAGCAGTTTAACCCAGACAGGCAACTTCTTAGGTTCTGTTTTGTCCAAACTGTAACACCCCCAAAATCATCACGTCAGCGGAAGACTTAAAATGTCAGCGGAAGACTTTTTGGGTGTTACTTCGAGGATCTTTATCACAATCATAGAAAACGACACAAAAGTGACGCTTTAAAGTTTAATTCATTCAAAATACCAAATATTCGAGACATCAAGATGTTTCATAGTTTAAACAACAAGTTTATTTGAAATGTTTCAAAACGTTTAATTAAGCCCATGCCGGGTTACAAGCCCACTCCGTGCCTTCAAGTTCCTTCTCGTTTAGTTACCAGAGATAAACACATGCTAAAAGTGTCAACACAAAGGTTGGTGAGTTCATAGAGTTTATAGTTTAAATCGTTAATTAGAGAATGAGTGATTTCCTTATTAATTCAAAAATAGTTCGTTGGTTTGCCCTTCACCGGGTCAACACCAAAATAGTAGTTCGTTTGCCAATTATTAATAGTTTTTCCTGCTATATAGTGAGTACAATCTCGTAGTTTAATAAAACAGTGGGCTACAACATCGTACGCCCTTAACATCAGTCATTGTAGTGCTATATTATTACCGTTCTCTTGCCCTAAGCTCATGACACTCAACGATTAACAGGCATCAAAATTATCCATAATAATGATGTAAAACAGTGGCCCTTAGGATAGGTATTTACCAGTAACCTATGAAATCAAATAAAGTGCATTTGGTGGCTTTCCTCTAGCGACCAAATGGGGATTGTCAATCCCTAATAGATCTATTCACAATTATTTACGTTCACCCTGCAAGTGATTAAGGCGCATGATCGAGGGGCTTTTGGTAATAGGTACTTAGGCAATAGAGATCAAATATAACATATCGTTGGAAAATCACTTGTAATCATGTCTATAGCAGGTATTTCCTTATGAGATATAAAAGTGTGTAAACCAGTAAAGTTTATATGAAATACAGTCATGTATTTAGTTAATGAATACTTGTAAAAGTAAAAATAGTAGTTAAGCATGTATCTCCCCCAAAAACGTTTATAAATCATTGTAAAACAAGTAAGAGTAGGGGCTATGACTCACCTGAGAGTTATGATAGACATAGATAACGTAATGTCAGAGGTAGAATGGGAATGACTTCAAAGATAACCTGAATGATATGGAAGTTCGAGATAAGTTTGACTTATCGAGAATCGTGATTTGAATAGTGTTCGATGACAGAATGATTTGTGGCAGAGGTGGCTTGCGTGGCAAAAAGCTTAATAGTTCAAGAGCAAGTTATATACAATATAACTTGTCTTTATGTATAAGTATCGTTTATTATTTACATTTCTTGTCATGAATTTATAATATGTATCGAAAGTTGGTGAATGATAAATTATAGTAATTGTACGTTACTCCTAGTTAAGTGAATCAATGAGTTTTATTGTAGGAATAACCATTTCTTAATGTCTATTCATGTTAACCGATAATATCGTCAAGTTATAAATTATATATATTCAGAAAAATATAGTTATTCATAATTATTACTTCATTATAACCTCAAAATGTAGGTCTCGGTATATGTTTTTATGATATAGTCATAAAATATTAACTTTTCAATCGTAATTAAGTTTCAAAATAAACCATTAAGTTATATGTATTTTATACTTTTAACTCCAAGTAGCTTACATATTTATTTAGCAAGAGTGGTAAATTAATATAAGTTTATTAACTTACGAAAGTGTTTTAAGGAAATGTCAAGTAGTTTAAGGTTGAGGAGTTAAAATGGTATATTTGTAATATAAATTATAAAACTTATTAAAAGTTTTAAATGAAGTTGTCAAGTAATTTGAAGTAGTGGGACTATAATTATAAGAATGCAACGGTGGCAAAAATAACAAAAATGTGGCAACTGCCAAGTAAAACAAGTGTTGAACATCTTTATTAAAACGAAAGTGGTAAAGATTTGGATAAGTTATAAACTTGTAAAGTTTTAAGAAAATTATCAATTGATCCAAAGTTGAGGGGTTAAAACTATCAAATGGTGAAAATTGGCAAAGTAATAGAAGAAATAAAAACGTCAGGTGCATGTTCGAACTTGGGACAATTGTGGAGCTAAGCATGCAACAAACCACTGGACTAGATGTCCTTTGATGTTATGTCTTGCACTCATTTGTATTTATTATTACTCGTGTTTTATTTTGTTTATAAGTTTAGTCAGTGAATATTGAGTTTGTATGTTAGCATATATATGTTTGTATTATCAGGTGTTCATTCGTAAACCATTTATGCATGACAGAAACAAGTTGTAAAGTGTTTAAAACCATTTAAAGAAAACCATTTCTAAGACACAGATAAGCACAAAGTGCTTATTCTCTTTTTACATGCTAGACACGACATGATTTACGATCTCAAGTGTCACATAAGCTTCTTAAATATACCAAACCAACGACACATGTTTGTATGAAAGTTGAAGATGAGTTCGAGTTTAAAACCTTCATTAGTATTGTTTGTTCAAGTGTTTGTTTCACGTTAACGTATAGTTTTTGGGTTGTGTTTATAAAACATTGATGTTCCATCTTCTTAAACCAAAGCTGAGCTTGTGAATGTATGTACAAGTAGTTTTCTCTCGTTAGGTTTCACTTGTTTGATGTTTCCCCGTGATTCTAGCAAAACACAAGAACCTTAAGTGCAGTATGTTCTTATGTGGCGTGAGTATAATGAAAACGTGTTTTAGAAGTTTTAGTGAGTTATGAAAGCTTGTTATATGTTTATACTAATCGTTTATTCTTATACCACTCCCTACCTAGCCACGCAAGGAAAATAGCTGCCACAACTTTTAGTGAAAATGATTAATCGATAGAACATGCAAGCTAGTTATGGTTCACATGAAATCATAACATGAGGATGAGAAAGTATGATAAGAGGAAGACTTACTACACCAAGAATGGTGGTCCAAAGCACGACATGGAGACTAGTCATGGACAGAGAGTTGGTATTACTTAATTAGCAGCCTATCAAAGAAACGAGACCCATGCTCCAATGACCCTTCAACTTCAGAAAGTAGTTGTGATTCAGAAGTTTTTAAGTGTGGTATGTTTGTGATTTCATGTTGTGTGTGAATCTGGTTCGATTGTATGTAACCTTTATATACTGGAACATCATAAGTGATAGACTGTTTGCAGGTTGCTGGATTAGGTCACATTGGAGGCGGAGTGAGAGTTGGACATGGTGATCTTAGGTGATACTTGGGGTCGTAACGAGTGAGGGAGGCGAAGGTATAAGAAGCTGCCATTACATGTTATCTCCTTCAATGACCAATCGAGTTTAAACAACAAACATGAGCAAAGGAATGTGTAAGTATTGTGTCTAAATATTCCTGACAGCTGACAATAAGTTTAGTATTCGTTTTGTGATGGTTGGGGAGCAATGGAGGTCGAATTGGAAGCTTGTGGTGAGTTATACAATTTTACCCAAGGTGAGTTGGGGAGTTTACTTAGGTTGATTCTGAGGCAGCAAATAAGTGAGGGAGGTCACAAAAATTGTACACCTCCATTCTTTGTAACATGGCCATTCGATTTGTGTATAAACATGTATGTGTTGTGTGTCGAATTTGAGAGAAAACAAGGGTGATTTGGTGCTCAGTCGCGACAAGAAACAAAGAAAACAAAGGAATTAAAAATACACCCCGCTGGGCTTGGCCTGGTGGGCTGGTAGACTCGTTGTTGCTCAGGCCCAAAGGAAAAAGAAATGTTTTGGTTTTTGTTACTCTGATCGTATAACACCAATAAGGAATTATTTTATTTTGTAGTATGCTGAAGATGTGGTACGTATGTGGGATATTAGGAGCCTATGTAATATTTTGACTCTAGTGGTCATATGAAATGTGATAGCCACAGAGATGAGACTAGTAGCTTACTAAGAGTTAGGTGGTGATAGGATTTTGTTTATATTGCAATATATCAAGTGGTAAATATGATTATATACATGTGAGGTATGAGGGGAAGTCAAATGAGCATGGTAAAAGATTACAATGAGTATGTTTACTAGTTTCATGTTATTCACGAGTTGATACTATGAAGGTACGTATAATGAGTGTGACACAAAGTATGTGAGAACGTGTTATGATATTTAGTTTTTTAAAGCACGAATGAATATTCTTTTCAAGATAAATGGTGAAAATGTTGTGATCGTCAAAAGTGTATAAGAAAAACAAATTTTGTCATGGGTAAAAATGGTTACTTTTGTGTTATAATAATGTACTAATCGTAGGAATATTTTTACGGGATGTTATACAAACAAACATCAATACCCCATCTTTGGACAAACAGAGGCTTGTTATTAACCATCCAAGGGCCATTACTAATGACTTGTAATATTCCTTGTTCATCTTGAAACTTAAAGAAAAAGATCCCTTTATCATCACAGGCATATCCTCAAGACCAAACTTATTCCACATTCTCCTTATATGATACCTAGCCTCATTAAAACTAACCATACAACATAGAAATTGGCCACACACAGTTTTATCCCACTTAGCACTTCCTAATTCAACAATTTATTCATCAAAAATAGCAATTTACACCCCATTTTCATTCAATTCAGTTGGAACCATGAGAAGTGTGTTATCATGAGAACTAGTTTTAAGCATATCTGCCAAAGTACTAGTGGTTTCCTTCATACTCTCATTCAAATTAGTACTATTATTGACATTAGCTTTAGCATTATGACTAACATCCTTACTAGTACCACATCATTCTTAGTAACACAATCTACATTTGAATTACGCCCAGTATTGACATCATTCAATTGTCTTAAACATCATATTTTATGAAGCATAAACTGATAAACATTCATGATCTGAAAACTCAGTTACTTATGTTTACTGTTAAAATTCTGCTCCCCGGATAGAGCATGTGTAGATCTCTTCGGATTGCATAGGTGAAAACACGTGTTAGCCTCGATCGCCTTGGGTGTGACCCCAAGACCAAGCTCCAGCGAGAGAATAAGTATTGGCTATAGGCCGAAGGGTATAGTAATAAATGTGAGAATAAATGCGTGAAAAGAGAGATCCTTTGCATTGAATGTACTTGGGGTATTTATACTACCCAAAAACACTATACCTATTACATTGGGAAGGAGCAAGCCGAGGTCTACACCCTAGCCTATGTGTTAGGTGTCAGGTCACGTGGGGGACACAATCCCAAAATATCGGGGATAGGTGGCGCAGGCATGGTTTATAGCATGGATCGTTGGTTAAAAGGATACTCTGGATAAAGGGTGGTCTTTTATGTTCTTATCATTTGTCACACGTTCCTTTGGACCATGTTCTTCGAATACGTGGAGATTCGTTCGATCCGGTACATGTCGTCTGGGCAAATACGCCAACATTTACCTTCTAGTTTTTGGTCTTTGAGCAGAATTAAACACCCAATTTAAGGGACATCTCCTCATATACTAAGCAGCCGATAACTATATATAATCCGTCAATCAACTTATCATGAGAGCTAATACAAACTAATATTGTTTTATCTATATTTAACTTCAACTTTCACATAATAGGAACATTAGCTTGCTCATTATATGGTTATAAATTTGTTTAGAAAGTGGGGAATGACTATATAATAAAATATTACCAAACTATCATTTAAAGTAGACTAGTGATAATTAATTCTAAATGAGGTAAATATGATTAATTCAGAAGTTAAAGGTATTATTGTATATCAAAGTTTAATGCACAACATATTGATGATTACGTTGGAGAATTTTAAAGGCATGTTAAATGTACATTTTATTTTCATGACATAATCACTAAAGTATTTTTACTAATGATTAACAACACTTTAGACAGCTCCGGGGACAAAATTAATCCCCTTTGGCCACAGAGGTTCATCTGCGTTGACTCCGGGCTATCCAAAAAGGTAGTTGCTCTTGGAATTAGTCGGCTCGCAATGTCAATTTAGAAACCCAACAAAAAAAATCAATTTAATTATAATAATTTTTTTAGAAATGCAACATATTATTGAGAACCTCCAAAAAAAACTAAAATACAATACAAGCCGCCCCATTTCGATTAATAAGATAATTAAAAAAAATGGGACCCAAAAGAAAAAATGACATACAGTGGAAAACAACTGTTCTACCTTTGTATTACAAAATGACTAACTCGAATAGTACTAACAAACTAAATGAATGACTCGATTAATAGTATATTACAAACTTAACTCTTGAAATATGTGGCCACGGTTGAAAGTTGAAACAATGAAGTGCAAGATTTCATACTGTCACGTGAAAGCCACCAAAGAAATTCTCCCTTGTCTTATTAGAGTGATAATAATAAATGAAAATATTTCTTGGATTGACCTTGAGGGTGTGCTCTCAAAAACATAAGTCAAAATAGTAGAGCATGTCCCACAGCATAGTTGAATTCCAAGATATCAGTCCCATATACATCAGAAGCCAATCATTGAGTGCATAAAGGACACAAAACCATCTACATATGGTTGGACACAACCACTAACCAATGTAAATGCCCCATGCCCCACTGCAACTCAAGACTAACCCAAAACCTTAAAACTGGTACAAGAAGCTCATCTTATTTTGTACCTACTGATGTCCCACATGCTATCTGTCAAACCAATACCAACAAAATGTCGCATTATACTTACTCGAATACTCCAGCTATTCAAAAATAAAACTGATGTTGCTATACAAAAATGTTCAGAGGATCTCGTAGCCATTGTTGCCAATCTATCACTTTATATTTCTTTTATCTTCTCACTATCTACTCATAGCTTTTAAGTTGAATGCCTAGTAAAATTTTATTAACACTGGATACTTTATTGCCAAACACACGAGCATTTCTCTCCTTCTAAATGAAGTATTCGGACATCCAAATTATCTCTTACCTTATATCCGATGGAGAGGTAGGAACAATAACATTTCCACTATGAGAAAAAAATTTCATCAATAGTAAACGCGTTACCATTCCCCACCTTCGACCAATTAAAGAGTTTGGTCCACACACTCATTTGCTAAATCACAAGTGAATAAAAAATGAGTACATGTTTCCACACTATCATTACACAAAGCACAAAGTACCAAATCCAAGTCAATGCCTCTTTTGTTGAGTTCCATACGAACCAGAAGCCTACCTTTGCGCGCTCTCCACACAAAAATGTTGACCTTCTTTGGGACTAAGTGGTTCCAAAGCGTTTTTGACCGCCAACTTCCACTTCAAGAATCTTCTCCTCGATCAAACCCATTAACGTTTTGACTTTGAATCCGCCTTCTACATCGAATGCCTACCTCCATCTATCCCTACATGTATTATCATCATATTCCTTACATACCCTACCACTAATGCTTCTAATCAAATCTCAAGCCCAAACCCACCCATTATTTAACCAAGTTCCCTTGTCCATTACACTACCCTCTTTACTTCTATCTAAATGAAACAATCTAGGAAATATATCGCAAAGCCTCCTATTATCTACCCACCTATCCTCCCAAAATATAATATCTCTCATGTCGCCTAATATTCCCAAACATGAAGAAGACAAATTTAACCCCAATCCATCAATCTCAATGCCACACTTAACAATATCATGCTAACCCCCTTCCCCTAGACCGCTAAATTCCCAGATGCCCTGTGAATACTTTTAATAACCTTAACTCAAAATGCCCCACCCTCCGTCCTAAATCTCCACCACCATTTACCCAACAACGCCAAGTTTTTAGCCCCAAGAGATCCCAATTTAACTCGCCCCATCCCCAAATGAAGCAAGAATCGATTCCATTTGACATATGAACGTTTTTTACCATCCTCGATCCCACCCCAAAAAATGTTTTTTCAAATTCTCTCAAGATTTTTTAGAACACACATAGGCACACGGATAATCGAGAAATAATACAATGGCAAGCTCTCGAGAACCGAGTTCACCAATGTTAGACGACCCTCAGATAACATCGTTTTCACTTTCTAATCGGGCAAATGATTTTTCAATTTGTCAACTACAGGTTTCCACGCGTTCACCCGACTCATGTTTTCCCTTATAGGTAAGCCCAACGTGAAGGGGAATTCACCAATATCACAACCTATCCCATTGGCCATAGTTCCCAATTCCTCATCACTAATTCCCAACCCGTATAATTTGCTTTTGTTGAAGTTCACCCGTAACCCCGATACTTCTTCAAAACAACTAAGAATGCAAATAAGAGCTCTAGCATTCTCCATATTCCGCTCTCTAAAAAAGATGGTATCGTCCGCATATTGTAGATGAGAGCCCATGACTTGATTTATCCTTTCTGCCAAAATGTTTGTAATGATTTTATAATAACACCTTATGAGACTGATAGAGCGTTAATCCCCGAGGCCGATAGGATCTTTCACTTTAGGGATTTGATGCGGTGATTGAAGTTGGAAGCCCAAATATCTGATCAAGTTACTATCACTATCTGATGTTTCTTTTGTTTAGAAAGTTTTATTTGTTTTGGAGTCTGTTTTGGATTTCTTTTTGGTGGTTATCTGATAAGTTCTATCAGACTAGGACTAGGATATCTTAATTAGTATTCTATTAGGATTATTGTTTGTCTATTATAAATAGGGGTTAAGTTTATGAGTTTGTTACATTCTTTTTCCAGATTTGATATTAATAAAAAAAGAGTCAAGAATTGTTTTCAACCCTATGGTCCAGTAAACCATATTACTCCCTATGTAAAGTTTGACAATAATTAATTATCTAAACCCTGTAGCTTACGCTACATCACTTGGTATTCAAAGATAGGTTATCTCTTTGAGTTTCAATCCAGGAGTTGTGATCTCAATTGCAACAGCAGGCTGATTTCAAATTTAACCCTCAATAATGGCCTGTGACGATGTTAATAACGATCAATTTGAGCAACTAGCAAATTCATTTAAACAACTTGAGGAAACCGTCAGGAAGTCTTTGCAAAAAATAGCTCAAAGCATAGCAAATTTAACAATACAGGAGAACGAAGATCAACCAAATCGTGGTGGTCCACGATGACTGAACAGGGGTTGCGGGAATGGTCAACTTGAGAGACAACATATCCAGCAACATAATTATGGTGGTGAAGATTCTGATGTTGAGAAAGAGTATGAAGATGGATGGGAAGTGACGGGAATGCATCTTGGTCACATGGGTGCTACTGATTTTGATTACTGGCAACGTGCAAAAGATGTCCTGACATTCCATGGTTCAATGAATGTGGAAGATTTCTTAGATTGGATGAGTGAATTGGATACCTTTTTCACGTTCTATGAAATTCCTATGGATAATCGAGTTAATCTCGTTGCATACAAGTTGAAGGGTGGTGCTCAATCTTGGTGGAAAAATTTACATGTCACTCGTGAACGACAAGGCAAATTACCTATCACTAGTTGGGAGAGAATGGAGTGAGAATTACGTAGAAGGTTTCTTCCACCCAATCATGATAAAATTATATTTAATCTTCTCCAAAATTGCGTGCATGGTAATCGTTCTGTTGAAGTACATAACTGAATTTCATTGTTTGTCATCAAGGAATGATTTATCCGAAACCGAGTCTCAACAACTAACACGGTATATCAATGGATTTTCACCTGAAATCCAAGATAGAATATCTATTGTCCCTGTTTACACGTTAGATGATGCTTATAATCTTGCAATTACGGCAGAAAATCAGCATGCTAAAAGAACCCATCCAACCATGTTTTCTTCAAACTAAAACAGCAGCTTGTCAATACAATCCATGTTCAAACCATAGAGTAGCCAATACGGCTTAAAAAGTGTTGCTTTAGACAAGAAGAAACAGTCCATGAACACCTCGAACATGATCAACAAGTTTACAAACCCTTATGAACACCCCATAGTTGGTAAGTGTTTTAAGTGTGGATTACTAGGTCATTGCTCGAGTGATTTTAGAGCACTTGCCTAGCCAAGAACAATGCCAAGAATGCAGGAGTTCCAATGGATCCTTCTTCTACAAGTTTTGATAATATATACTACAAACTCATTTTCCAACAAAAGGCTTTATTTTCTTCAGACAAAGCTTTGCTTGATTCCCCTAAAACTAAAAATCTGGCAATGAAGTTTGCAAGCTCAAAAGATGCATTCACAAAGGCATTTATAAAGTCCATGATCAAGATGAGTAGCATTATAGGTGATCAGGAGATCAAAAAGGACTGTAAGATGGTAAACTAGACTACCTACGAGGGCATGTATGTATTTCAAGTGGTCGTGTTTATAGGTGATGTATGAATATAAAATATATAAGAATCAAATAAACGTAGCGGAAAAACATCACCAACAACGGATCCATATAGCCATATGATCAATCAAATAATAAACAACAACATGTTATACCTTTGTAGCGTAATCGGTAGAATCATATGGAGACCATCACCAACACCACGAACAACCTATGAAACCAAGTGACCAAAATAGATCACCTCTATGATGGAAACACACTACACGTCATAGATCACCACCCGATGCTAGTCTTGACCCCGTAATACGCGATCTAGCCTTGAACTACACTAGAATAAGGTTAGATGAGATCAAAAGCACAAACCCTATAAGGGTGTGTTTGTTTTGCCGTCAAAACCAAGAGAGGGAGAGTGGAAAAACGTTTTTGTTAGTTACCATGTATATCTCATCAAATCAAATACTAAATCATATTTAGTTTTATCATTAACATATTACACATAGCCCCTCCAAAAGCTCCATCACTTCCTTTTACCCACTACTACAAAAAATCTCACAGAAACCGGTCAAAATGACCCATGAAGAGTGGTTTTGGAACCACTCTCTGAAGGGGGGTATCTCCATGATCAAAACATATAGAAACCGGTTTGGCAACCTGTCTCTATTAAAAGCATTGACACTGGTTTTCTCCTAAAAATCAGTCTTCATTATAGAGTAAACAAACATATTTTTATTAGACATTGACACCGGTTCTCCCACAACCTGTTTTTATAAAATCATTTAACCTGTCTTTATACAAAGTAAAAAGATATGTTTTTTTTATCTCAAAGCCTGTCTTTTTTGTAAAATTATTTTCTTAAAAAAAATCATTTCTAAAATTTCCAATTTTTTAGAAATTCTATAATCTACAATTTGACTCAACAAAATAAAAATAATAAATAAATAAATGTAGCAAATATATATAAAGTGATTAAAATGCACCACAAATGTTGAAATCGAAAAATAAATTAAGATAATACTTCAATTCAACTAAACATAAATCCCCAACAAAATCCAAATTAAAACACTAGAATTAAACAAACAACTATAAAGAAAAACATTAGAATTCAACATATAAACATAATTTTCTGGGATTAATCACGCCACAATGTTAACCATGCACCAATGATTGCGTTCAACTCTTTGTTCTCTAATGGACGCTCGTCACTCCAAGGTACCTACATGTAAATTAATGAAATAAATGCTTATACAATAAATAAGACAGGTTTTCAGTGCAAGAAACAAATTGCCAAGTTAGTTAACAATGACAAATGACACACAGTAGAAGACAATCAATCATGTCATTAGCATCAAAGAAAAATCATTTGATATATAGCTGTGTTAAAAGGACACTCCAAAAATACAAATAAACACAAAATTAGCTGAAAGAAACACCCCATTTTAAGCTATCATATTTCCAACTCGAATGTTAGGTGTTGGTTGAAAGTAAATCTAAAGCCGCAATCACACACATAATATTTACTTCATATGCAAACAGGAATTTTAACTATAGGATAGCCATGTTTTCCCAAGACAGCTAGTTCAAGACTTTTCAGGCTTTTTTATGCTTGTTCATTTAGAAGCCAGAGGTGCCGATGTTTGTCAACTATCACATTGCATAAACAAGCAAGTGAACAAGAGCAACAATATATATACTACACAATTCTAGTCTCATTCATGCAAGTTGTTTGGAAAAAATATGAGAACTCTAATGTGCCAAATGCAACTCAAAGATGTAACACTTAACGAAACATAGTGATGACTCTAAGCACACAAGTAAATACCTTAAGTGCTTTAATACTAACCTGTGATATGCTACGCCAAATAGCATTTGACGCATTCCTCGTTTGGCCAAATTCTTTAATTTTACCAAACTCGTCTTTATTCTTTTTTGAGATCACAACCCAAATCAACCTATTCATATATTCATAAGTTTAGTGTTTTTTTTTTTTTTTTTTTTTTTTTTTTTTTTTTTTAAATATAAAAAAAATATTAGTAATAAAATAATAACATAAAATAAAAAACTGAAATTGTTAGCACTAGTTTTAAGCAGTTAATATAGAACTATATACTAATGTGATGATTAATAAAATTGAAAAATTACCTTTCCTTTGTTAGCTCAGTGGTATTCAAATGTCCATAGGTGTATATGGGATCGCAACTAACCAACAAAACAAAACAAATAAGTTCACATATAAACATATATTCTGTATAAGGTGGTAACTTCGACCAACTATGCCTGAATGGGTCGATTAGCATCGTCTAAATTTCTAACGGGTCAAACAAGTAAAAGCACAATATTAACGTAAACATCGACACAAGAAATAAACGCTATGACCTGGGCCAGATCAAGAGTTTGAATTGCTTTGATAAAGGTAACTGATGTGGTATCATTTGAAACTGTTCCATCAAAAAAAAAAAATACAACAAAGGGATTCCGTCCGGTAGTCGTCCTACTGCAACACATCAATTAACCAATGTTAGCACCTGCAAAAAGTGTGATATTTTATGTAAAACACAGCTCAGTGATGATCTTTGTACCTGAAAAGTGCGTGCATAGTCGGTTGCATAACACATCGCTGACAATTTCAAACAAGGTATTCAACAATTTAGAACACAAAATTGTTGAGAAAATTACAAACAATTGAATCAAACCGATAAGTTGAAACCTTCACAGACCTCAAGAAATAAAATACGGCTTAAAATCTCATATGTAAATCTTCTTTACACATACACTAATCAAGCCTGTTCATTCTTGTAAACTAAAAGCCCACTTACTACAAATCCACAATATCATACAAATTATATTAAGCAAAATTTGACTCATCTTACAAATGAGCTGAAGAAAAACTATATCAAGCCTAATTATTTACCTAAAGCATGCTTTAATCTTATTTCAAGCACAATAACCCTGATTAAACACTCCGTTTTTCGCATAATCACATGCGTCGATCAAAAAGTATGATTAAAGCAAACAAATAACGACATGGTGAATGTAGTATTCGGCTAAGCATTTCATCGAACACCTTGTGTTCATCTTTGATTCTAAATCCCAAATACACATATACATCTACAATTACACCAATCAACAGTGTTCAGCATTTTATCAAACACCTTGTGTTCAGGTTTCGTCTACGATCATAGCCATCAATAATCTCCAAGCTAACATACACATAAATCAGATATTAACAACCCAATTAATTTGACTAAAGCTAACAAATCACCTTCTGGACCGAGCCTTTTGAATCATCTCATTCTGATATGATAAAATCTGCAATACATTCAGACAAGATGATTAATTTAACGGAAAAACCGAAAAACCAACGGATTGAGAAGATAAATAGAGAATATCGTATCTTAGGGTTTGTTTATGCATCTTGTTAAGCAAACTGACCCGTAACAAATCTGTTAGCGTTGTGGATGACTGCGCCCGGTGGCAGTTGGTGGTTATGTGGTGGCGTTGGTCGTGCGGTGGAGGTGGGTGGTCAACGTCTTAATGGGGTTTATTTAGGGCAGATAGGTAAGTTTTGAGCTGTGAAAGTTATACGTGCATAGTTACTGATAAATGGTTGAGTCTCTCTTTTATAAATTATACATTGTTTAGTTGTTAAAAAAATGGTGGTCAAATTTATGATGATCACAAGTAATTTTTATATTTTCACTAAGAGAAATTAGGGCTGAGCAGATGCCTCGAACGGACCGGACCGACCGAGACCGGACCGGACCGATACATTCGGTTTGGGTTTTTGGATAATTTGGTCCTATGTCCGGTCGGTCCGGACCACAAACCGATTATTTGGCCGTGTTAGACCGGACCAACCAAGACCGGACCGGACCGACCACATTCGGTCCAGTCCTCGGTCTTGGCTTTTTAGCTAATTCGGTCTTCGGTCTTGTCGGTCCGGTCCTGGACCGATGCTCACCCTTAAGAGAAATAAACTTAAAAGTTATACTATATATATATATTTAAGTTGAAATAAGGATACTCAATATATGGTATCTGTTTGAATGAATGGATCAATGTTTTTAAACACGGGTCGACCCGACTGGTTCAATTGGTTGGATCGATGACTGGGCACAAAAATGGGTAAAAAACCCGGGTTAACCGGTTAGACCCCTGGGTTTTGACTGACCCGAGTCAACCCGGGTCTTGAAACCCGACCGAGTTTGGTTTTTTCCAATTTTTTAAAATAAAAATCGGGTTGACCCGACGGTCGAACCGGTGGCCCGTGACTCGACCGAGTCGATTAAAAACTCGATTTTTAAAACATTGGAATGGATAGCTATGTTCCGAAGATCAATTAAATATATTTGAGATAAAAATAATAATGGTATTTTCGCGATGTATTTAGCGATTCGTTTTCTTGGATGTCGCAAATTAGCAACGATGTTAGCGACATCATGTGGGATGTCACAAAACTAGTGACTCCCTTAGCCACATGGTTTGCCGAGTCGTAAAATAGAGATGCCATTAGCAACTTGTCTTGCACATTAGTGTTAACGCATATGAAAACTTTAGGGGCACATCTTGAAATGGGCCTTGTGCAGTTGGCAACTTGCACATGCCCATATCCAGCTTTGTATATTATTTATCGACAACAAAAAATGAGCTATTCAATCTGTTCGTGTGATCAAAGATCGAACTGTTTATATATTAATGGTAACCTTGGTAACCTGATGTATATAAAATGTTGTATATTTGGAGCAATTACGATTCTTAATCATAACCTGATGGAATGACCAAAAGTGTAAATTCTTGTCTTTTCTTATTATTCACAGATACTATTTTTATTTTTATTTTTTATTATTTTTTTTACCTTTTTTTATGGAACGACAAATAACTATCTCACAATAAAAATATTTTCTTGTGTTTAACGGTTGTCATACGTTTTTATCCGTTTTCATATGTTTTCGACCGCTTTTAGAGGTATTCATACGTTTTAGTCCGTTTTCGGACATTTTTAAACATTTTCAGTTGTTTTCATCCGTTTCATTCGTTTTCGTACGTTTTTGCATGTTTCCCACATTTTCGTCCGTTTTCATACGTTTTCGTCCGTTTTCATACGTTTCCCTCAGTTTTCATACGTTTTGTCCGTTTTCATACGTTTTCATCCGTTTTTATATGTTTTCGTCTGTTTTCAAACTTTTTCGTCCGTTTTTATACGTTTTTGTCCGATTTCATCCGTTTTCATACGTTTACGTTTGTTTCCATACGTTTACGTCCGTTTTCATACGTTTTTGTCCGTTTACATACATTTGTATACGTTTTCGTCCGTTTTCATATGTTTTTGACTATTTTCATACGTTTTCGGCCTTACTCACAATAAATACATTTTCTTATTTTTAACGTTTTCGTCCTTTTTCATACGTTTTCGGCCATTTTAAGAGGTTTTCATGAGTTTTCGTCTGCTTTCATACATTTTCATCCATTTTCGTCCGTTTTCATACGTTTTTATACGTTTTAGTTGTTTTCGTCCGTTTTTATAGGTTTTTTACATTGTCATACGTTTTTGTCAATTTTCATAGGTTTTTGTCCGTTTTCGTTCGTTTTTATACGTTTTTGTCTGTTTTGATAAATTGCATTCATTTTCATACTTTTCTGTCTGTTTATGGTGATTTATAATAATTAAAACTAAGATTAATTCCCAAAATTAATCTAAGATTTTTTTTTCACACGTTTGTGTCCATATTCATACGTTTTTGTCTGTTTATGGTGCTTTTTAATAATTAAATCTAGATTAATTCCCACTGTTTATGATGATTTATAATAATTAAATCTTATATTGATTCCCACCATTAGATCAAATTAAATGGATTGTGGGGATTAGTCCCTCGGTATGTAGCAAAATAAGAGTATGTAAATGAACTTTTCTCAAGATTTTATTATTATTATTTTTTTTTGTGAAATTGTGGTGTCTTTGCTTTTGTTAAGAGCATTTATGGCGATTTAAAATAATTAGTTGCACACTATTTTTAGAATTTAGGTGTTCAAGGGGGTGGAGAGTCACTGAGGGATGGATGTTTAATTTTGAGAGTACTAACACCGGTTGTTTCTTAAAAACCGATGTCTATAACATAAATACATAGAGACATGTTGTTACCTAAGCACCAGTGTCTTTGATTGTCTCAAAAGACCGGTTTTCACCTGTAAAACCAGTTTCTATGCGTTTTGTATTTTGAAAACTGGTTTTTTCAAGAAAACCAATCTCAATTCATTCCATTCCCGCTAATTTTTGATCATAGGAACATGGTTTTATATAACCGGTCTCTATTTGGGGGTGTTTATAGCTTTTTTGTAGTAGTGACCCCTTGAACTATTTCCCTTGTTCCTTTCTCACCTAGGCTTGCCATGGGGGCCCTAAATGGGCTTGCCCATTGTTCTTCTAATCCAATAAACTAAGTACTAGCTTAGTTATTAGTAGCCCGTTATTGATCCCGAGTTACGTAGTCGTATATATAGTGTAAATACGATAAATACAGTATATATAATGGTGTCTCTGTATATAAGTGTGTGACCCCATAGGCTCACATATGTCTAGCCATATAATTATTTATTATGACTCGAGCATACTCCACCAGCTCGCACTTGCGACGTCATAATAATCAAGTAATTATACAAGCAAAGGTTAGCGTCTAGCAACACACCAATGCCCCTAGAAATATGTGAGGGAAGTTTCTTAAACGTCTCATTTAAATGGTTTATATGACATCCTTCCTTTTGTTACAGATACTATGTTGAACACTAGACATGGATCAAAGTCATTCCAATTGTTCAACTATTCTGTTTCTCGATCTAGATATTGAACACGATTACCAAGTGAATTAAGATGCATCTTAATCTCATTTGGGTATGGCCATACAAACATCTGTTCAATTCATCGAGGAGCCCAATAGTATCTAACTCCATGACATGTGGAGGAACAAATCCTATTTTGACTGCACGTGTCATTCATGTGTTTCAAATCACTCCTGAAAATGGTTTTTATAACTACCTTATTCAGGACAGCGTTTAACCATATCAAAGAATAAAATTCCGCACATGCAAGACCTACTTGCATCTCAAGTCTAAGGATAAGAGACATAACCATTTGCGAGATTCACTATTGACGCCGATCTATGCAGTGAAATCTCGAAGGTTGGGTCAGTCCAATGTTCATCACAATGAACAACATATGAGTTTGGTAAATAAATCACCAACACGCTCACATTTGCCTTAATTCGATGATACTCCCGTATCATCAACCGGCAATGGACAATTTTAGAATAAATAAATTATTCATGGATTAAACATGCAAATATAGAACACAGTAGTATAAATGAAGACGATAATACCCGATATATCAATTCATTTTATAATACGACTGCTTACAGTTCCATTATCCAAATACTAAAAACAGATATGCACAAGACTAAATATAGATCGGAATCTGATGTTTCCACCATGATCAATTTTGTTGTACAAGACAACAAGTAGTCATCTGAGTAAACTTTGAGAATACTTATTTCAAAATTCAAAAATGTTTTGAATGATGATTGTCCTTTTGTATGTATGCAATCAAGTACAATACGAGTATTGCAACAATACATTCCATGGTGTGTTTGAAGCTGGCAAAACACCTACTTTAGACAGTCATAATAACAATTTCCCAAACTGTAACGTACTCTTATTCTTTTAATGTATAATGCATTAATGCTCTCTGATGAGGCGAAAAATGATCCGTTTTTAGGGGGTCATTTAAGCCCGAATCCGAATTTATTTGATCAAATATTGCCCTAAATCGTTCCTTTTGTGATTTTAGGTGTTTGGAGAGTGAATTCTGGAAAAGAGGCTATTTTGGACGTTTTTGGAGCATAAAGTGAAGAAAACAACAAAGTACCAAATCCAAGCTGGAATTACAAGGTGACGGCGTCAAGAATTTACTCTTGACGGCGTCAGAAAGGATGAATATTTTACCGAAGGTTGTGAAGGCGTCAGATGAAGAGATGACGGCGTCAAAGTGACCAAGATTAATTTACCGAGGGTGGTGACGGCGTCACATAGGCCGTCACGATTGGATCTAGGGCGTCCGAGGAAGTATATGGCGGCGAGTTGACGGCGTCAGATTTTACTCTTGACGCCGTCAGGACGATTTTCCTATATATAGTTTTCTAGTTTTTTCATTAAAAGGAGAAGTTTTGGGTGAAACCCTAAAGACGATTTTGGTGCCTCTTTTACAGGTTTTTCAAGGGTTCCAAACCCTTGAGACCTTGCATTGTAATTGAGATAAGTATACTCTTAATTCAATCAATATGTCTATGTGTTGGTTGTCTATCTCTTGTTCTTATCTTAATTCTACTATGCTAGGCTAAATTTCCTTTGTGTTTGCTTAGATCTAATGAAACCTAGATGTTGATTATGTGTTGATTACTTGTCTATTCTTGTTTTGAATGAATGATTTTATATGTTAGGCTTAAGAAAACTGGCAGATCTCCAAATGGTAACATGCTTGAACGTCTTAAGAAACATGAACCGAGGCGTACTAGGTCTTTATTGGTTGTATTTAATGCATGAGCCACTGTTTACAATCCCTATAGTTGTGCTGGGTCATGGTGTAGGAGGAGATAAGAGCTCATAGAGTTGGGGAGTTATGTATGCCACTCCACGAATGGTATTAAGGAATACAACCCGTCATTCATACAAGTGTAACAAGTAATTAACATGTAAAAGATATCTAGGGAGTAATGAAGTCTAAGTAAACACAATTTCTCCAACCACTGCTCACAACCTTAGTTTAATATTAGTTTAATTTCATTTTCATTAGTTAATTAGTTATAAAGTAGTTTTTGGGTTAGTTGATTAGCAACTAATTCCGCCCACTCCTTCAAAACCCGAGATTTTACTTGCTTTTATAAAATATAAAAACACAAAAATAATCATCTTTCATCTCTAGAACTATTAATTAGGTTTTCTAATCCTAGCGACACTATTCCTAAGCTGAACGATCAATCCCCCGGTACTTGTCACTATACTATACTACAACGATCAGGTACACTGCCTGGTGGGGGTTGTAAGCCTCGCGAGATCCCTCGAGAGGTAAAGCAAGGTGCGATTCCCACGCATCAAGTTTTTGGCGCCGCAGCCCGGGGAATAGTTATTGTCTAGGTTAGGATTTCTTTTTATTAGGTCTACTTGCTAGATTCCTTTCTAGTAAGATTTTATTTTTATTTCTTCTTTAGTCTATCTTATTTCTTCGTGCTTTTGTTCGTAACTCTTTACCATCCGACATCATGGAAGGTGGTAACATCTTTGAACCCATCATCCCACCACAACAAAACCCACCATTAGAACCCCTTAGGCCCCGAACCTTAGGAGAGTATTCCCGACCTAGCCACTAAGGCTACCGAAACACCATTGAGCTCACCGGAGCCAATGTGACTCCCTTGCGATCCGACACCATCCGGTTGGTGCAAAGCGGATGTGCATTCCATGGACTTCGTTCCGAAGATCCAAACCAACACCTTAAGGACTTCCTCAAAATCGTAGATTCCATAGACCTAGGTGTTGAAACTAGAGAGACTACCCGTTTACGCCTATTCCAATTCTCTCTACGGGATCAAGCTAGTCAATGGCTTGAGCGTTTACCCGCGGGATCCATCACCACATGGGATGATCTCACCACTCGTTTCCTTGCTCAATTTTTCCCACCGGGGAGAACTACTAAACTTAGGAATGACATCTTGATGTTTCAACAACGTCAAAATGAATCTCTTTATGAAGCATGGACTCGTTTCAAGGACTTACTCCAAAAAGTCCCTCATCATGGCATAGATTTGTGGCTCCAAGTCCAAATTTTTTATGACCATATCGATATCCCCACGAGGCGAACCATTGACCAATCGGCCGGTGGTAAGCTACGTGATCTTAGTGCGGAACAATCATGGGAACTCATAGAAGATCTTGCTCTCTATGACAACGAAAGTTGGAATGATCCCCGTGATTTGAACAAAACGGTCAAGGCAATATCTTTGCCTTCGAATAATTCAAGCACTCCCGACCGTAGGATCATGGAACTTGAGGACCAAGTCAAGTTTCTCACGAAATCTTACGAAGCTCCGAAGCATTCAAGCCAAGTGAACAAAATCACTTCTTCATGCGAATTATGTAGTGGTCCCCATGACACTCGTGATTGTATGGAACTCCCCGGAACAGCTTTTGCGGACTACGCATCCACGCGTACCGACGAAGCGGGAGATAAGTGGTACACTTTCAAGCCCGAGCCAAACACATACGGTGATTCATATAACCCCTCATGGAAAAATCACCCAAACCTTAGGTGGAAACAAAATCAACCCAATTCATCCAACCCACCTAATCGTTACCAATCAAACGGTCCACCATCCAACCATACCTTCAACAACAATCCTTCTAACAACTATGGTAGTACCAACAATCTTGAAGGATTGATGTCGAAATTTATGGCATCTCAAGAAGCTCGCATAGCTAGGTTTGAAACCGAATTCAACCAACAACAAACGGAGATGACCAACAAAATCGACAACTTGTTGAAAGCCCTCAACAACCAAACATTAGCCACACCTAGGAAGGACACTAGGGACACCAATAGTGGAATCCAAGCTAAGGACCCCTCATCATCCAAACATGTCCACTTTGTCAATGTTGTCACTATTAAGCCGATAGATAGGGAAATAGAGGAGAGTGACAAAGATGAAGTTAGAGTAGAAGCCAATAGTGAGGATGAGAGTAGGGAAGTTGAGGTTAATAAGGATGAGGAATTAGAGGAGGTAGAACCTATAAAGGAATATTTTGATAAGTTGCCAACCAAGGAAGAACGGGAATACCATAAGTATTTATTCGATAGTCCCGAAACAACATATATCTTTGGCGATCCCCTGATCAAAATGGGAGACCCCTCTAACATTAACATCCCATGCAATATCGGGCACATGCATGTATGGAAAGCTTACATAGACCTTAGATCCCCCGTGAACATCATGTCTAGGACTTATTACAATTGGGTGATGAAGAAGCAACTCAATTTTAGGATAATGCCCGGTAAAAGTTGGATAAGTAATTTTGCGGGAAGAGTGAAGGGATTGCATGTCATTATAGGGAATCTCACCTATGAGATTGATTTTATGATAGTTGAAGACATTCGTCCGGTGATAGATGCTTGCCTAAGTCAAGTAGTATTCGGGAAGCCATTTGTTGAGGCCACTAGGATGAGTTATGATCCGACGTTAGGGATAGTTAGATTCAAGGAAGAGAATGATGAGGTTGCTTATCAAATGCCCTACAAGATTGAGCAATACCGCCTTCTCTCTAATTTCGAAAAGGAACGTAAGCAAGCGGCTTATTATAGGAATGAGGAGGATAGACGTAGAGGAGTAGAGTATGTTAGAAATAGGATGCTTGGTTTCTACAAAGAGTGCTTACAACTAGGTCCAGAATACAAAACTGGTTTAGAAGATGACCTAGAGAATGGAACCAATGATGAAATCACGTAGTAACCCACGACTTTGAGTCTAGCTACAAGACTCGTAAATAAAGAAAAGCGCTTCTTGGGAGGCAACCCATGTTTTGTGTGATTTTAATTGTTTGATTGTTATTTGCTTCCGTATGCATGCTTTATTTTTATTGTTGGTTGATCATGTTTCTCAATTAAAATGTGGAAATACTTTATTATGTTGTTTAGCCTGGTCTTAACTTCAACCTAAAGGTATTTTTGCAAAAGATAAGTGTAAGGGGAAACCCCAAATATGTTTTTAAGAAACAAACCGATCATGATTATCCACAATATTTAATGAACATGTATATTCGTATTTGTTAGAGTCAAATGCTTGTATTGAGTCATAATGAAGTTTTGCAGGATTTTCCAGGAAGTAGGACAAAGTTTTTTTCCAGAAATTTTCCGGAAACTTAACATAAAGATTTCTGCAGGTTCATTCTGACGGCGTCAGGCAATTGCTCTTGACGGCGTCAGGAGTCAAAAATCTGGAAATTTTACCAGTTTTGTTTTTCTAACGGAGTCTTATAAGTTTTTGTGAATTATTAAGTTTTATAATCTCCAGGAAATCTGCAAACTTCATTCCACAAGCATTATATCTTATTTTGTTTTCTAGGATTTAGTAACTTATATAGGATGCCGCCGATTTTACGCGAGGTTGCCTTGTCTACTTTTGTCAGGATTTACAGGTTATTTGAGACAAGAAGATGATTTATATTCTGGAAGGGAAGCTTTGATTGTTCGTTTTCTTGGAGGAAGATTTAACCTGGCCAACCTAAAATCCATACCGAGCGAATCAGGGGAGTATTTGATTTCATTCTCTTTACTTTTTAACTTTTACATTCTTTACTTGAACATTGGGGACAATGTTCATCTTAAGTGTAAGGGGAGGGTAAAAAGATGATACCTTACATATGCACTTTCGCTTGAGTTTGTTTTGTTTGATAGTAGATGAGTAATAAAACTATGAGAAATACTTGTTAGTGCAATTTTAGCGCCAAATTTAAAATTTTTTACAACATTTAGGAGTGAAACTTTAGCCATAGCAAGCGTCTCATGGATAGGAGGTTGTATGACTAGTACATAACCGTATATTCAGAAAAATTTTCCACCCAAAAATGTGAGGTTCGCCTTTAGTTTTGATAGGAAAAGCATTTATTATTGGTGCTTATGAGTGTACCGGTAGCATTTAGATTCTAGAACTTGCGTTAGTGATGCATCCCGAGACCGCTAGTGAGACTACATTCGTGTGGTAGGATTTACTACATGATAAGAGGCATTAGGATCACCCTTGTGTTAAACCCGTATTACGATTACTTGACCATTTAAGTCATATTACTTGGCTAGTTAAGTCAACTAATTTTTCCCACACCCTTAGCGTTGTACTCATTTTTAGTACACGATACCCCTAGTACACCCCTCCGAGCCTATCTTTTCGTTTCTAACTTTAAGCATTTTACTTAAAGGAAGAATTTGTTACACCCCACTTAAATGTACACCCAAATCGCCTTAGCCTTCCGTGTATGCGCTCATTTTTAGTGCATTATTGTTATTTGTTAAACCCTAAGTTAACTTTCTAATTGATTACATGGTTGCTAAGTCGAGTCATATCCTTGTACATATTGTTTTGGGACGATTGGGACTCATGGGTAAGTACTTATTTTATGGAGTAATGGGGAAGAACAACACTTATTACCCCCATATGTACGTTAATCTTAAAAGTGCTCCAAGTGTTTTGATTTTCTTAATTCGAGTCATTAGAATAGTTTAATGTAAAGTATGTAAAGATTCAAGTGTAAGGGGAATGCTCAAACCCCTATGATGTATTATTTTGGATGGTAGGGTAAGAGTGTATGAAAAAAAAAAAAAAAAAAAAAAAAAAAAAAAAAAAAAATCGAAAAAAATCAAGAAAAAGAAAAAAAAAAAAAAAAAAAAAAAAAAAATAGAAAAGAAAGAGAGAAAAAACATACGGACTACCATCCCGTTTTCATTCTATGTTTATTTTATGTTTTTAGTTATTTTTCATTTATTAGCTTAAGTCGAGTCTAGTCTTGGCTTAGCAACGCCATCTTGTACATGTAATTAACTAAGATTGTTAACTCGCCACCAGTAAAATCCCCTTTATCCAACAAAACCGTGTAATTCATATCCCTACACCTAACGTTATAACCCTTTAAAAGACCTCTTTGATAGTTTATCCTAGGTGCTTACGCCATGTGGTGGAGGTTTGATCCTTTCCCAAGCCTATGGTAATCTATTTTGCTATGACAGGTAGTGAGAGATATCTTCCATTTCCATAATGTTATATTACTTTATTACACCCGAGAGATGTGAGTATCTAAACACTATTTGTGAGGTGCTTGTGTATGACCTCCGTGCTTGTCTATTGGTCTTTAGTGGAACGATTATTTGTTGTAATTACTTTTATATTAGTGTTAAATGACCCCTAACTTGTCTTTTGAGTAGAATAAAAGCTCATTTGCTTGAGGACAAGCAAATCTCAAGTGTAAGGGTATATGATGAGGCGAAAAATGATCCGTTTTTAGGGGGTCATTTAAGCCCGAATCCGAATTTATTTGATCAAATATTGCCCTAAATCGTTCCTTTTGTGATTTTAGGTGTTTGGAGAGTGAATTCTGGAAAAGAGGCTATTTTGGACGTTTTTGGAGCATAAAGTGAAGAAAACAACAAAGTACCAAATCCAAGCTGGAATTACAAGGTGACGGCGTCAAGAATTTACTCTTGACGGCGTCAGAAAGGATGAATATTTTACCGAAGGTTGTGAAGGCGTCAGATGAAGATATGACGGCGTCAAAGTGACCAAGATTAATTTACCGAGGGTGGTGACGGCGTCACATAGGCCGTCACGATTGGATCTAGGGCATCCGAGGAAGTATATGGCGGCGAGTTGACGGCGTCAGATTTTACTCTTGACGCCGTCAGGACGATTTTCCTATATATAGTTTTCTAGTTTTTTCATTAAAAGGAGAGAAGTTTTGGGTGAAACCCTAAAGACGATTTTGGTGCCTCTTTTACAGGTTTTTCAAGGGTTCCAAACCCTTGAGACCTTGCATTGTAATTGAGATAAGTATACTCTTAATTCAATCAATATGTCTATGTGTTGGTTGTCTATCTCTTGTTCTTATCTTAATTCTACTATGCTAGGCTAAATTTCCTTTGTGTTTGCTTAGATCTAATGAAACCTAGATGTTGATTATGTGTTGATTACTTGTCTATTCTTGTTTTGAATGAATGATTTTATATGTTAGGCTTAAGAAAACTGGCAGATCTCCAAATGGTAACATGCTTGAACGTCTTAAGAAACATGAACCGAGGCGTACTAGGTCTTTATTGGTTGTATTTAATGCATGAGCCACTGTTTACAATCCCTATAGTTGTGTTGGGTCATGGTGTAGGAGGAGATAAGAGCTCATAGAGTTGGGGAGTTATGTATGCCACTCCACGAATGGTATTAAGGAATACAACCCGTCATTCATACAAGTGTAACAAGTAATTAACATGTAAAAGATATCTAGGGAGTAATGAAGTCTAAGTAAACACAATTTCTCCAACCACTGCTCACAACCTTAGTTTAATATTAGTTTAATTTCATTTTCATTAGTTAATTAGTTATAAAGTAGTTTTTGGGTTAGTTGATTAGCAACTAATTCCGCCCACTCCTTCAAAACCCGAGATTTTACTTGCTTTTATAAAATATAAAAACACAAAAATAATCATCTTTCATCTCTAGAACTATTAATTAGGTTTTCTAATCCTAGCGACACTATTCCTAAGCTGAACGATCAATCCCCCGGTACTTGTCACTATACTATACTACAACGATCAGGTACACTGCCTGGTGGGGGTTGTAAGCCTCGCGAGATCCCTCGAGAGGTAAAGCAAGGTGCGATTCCCACGCATCACTCTCAATCAAGCACATCTAGTTAGAGGTGTCATCATTCATGATGTCATCCTACTACGACTAGGGTTGAGCATCATCTCAGTTATATAAGCATCAATGAATGAAAAAATAACTAAGATCCTCAAATATCCGTAAACATTTTAACAAATCTTTGGTCCTTTGCAGGTCCATTAGGTTGTTCGTTTAACAATTATCTAATGACTTTCACTTAGATATTTGTTGTTATCAACTCATATTTGCATTCATGCAAATGATATAAATAATCCAATACATAATACAACTTACATAATGAATCCATTCATGCATTCAGTCTCATCAGGTAGATTGATCATTGAGACTCCGCTCAATGACATGTCATATTGTGTTTAGATTATTAACCGCTTATGTTTATTCTAATAAACACATGCAACAAGGTTGTATGTTTTATTTTCTAAATTCCTTAAGTGAAACTTCATTCCAGGCTAAGGATTAAAGTCTAGCTTAGATGGAATATTGTTTCTCATATGTTAACAACATATGAAATTTAAGAAAATAAATGCATTGCTCCTACATGCTCTCAGAGTACTCAGGAGTAATCTTATTTAATCAAAATCAAATTAATGATTTCGTAATTAACTTAAGATCTCTGCTCCTAGATGGATGATTTAATCCACACTTGGATTCTTATATCTTGTATACATAAATAAAGATTATATAGATTCATAAAACCTTTTGATTACTCATTGTCCACGCAAAAGTAATCCTATTGTCATATTTCATTTACATGAAAACAAGTATGACAATTAATCATCGTTATACATTTAATGTTTGTAGGTATGAAGATTTAATCATAATCAATTTCTTGAGTACGACTGAACTCCTTCTTCTACGCATGTATTAAATGTGTGTACAAGTTTGTCCTTTTGAGTATTCTCATCAAGAAACTCATTTTAAACCTCACAGTCTAACTGATTTGGTAAGAGATCAATCAAGCTCCATGAGTGATTATCTTTCAAGGACTGCATCTTATCATTCATAGTTTTGAGCTATTCATCAGATTCAAGATCTGATAATGCATCTCTTTAGTTAGCAGGTTCACTATGATCCTCCAACTTATGTCCCTTAACATTGATATAAACTATATCATTCAGGTGTTAGGGGTATCCTTGCGGATTTATGAATGAGAGATATCAATATATGGTTTAACATATGCATGTTCAACCTTAGTATGGCATTTGCAAGTTTACTCAGAAGGTTGTGTATTTAGCTCTTGAATGACTTCAAGATCTAAAGGTGCTCCCACTTGCTTTTGTAAGTGGAGACTAATCTCCAAGTACTTAGCATCTTGATTAACAATAAATTGTTTTCAAGTGGGATATCCAAAATACATCGTTAGTTCTTGATTCTAGTTTGTTAATTACTTACTCTCAGGTATTTAACAAATTCAGAACTTTAATCAAGACGTAATGGGATTCATCCCATTCCACAATACAATGGTGTCCTAAAGTCCTTCTGGGTTGGAACCATATTGGGTGTACGCATGGCACATCCAATTTTCTAACATTGATTGTTTTGAGGTAAAAGAGTTTAAGTCATCAAAGATCAAATGATATGCATGATGGACATACCATAAAGTTGTGGTATTCCACGTGGATAGATGTTGTGAGACTATCACACAACTCATTAGATGAACTTATACTCTTTGGCTTACATATCTGCCAACCAAGTCATACCAGATGGCATCAATAGTATTTTTAGCCTACTGCATACTTTATATTTAAAGTCTTTGACCAAGTCAATGACTTCATGTATATGTTTTAACTAGAAAACATAAACATTAAATATTTTATTATACGTCGTAAGTATACATGTCTTTAACAAGAAGACATAACAAATTAACGTCTTTACTTTACGTTATAAGTCTTTCAACAATTAACGGAATTGATGTTCATGTCTTTACAAGAGACCTAAACATATTCAACTAAAGTAATTATGAGTGCCGATAATTGGCCTCAATAGTAATTTCAAGTTTATTACATACTTCATGATTATGAATTTACAAGAAGACATAATCATATTTACTAAACAATTCAGCAAATATGTTGAAGTAGCTTTTCATGTTATCTTGACATTTTTTCTAATTAGGGCAACATACATTTTATGTGTATAAGTCCTAGTAGAACCTTATTTTTCTTATCTTGCAGTCAAGAAAAACCATTAGTCATATTGTTATATGTTGTACCTTGCACACAATTAAGATTTCTCCCACTTGTGCATGGCACAACATTATGCAAGCAAATATGACAATGTTACAAATAACATATGATTTTAGTCAAAATCAAAATACAGATATGTAGAACTTTACGCTTTTATAATGAATCATGCATAAAAATTTTATTGATAACATTTCAGGAAGCAACATCAGGAACGCGACAAGTTATCTAATAAAATTCATGCAATGGTTCTCATAAAAACTTTGATGCTTCATATGTGGAAAGTAATGTATTATTTCAAGACAATCTAGAAATAAGATGGGAAACTTGTAAGTTAATAGAGCTTACAACTCCCGCTGGATTAGAGAACATTACATGTGTTTCGTCACCAGTAATACAATCATTTAGCTCCCACTGGATTAGATAACATCACCCGTGGAGAGTGAGTGATGATTGGATACTTTCCTGCTTTCTTTGAATATCTACACATTATTGCTAATGTGAATCACTATGACTAGTAACATGTACTTAGGTATTCAAGGAAGTGCATCAAGTTCTAATATATAGATGATGGGCTAGCCATCATTTTAAACTTGAAAATTAGGCATGCAGTTCCTCCATGTTTATCGGGTTAAGACACATTGCTAGGTAATCATGCTAGTAATTGCCTTTACCACTTTTCGGTTTATTGATATTTTCGTTTTCTAATTATTTTAACTCATATTAGTTTGGTAGCTATAGAAAACATGTTCTCTAGTTATCCAAATATCTTATATTTCTTGAAGGTTTCAAAACCGGAACTAGGGTTATAAAACGAACTTGAAAGAATAAGATGTGCAAACATACTTAACCGTTTTGACTTTACAAGATATCACTATTTCTAGAGTATGTGTGCTTTGAGTTTGATTAGAATTAGGACAATTCAAATATTCCTATTATGGATTTTCCTCATAAGGAAAAGGATAGGAACAAGTCTCTTTCTTATAAGGAAATGAAGACTGAGTTTGATCCTTTTAACAAGAAAAGAACAAACTTTTGTTTACGATTTGTGTTGCATTAATTCATTAATTGAATTCTCAAAGTTTATATTTAGTATTTTTGATAAGTATCCTTTTATGAATTAATTACCCCATGTTTACAATTTAAAACCATTAATTTACGTAAAAGGCTAAGATCCACATTGTGCTTCTACTATCACATCAATTGATCTGCTAGCAATAGTAAATTCAATTGGTAGGTGACGATCACCAATTGCATTACAAGTGAAACTCTTAGATCAACAAGCAACTAGTGTCATGTAGGCATGTTTTATAACACCCCCAAAATCGATCAATACAGCGGAAGACTTAAAATGTCAGCGGAAGACTTTTGGGGTATTATATTGTGGATCTTTCGTCACAATTATAGAAAACGATTCAAGTGATCGTTTTAAGTTTTATTTAAAATACCAAATATTCATAATTCCAAGAGAATTCGTTATTCAACAACAAGTTTTATTTAAAGAGAAATAAACGTTTCTTTATTTGCCCACTTCGTGCCTTTGCCATCCATTCCATTTAGTTACCTGAGATAAACATGCTAAAAGTCAACAAAAGTTGAGTGAAATTCATAGGTTAATAATTAAGAGTTTGAACACAAGAGATAGATGTTTATTGTAATATCGATACAAATAAACAAGTTAGAAATCACATTCATTATTGCATTAAGCTCATGACATTCAACGATTCAACAGACATCAATATTTTCATAATAATGATGTAAAATATATAGCCCCCAAGATAGGTATTTGCCAGTAACCTATTATATTCAAATAACGTGCATTTGGTAACTTTCCTCTAGCAACCAAATGGGGATTGTCAATCCCTAATAGATCTATTCACAATTATTTACGTTCACCCTTCAAGTGATTAAGGTTCATGATCGAGGGACTTTTGGCAATAGCTACTTAAGCAATAATAAGATCAGGAAAAGACTTGTGTTCGGTTTTTGAGCATGTATCCCCCCCACAAAAATAAATTAAATGTGGGCTATGAACTCACCTTAGTAGGATAGTAGAACAAATGTAATCTCAACGATGCAAGGCAACGGCTTCACACACAACGTATAAGATATGGCACGTTTTAGTTTTTAAGTCTCGTTTTATAGTGAACGTTCATTATTTATTACGAATAATCCATAAGTGCATATGCGATGTGTTACGTCGTATAAAAATAGATAATGGTTAAGTATTGTTTTATTCGTCTAAATTTAGTTATTCTTTATATACGTTTTATTCGTATTATATATATATATATATATATATATATATATATATATATATATATATATATATATATATATATATATATATATATATATATATGTAATAAGTTACGTTTATTATTTATCGATTTAATATATATTCAAATATATATATATATATATATATATATATATATATATATATATATATATAAGTATATATAATTTAAAAAAAATATATTATTAAAATCAATATTACTATTCAATCCTTCATGTTTCTTAATTTTACACTTTTTACCCTTAACGGAAAACATTTACGCCGTTAGTCCAAAAATTATATATATTTACATTTTTAGTCCAAATATCAAATATTTACATTCATTATCCCTAAATTTCAATATTTACAGTTTATACCCTTAGAAAAACAGTTTTATACTTTTCACCCTAAGTTTACAAATTTGACAATTCTAGTCCCTAACCTTCGAACATTTGCAAAAATGGTCCAAACATTTCCAAATTTAAAACTTAACATTTTTATTATTTCAATAAGCTTTTAAGGTCTCAAATAGCTTATTTTCACAGCTTATTAGCATATTCTCCTCTTATTTCATTAATTGGGCTTAACGATCCAATATAAGGGCCCGTTAAGGTTTTACGATCCAAGGGGTTTGGGGGTATACTTGTTTAGTCGAAATCCATATTTTTAAGTTACAAAAACATTTCAAAACAGCTTATATGCTCAGCTTATCGTAATAAGCTGAAATGAGCTTTTTGGGCTTTACGGCCCACTTAAGGTTTTTAAGTTTCTGAAAACTAGTTCTAATAGCGATTTACTTTGGGTCTCATTAGGTGATTAAATGAAGTTATTAGGTCGACTTATTTATCATTCCCGTTAGTATTTCAAGTAGGCAATTAGATCGTATAAAAATAATAGGTGGTCATGTGTCGATTTTTAAAATGACGAGGCCAAAGTGTACGGCCAAAACTCATGCGTATAACTTATATAAGTTGAAAAATAATCTAAGTCTTTTAGTATATTTCGTATAGGTACAAACTACATTAGAAACGTGTGATTTTTATAATTATACGTTAGTTATGAGTCTTAATCTTTTATAGGGTCTCGTTATAGACCTAACTAACAATTGATAAGTGATATAAAAATTATAGGTCGTTTGTATTATTTACGTGATATTTATAGTAATTGTTGGTGCAAAACATAAACATACGTATGTATATGAATAGAAAGAAAGTTTATGGTCTCACCTCACCTATAAGAGGTGGAGTAAAACGAGGCGTATGGTTCGTGAAATGGTACAATTGCTTCGTGGTTCGCTTCAAGTCCTTCCAAAGGTTCAATAGGCTCCAAGCTTTGCTTCCTAGGTTCACTTTTAGACGTGGTACACTTGAGAATCCTTTCGTCCCTCCAAGCTCCTTCTCGTTAATATTTTTAGTGGTATGGTTCGTATGAGTGCATGTGGTGATTTAGGTTTGCATGGAAGTCTTATATAGGTAGTTTTTGAAGGGTAGAAACGAGATGAGCTCACAAGTGTTTGAGGTTGCATGTTAGGCGAATAGTAGCACCATTCTTCTAAACCAATCATGGGTTTACAAAGCTTAGATTTAGTAAGATTGCTTCCTGTTCATTCCTGACATTCACAAGGTGTACATTGTTCATTTTGTTGCCATTGGGGAGCATGGGAGGCTCGAAGGAATATGTTGCCACGTTTTTGGTCTTATCTCCATGGATGGTTTCATGCTTTTGCTTTGGACGTTTTTAGGGTAGTGAACGAGGGTAAGTATGTGTAACAAATATCGATTCTGTTTCTTTGGTACTAGGGGAGACGAGAAAAGCAAAAATACATGTTGGTTATGTGTAGAAATCATAAAATACTAGGGGTGGTTTGGGTGTGTCGCGGCAGTGCAAAAGAAAGAAAATAAAAGAAATAACAAAGGGTGCGTTTTAGGCCTGGCCTGGTGGGCTGCTGGTTTTGTCGGCCCAAAGAAAAAGAAAAGAATAAAAAGGAGTCCGTTTGGTTAGTGTGGTGTATCCGTGGCCCAAAGGGTGTTGGGGGCCCACCTGGGGTGTCTCGATTATCGTGTCGAAGTTCAAAAATATTAGTGAGCGTTCTCGGGAAGTTTCGTAGGTTCGGGGAATATATAAATAGTATACGTTATTTAGACGAAACGTATTATTAAATATAAACGCGTTATATAATTATTTATCGTTCGCAATAATTATAGGCAATCTAGGTTGTGTGTAAGCATCGTTCCTGGGTAAACGGTCAATCACAGTTATCGTAGTGGTTCAATATCAAGCCATATCATAAAAAAAATAATTTGTTACCCGTAAAATGGTGTTAATTTATCGTAACATCTTTTTATTTATTCGTATGCATTTACTAATCGTAAGGGGAATTTACGAGAGGTTACATTACTTACCTCTTACAAGGAATTCCGTCCTGGAATTGCAGTCTAAGATAGTTGCCAAGGGTGTCTTAGGTGAAGAGATGTGGGTACTTGGAGCGAATCTGATCCTCGCGCTCCCAGGTATATTCCGGTCCTCGCTTGGAGTCCCAACGAACTTTGATGATAGGGATACGGTTTTGTTTTAGTTGTTTGACTTCTCTATCCATGATTTCAATGGGTTCCTCGATAAAGACAAGGTTATCATCTAGTCGAATCTCTTTTAGTGGAATCACGAGAGATTCATCGGATAAACGCTTCTTAAGGTTTGACACATGAAAGGTGTCGTGAATCCGAATAAGTTCTTCGGGTAGTTCTAGTTTATAAGCCACAGGTCCTATCCTTTCCAGGATTTTGAATGGACCGATGTATCTGGGGTTCAACTTTCCATGCTTTCCAAATCGTACCATTCCCTTCCAGGGAGATACTTTCAATAAGACTCTGTCTCCTATTTGAAATTCCATGGGTTTCCTTTTTAGGTCTGCATAGCTTTTCTGTCGGTCTCGGGCTGCTTGTAATCGTTGCTTAATCTTAACAATTTTCTCAGTTGTTTCCCGAACAAGGTCTGGTCCTATAAGTTGTCTTTCTTCGACTTCTGTCCAACAGACGGGCGATCTGCACTTTCTACCATACAGTGCTTCGAAGGGTGCTGCTTTTATACTGGCGTGGTAACTATTGTTGTATGAAAACTTTGCTAATGGTAAGTGCTTATCCCAACCTTTTCCAAAATCAATAACGCATGCTCGGAGCATATCTTCCAAGGTTTGGATAGTTCTTTCACTTTGACCATCAGTTTGAGGGTGGTATGCTGTGCTCATATCTAGTTTGGTTCCTAAGGCTTTCTGCAACGATTTCCAAAAGTGAGAGGTGAAACGACTATCTCGATCCGAGATAATCAAAATTGGTACTCCATGTCGAGTGAAAATTTCCTTCACATATAGCTGAGCTAGTGTATTCATCTCATCAGTCTCTTTGATGGGTAGAAAATGAGCGGATTTTGTTAGACGATCCACAATAACCCATATTGTGTCGTATCCGGATGCGGTTCTTGGGAGTTTGGTGATGAAGCCCATAGTGATTCGTTCCCATTTCCACATAGGAAGTTCTGGTTGTACAAGTAAGCCTGAAGGTTTCTGATGTTCTGCCTTTACCCTTGAACATGTCAAACATTTACCGACATATTCTGCGATGTCAGCCTTCATGTTTGGCCACCAATATAGTCTCTTTAAATCCTGATACATCTTGTCAGAACCTGGATGAATGGAGTATTTTGACTTGTGGGACTCGTACATGATGAGCTCACGAATACCTCAAATCATAGGGATCCAACTTCTAACCTTGAAACACAGTGTTCCATTGGATTTCTTCATGAAACCATTCTTATTCTCGGGCATACCGTAAATCTTTTCCTTGGGTCTATTTTCTTCTTTAAGTGCTTCGTTCTGCGCGGTAAGGATTTGGGATGGAAGGGGTGAGTAGATAGTCATCCCTAGTGATCTAACTCGAAGGGGTTTCAATTGTTCCTTTCGGCTTAACGCATCTGCTACTACATTAGCCTTTCCTGGATCTCACAATCATAATCGCTGAGCAACTCTAGCCAGCGACGTTGCCTCATATTCAAATCCTTTTGATCCAAAATATGTTGAAGACTCTTGTGGTCGGTGTACACGGTACATTTGGTGCCATATAAGTAGTGTCTCCATAATTTGAGTGCAAACACTACCGCTCCTAATTCCAAATCATGAGTCGTGTAGTTTTCCTCATGTTTCTTTAGTTGCCGGGATGCATAAGCTATCACTTTGCTTCTTTGCATCAAAACTGCTCCTAGTCCATGATAAGATGCGTCGCAATATACTATAAAGTCCTCGTTTCCTTCTGGGAGGGCTAATATTGGAGCTTCACAAAGCTTTTGTTTTAACAACTGGAAGGCTGCTTCTTCCTTTTCTTCCCAGATGTACTTCTCATTCTTTTGGGTCAGTTTAGTCAAAGGTTTTGCAATCTTGGAGAATCCTTCTATAAATCTTCGGTAGTAACCTGCGAGACCTAAAAATTGACGAATCTCCGTGGGGTTTGTAGGAGATGACCAACCTTTAACAGCCTCAATCTTTGCAGGGTCCACGTGAATGCCTTGACTATCGATGATGTGTCCTAAAAATTGTACGGTGCGAATCCAAAAGTCGCATTTAGAGAACTTATCGTACAATTCTTCTTTCTTGCGCAGTTCTAGGATGATTCGTAAATGTTCTGCGTGTTCTTCTTCGTTGCGAGAGTAGATCAAAATATCGTCGATGAATACTATTACAAACTTATCCAAGTAAGGTTTGCATACTCGATTCATTAAATCCATGAAAACTGCTGGTGCATTGGTCAGACCGAACGGCATTACTTGAAATTCGTAGTGACCATAGCGCGTTCGGAATGCAGTTTTCGGAATATCCTCTTCTCGAACTCTTAGCTGATGATATCCTGATCTCAGATCAATCTTCGAGTATACACTCGATCCTTGCAATTGATCAAACAGATCATCAATTCGAGGCAATGGGTATCGATTCTTTACCGTAAGTTTATTCAACTCCCGGTAATCGATGCACATTCGAAAGGATCCATCCTTCTTCTTAACAAATAAAATTGGAGCTCCCCAAGGTGATGAGCTTGGTCGAATAAATCCTTTGTCCGACAATTCTTTTAGTTGTTCTGACAACTCTTCCATTTCGGACGGCGCTAGCCTATAAGGTGCTTTAGCTACTGGTGCCGCTCCAGGCACTAGTTCAATCTGAAATTCTACTTGACGTATGGGTGGAATGCCAGGTAATTCTTCAGGGAATACTTCAGGAAAATCCCTAACGATAGGAACGTCATCGAGCTGCTTCTCGGACGTCTTATTTTCCGTAACTTGGGCTATGTATACTTGACATCCTTCCTTCATGTATTTTATTACTCGCATACATGAGATAATTCCATATCGAGGTTTGCTTTTGTCGCCCTGGACAATGAGTGTTTCATCCTTGAGTGGTATATGGACGGCCTTTTCGTCACAGTGAATCCTAGAACGATGGTGGGATAGCCAATCCATGCTGACGATAGCGTCGAAACTACCAAGTTTAACCGGCATAAGATCAATGGAAAAAGGTTTTTCGGATAAGGTTAGGGTGCAATCTTTCATGATAGTATTGGTATCTATTAAATTCCCGTCAGCCATTTCGACTTCGTAGGTGGTGTTTAGCTTAGAGGGGGTAACATTAAGTAAAGGGGCAAACATATCTGATATAAAACTCTTATCGGCGCCCGAATCAAACAATACTCTAGCATTATGATGGTTTAGTAGAAACGTACCGGTGACTACATCGGGTCCATTTCCATCTCCGAGTAGGTATACCCTAGCTTGGGCATTGGCTGGTTCATTCCCTTTTGGGCAGTTCCTCCGGATGTGTCCTAGTTCTCCACATCCGTAACAAGTGGGCGATACAACCTGTGTGTTGCTTCCTGTAGCTGGGATCTTACAGTTTCTGGTTTGATGACCGATCTTATGACATTTGTCACATCGGATGGTACAACGACCCTCGTGATGAAGTTTGCATCGCTGGCATAGGGGTTTCTGCCCGTTGTACCCTACACCTTCCGTAGAGGTGTAGACTCGGGGTTTTTCTTGTCTTTGATTCTGCTGTTGAGTGCTTCGAGTGTTGTGATATGGTTGGTGGTTCCGATTATTGTTGTGTTGGTTGTTGTTGCGGTGATGACTGTTGTAGTTTTGTTGGTTGTTGTTGTGATGGTGGGTGGTTCTTTTATCATCCAATTTCCTTTTAAGTTCATTGCATTTCACTTCTCGATCTAGAAGTTTCTGAGCAAGTTCCATTGCTGCTTCCAAGGTTGGTGGGTTTGCTGAGGTGACATTTCCTTCAATACTCCTAGGGAGTCCTTCGACATATTTCTCTAATGTCTTCTCATGATCGGGTACCATGGTAGGGCATAGTATCCTAAGTTCTTGGAATCTCTGGTTGTAACTTCTCAAATCAATTCCTTTCACTATTAAGGCATGGAACTCATCCTCGAGTTTTCGCAGTTCGGAACGGGGACAATACTTCTTTAGTATTTTAGCATTGAATTCTATCCAAGTAAGCTGATGTGCTGCTTCTGCTCCTAGTGTTTGAACGGTAGAGTTCCACCAGGATAGAGCATCTTGCATTAGTGTTCCCGTTGCGAAGCTTACCTTGTTGTTTTCCGAGCATCCACTTCTTTGGGAAACAGTTTCATTTCTTTCAAACCATTGAGCTAATTCCGACACTCCTTCAGTTCCTTTGAAATACGTTGGTTGACATGCTATGAAGTCCTTGTACGTGCAGTAGCGGGGTGCCGGTGCATTTCCATCTCTATTACGGCCTTGTCCAGCTAAAACGGCATTAACGCCATCAGCGATTGCTTGCTGGATTGCTGCCGGGGTCATAACTTTGGGGTTTGCTGGTGCGGCGTTCGTGGTTGTTCTCCTAGTTCTAGCCATGTTGCTATAAAAGAAGGTAAATTATTAGAACATTTATAATAACCTTATCACGTTGAAAATACATATCGAGTAATGAATAGTTAAATATAGGTCGTAGTTACAATGATTCGATCATTGAAAAGGTTTAAATCGTAAATTATCGTATGTTGGAATGACACACATAGGAATTACGAATAAGTTTGACCTGTATGAACTAATATACTACGATATAAAGTTTGCAACGTAAATAAAGATAAAATAAACTTCCATAAATCAATGTCAAGGTGTTACAACACTTATTGATACTTGTGCAAATGTTTACAAAACATGACAAGATATTCTTATTTGTAGGACATTGATTTTTCTCTTAACAAGGTGGTGGTCTCATGGTTTTCCTAAGGCCTTGTCTAGGCAGTTTTGGAGTTCTTGAATGGCAGTGGACATGGTTTCCATGGTTTGATCTCGAGTCCTTTCCCTTTCTCGAGCTTCTAGCAGGGCTTGCCTAAGGCGTAGGTTTTCAGTGTTGATCCTCTCAATTTCTCGGTCTAAAGTTCCCAATGCTATTTCGGTTGAAGTGTTAGCCCCACATAGTGCTCCTATGAATTCCATTGATTCCCAAAATAAAGAATCCAACTTTTCAACCTTATCTTCTATTGCAAGATGACCAATTATGAGACTGTTCATATCATCTTCAAAGGTTTCTAGAAGTTCATGTGGAATCTTGTTGAGTATACTAGCGATGGAATCAAGTCGGTCTTCATAGCGAACCATTCTTGCAGCTAATAATGGTATAGTATGGTGTATGGGTTCCCCAGTGACTGGCAGAATTCGGGAGGTAGAGTAAGAACTTTCCCCAAGTTCCCTTGTTGTTGGTGTTCCTTCTTGAGATCTCCAATATCACATAATGGGCAATAAGAAAGACCATTTACGAGCATCTACTCGCTTGTGGATCCTTCGGCGTCTACGGTGAATACTAGATTCTGAGGTGGTTGGGCGGATTGGGTAAGTCCTTCGGTGAGGTGATAGAGGGACACTTTGGTAAGGTGCAGGTGGTGATGCTAATGGAGGTGATGCTATGGGTGATGGTATTAGTGGCACAGTAGTAGTTTAGCTGTAGAAGATAGTTTGTAGTGGTGGTATTACTGGTGGTGCAGGTGGTGATGGCACAACTGATTCAGGTGGTATGACAAGAGCTGGTGCTGGTACAGCAGTACTTGCTTCATACGGTTGAAGTTGTCTGATTTGCCTAGATCGGCGAATCAGACCAGATGTTGCCAGAGGAGAAGCCTCTGTGTCAGATGCTGGCATAAATTGTTGGCTTTGCATGTATCTGTCGGTAGCAGGAGACATAGGCATAGGTGAGGTAGCATAGGCTGAAGTAACATCTTCAGTTCCTGAGTTTGAGGACAAGCTGATAGGGTGGGTGTTCGAAGACATGACACTGTAATAAATTTCCCGATTAGTAAAATGTAAGCATAATTATAACCAATTTAAAATGCCATAAGGTAAATAATACTTTTTACCAATTACTGGGATGCGTAGGCACGAAGGGCGTAGGATGATATTTTATGAAAATTTTGTCCCGTTTAAAGTGTAGTTATAGTCCAATGTTCCAAAAACACTTGGTTCACTATAACCGTAGCTCTGATACCAATCTATAACACCCCCAAAATTGATCAATACAGCGGAAGACTTAAAATGTCAGCGGAAGACTTTTGGGGTATTATATTGTGGATCTTTCGTCACAATTATAGAAAACGATTCAAGTGATCGTTTTAAGTTTTATTTAAAATACCAAATATTCATAATTCCAAGAGAATTCGTTATTCAACAACAGGTTTTATTTAAAGAGAAATAAACGTTTCTTTATTTGCCCACTTCGTGCCTTTGCCATCCATTCCATTTAGTTACCTGAGATAAACATACTAAAAGTCAACAAAAGTTGAGTGAAATTCATAGGTTTATAATTAAGAGTTTGAACACAAGAGATAGATGTTTATTGTAATATCGATACAAATAAACAAGTTAGAAATCACATTCATTATTGCATTAAGCTCATGACACTCAACGGTTCAACAGACATCAATATTTTCATAATAATGATGTAAAATATATAGCCCCCAAGATAGGTATTTGCCAGTAACCTATTATATTCAAATAACGTGCATTTGGTAACTTTCCTCTAGCAACCAAATGGGGATTGTCAATCCCTAATAGATCTATTCACAATTATTTACGTTCACCCTTCAAGTGATTAAGGTTCATGATCGAGGGACTTTTGGCAATAGCTACTTAAGCAATAATAAGATCAGGAAAAGACTTGTGTTCGGTTTTTGAGCATGTATCCCCCCCACAAAAATAAATTAAATGTGGGCTATCAACTCACCTTAGTAGGATAGTAGAATAAATGTAATCTCAACGATGCAAGGCAACGGCTTCACACACAACGTATAAGATATGGCACGTTTTAGTTTTTAAGTTTCGTTTTATAGCGAACGTTCATTATTTATTACGAATAATCCATAAGTGCATATGCGATGTGTTACGTCGTATAAAAATAGATAATGGTTAAGTATTGTTTTATTTGTCTAAATTTAGTTATTCTTTATATACGTTTTATTCGTATTATATATATATATATATATATATATATATATATATATATATATATATATATATATATATATATATATATATGTAATAAGTTACGTTTATTATTTATCGATTTAATATATATTCAAATATATATATAAGTATATATAATTTAAAAAAAAATTATTATTAAAATCAATATTACTATTCAATCCTTCATGTTTCTCAATCTTACACTTTTTACCCTTAACGGAAAACATTTACGCCGTTAGTCCAAAAATTATATATATTTACATTTTTTGTCCAAATATCAAATATTTACATTCATTATCCCTAAATTTTAATATTTACAGTTTATACCCTTAGAAAAACAGTTTTATACTTTTCACCCTAAGTTTACAAATTTGACAATTCTAGTCCCTAACCTTCGAACATTTGCAAAAATGGTCCAAACATTTCAAAATTTAAAACTTAACATTTCTATTATTTCAATAAGCTTTTAAGGTCTCAAATAGCTTATTTTCACAGCTTATTAGCTTATTCTCCTCTTATTTCATTAATTGGGCTTAACGATCCAATATAAGGGCCCGTTAAGGTTTTACGATCCAAGGGGTTTGGGGGTATACTTGTTTAGTCGAAATCCATATTTTTAAGTTACAAAAACATTTCAAAACAGCTTATATGCTCAGCTTATCGTAATAAGCTGAAATGAGCTTTTTGGGTTTTACGGCCCACTTAAGGTTTTTAAGTTTCTGAAAACTAGTTCTAATAGCGATTTACTTTGGGTCTCGTTAGGTGATTAAACGAAGTTATTATGTCGACTTATTTATCATTCCCGTTAGTATTTCAAGTAGGCAATTAGATCGTACAAAAATAATAGGTGGTCATGTGTAGATTTTTAAAATGACGAGGCCAAAGTGTATGGCCAAAACTCATGCGTATGACTTATATAAGTTGAAAAATAATCTAAGTCTTTTAGTATATTTCGTATAGGTACAAACTACATTAGAAACGTGTGATTTTTATAATTATACGTTAGTTATGAGTCTTAATCTTTTATAGGGTCTCGTTATAGACCTAACTAACAATTGATACGTGATATAAAAATTATAGGTCGTTTGTATTATTTACGTGATATTTATAGTAATTGTTGGTGCAAAACATAAACATACGTATGTTTATGAATAGAAAGAAAGTTTATGGTCTCACCTCACCTATAAGAGGTGGAGTAAAACGAGGCGTATGGTTCGTGAAATGGTACAATTGCTTCGTGGTTCGCTTCAAGTCCTTCCAAAGGTTCAATAGGCTCCAAGCTTTGCTTCCTAGGTTCACTTTTAGACGTGGTACACTTGAGAATCCTTTCATCCCTCCAAGCTCCTTCCCGTTAATATTTTTAGTGGTATGGTTCGTATGAGTGCATGTGGTGATTTAGGTTTGCATGGAAGTCTTATATAGGCAGTTTTTGAAGGGTAGAAACGAGATGAGCTCACAAGTGTTTGAGGTTGCATGTTAGGCGAATAGTAGCACCATTCTTCTCAACCAATCGTGGGTTTACAAAGCTTAGATTTAGTAAGATTGCTTCCTGTTCATTCCTGAAATTCACAAGGTGTACATTGTTCATTTTATTGCCATTGTGGAGCATGGGAGGCTCGAAGGAATATGTTGCCACGTTTTTGGTCTTATCTCCATGGATGGTTTCATGCTTTTGCTTTGGACGTTTTTAGGGTAGTGAACGAGGGTGAATATGTGTAACAAATATCGATTCTGTTTCTTTGGTACTAGGGGAGATGAGAAAAGCAAAAATACATGTTGGTTATGTGTAGAAATCGTAAAATACTAGGGGTGGTTTGGGTGTGTCGCGGCAGTGCAAAAGAAAGAAAATAAAAGAAATAACAAAGGGTGCGTTTTGGGCTTGGCCTGGTGGGCTGCTGGTTTTGTTGGCCCAAAGAAAAAGAAAAGAATAAAAAGGAGTCCGTATGGTTAGTGTGGTGTATCCGTGGCCCAAAGGGTGTTGGGGGCCCACCTGGGGTGTCTCGATTATCGTGTCGAAGTTCAAAAATATTAGTGAGCGTTCCCGGGAAGTTTCGTAGGTTCGGGGAATATATAAATAGTATACGTTATTTAGACGAAACGTATTATTAAATATAAACGCGTTATATAATTATTTATCATTCGCAATAATTATAGGCAATCTAGGTTGTGTGTAAGCATCGTTCCTGGGTAAACGGTCAATCACAGTTATCGTAGTGGTTCAATATCAAGCCATATCATAAAAAAAAAAAATTGTTACCCGTAAAATGGTGTTAATTTATCGTAACATCGTTTTATTTATTCGTATGCATTTACTAATCGTAAGGGAAATTTACGAGAGGTTACATGTTTAGTCCCATCTTTGCCTCGGGTCAAGGTCTCACCTCTTAACTCGATTAAGTCATCCAATTTGAGAACATGCTAGACTATATATAGGTCCCACGCATAGAAAATAGTCACCTTGGGTTACAATTCAACCTAGGTCCCACGCATAAGCAAAAAGTAATTGCAAGTGTTCTCAAAATTGGACGGCGTGACTTAAATTTTGACGGGTAAAAGTTTTGATGTGAATCAAAAGGTGTACGAAAGGAGTATGCATTCATCCTTCGTAGCACAAATTAAAAATATTTCTTAACTTAAGTCTAATCATTATTTTAATTTATGTGTGTCAGGTTGTCCATATCATGACTAATATTAGTCCTACATGGATAATAAAGTTTGGACAATAAATAAATAAAATAACATACATAACAAGTTTAGGTGTTATTTTAAAAACAATGATTTTAAGTTTAAAAAAGTTAGTAAAACTAAATCATAAGACTTAGTTTTGAAAATGGTTTGTGTTTCGTTATAAGTTTATAGAAAACTATTTGCAATTTTACATATGATCACAAGATATATAAAAAGCAAAACAAACACACAACCACAATATGCAAAGCCTCAACCGATGAAAAAACCTATGCTTGGTCTCGTGAGCCATCACGAGAACCAAGAGTCAACTAGGGACAAACCACACAACCACACGGAGGACTCCCACTTGCTCCAAGACAATCAAGAGCAAGTAGGAAGCCCATAATGCACATGAAAAGTAGTTGCTGTCCTTCCAGAATTTCTGTGTTCGGGGGCCCATAAGTCCATGAAGGAGGCTTCCCCGGGCTTAGCTCAAAACTAGAAAGTTGTAGACCCATATCTTGGGTATCTACAAAACAAATTTCAGCCAAAAAGACCTTACCAATCACCGTGAAACTCCGTTTTACCAACTGGTGTTCCAGTAGTCATTTTCCGGCAAAAACGTCTTTAACTCTTTCGTCTTTCACCACCAAGCCACAATTACATTATATTGAAAGTAAAATACAACTAATCTACTTTTAATCTACTATAAAATTGCCCAAACAATGGCAACAACCAAAAGAATATAATTACATAAATGCCGAAACAATGGCAAAAAAAACCCCAAAACACGAAATTAAACAACATCCACAACCATTTAATGCACAAGTGGTCTAGGTTTTCATCGGCTTTGCATATAAATATAATAATACCATAATATTATGAATGAAACATGGTGTTGGCTAACTCCATGGACAAATATGCATGTATTTGCCATGGAAAATAAAATAATAACAAGAATTAAATTGTTAGCCAACGAAAACGAAGAAATTAATAGACAAGAATTAAAACCCCGTTAGGTACGTGTTTTCTATGACTTAAGGGTCAAAACCTACTGATATTAGGACCTTCCAAATACCATTTAACCACAGAAAAGATGGCCTTAGGGGCTGAATTAAAACCGTTTCAAAAACCGATCAAAAACACGCGTTTTAAGCCATTTTTCACGTACCCGACAAGTAATCAATTAGCGTATGCATAACAAATGGCCCTGGGACCGAAAAGTGCAGATCATAAGAACCCTAAAGGGTCATCCTATGAGAAAAAAATTGGAGCCCTAGGGCTGTTTTAACCATCACAAGTGACGGCGTCATATGACACATATGATGGCTCGTGATACCACTATAGGTGATGTATGAATATAAAATATATAAGAATCAAATAAACGCAGCGGAAAAACATCACCAACAACGGATCCATATAGCCATATGATCAATCAAATAATAAACAACAACATGTTATACCTTTGTAGCGTGATCGGTAGAATCATATGGAGACCATCACCAACACCACGAACCACCTATGAAACCAAGTGACCAAAATAGATCACCTCTATGATGGAAACACACTACACGTCATAGATCACCACCCGATGCTAGTCTTGACCCCGTAACACGCGATCTAGCCTTGAACTACACTAGAATAAGGTTAGATGAGATCAAAAGCACAAACCCTAGAAGGGTGTGTTTGTTTTGCTGTCAAAACCAAGAGAGGGAGAGTGGAAAAACATTTTTGTTAGTTACCATGTATATCTCATGAAATCAAAGACTAAATCATATTTAGTCTTATCATTAACATATTACACATAGCCCCTCCAAAAGCTCCATCACTTCCTTTTACCCCTTGAACTGTTTCCCTTGTTCCTTTCTCATCTAGGCTTTCCATGGGGGCCCTAAATGGGCTTGCCCATTGTTGGTCTAATCCAATAAACTAAGTACTAGCTTAGTTATTAGTAGCCCGTTATTGATCTCGAGTTACGTAGTCGTATATATAGTGTAAATACGATAAATATAATATATATAATGTTGTCTCTGTGTATAAGTGTGTGACCCCATAGGCTCACATATGTCTAGCCATATAATTATTTATTATGACACGAGCATACTCCAACAGTGTTAAGCTAGTTGTAGCAAGTTTATAGGATAATCCTTAGCTTTGTAAGTGTGCGGAGGCGAATTCAAAAAATATGACATGGTCATATTAAATTTTATTACATAAGTGCTCATGTTTATGATAAATTGATGAAAATATTACATTCATCTTGAGAGCTTTCTAAAATTTGAGCAAGAGAAGAAAGCAAGAAAAATAAAAATCTAACAAACCAAAAATTATACAGTAGCCAACATATTCTGAATGCTAAAAAAATTATGTTCTATGACAAAATTCCCACTTAAGTACTGACATTGTTAATGCCTTCAAGGAAGTTCATCATGCTCGAACTAGACTTTTATTTATTATTATTACAGAATTGTAGGGCTTATTCATTAACAAAAATCAACCAAAACCATTAGATATGATTTTTTATCTACGACAAAGAGTAATATCATATGATGCAGAATATAAACATCATTTTCCAGGAAGCATCAACCGAGAAACATCTCTGATCTGAAAACTCAATTGTTCATGTGTACCTTCTGTTTTTGGTTCTTGGTCACCCAATTTAAGTTACATCTCTAGATTGGTTTTTGTCAAGATATGTGCCCAATATCTCTTGCTATATTAACCATCCAATATGTTAGTGTTTTTAGGGTTTTCCAAATCAGGGTGTAGATAATCAATGGTACCGGATATTCACTTGAAATCGTCTTATCACTTTCCAATAGAAACTATTCGACCTTATGCCTTGGTTACACAAATATCTCTATGGGATAAGACCAAGTGATGTTCTTGTTTTAGGCACAAATCAAGAACCAAATCGTATTCAAGTGTTTACGGTTTGTATGTTGTATATATCCATGCAGTAATGTTATGATCTCTATTTATAATAGAGATTACTCAAAGCCTAGCCCATGGAATTATGAATGATTAACGGCCCATTAATCATACCATAATAGTTTCCATAATAGAAGGAATCAATGATTAAAAGAGCAGTACAAATATAAGCCTAGCAGTACAAACTTAAGCTTAGCAGTACAAACTTATACCAGCAGTAGAATAAACTTATGCTAGCAGTACAAACTTAACACTAGTGGTAGTAACTGGTAATCTTAACACTAGCAGTAGTAACTGGTAGTATTAACACTAGCAATAGAAACTCTGCACAACCATTATTAGAGTCAGGGTATTCAGAGCCCTGATGGGTGTACACTCCATACCTCCAAGCCCATTACCAGGTGTGAAATAATCCCTCAAGTGCACTAAATTTTTCAACAATCCTCCCCAAATTTAGTCCACTTCCTTTGCATGAAAATTAAACATAAAACAAAACATATGCATAAATGAAAATATCTTGAAGATTGAATTTTCATCTTAGTACATTACACGTTCAAATATTCGTGAATTAAGGTGTTCCAAAGAATTGAACCCTTCAACCCATTTGAATACCTGAAGATAAAATACACATATATTTTCAAACAATTAAATACTCCTGACACTATACAAGCCATGTGTCCATATCCAATTCATAAATTTTGTAAAAGCTAAAAGACCATAGCTCCCTGAAGCAACAAAACTTCAACATTCACATAGGTGGTTCCTCTTTATTCATGCTCCTGCTTAGCACTTTTTCAAAGAAATTAACCATTGAGAAGTAAAGATTTCATCCTCCTTTTCAGCAGGTTCTGAGCATAACCTTGGGATGATTATAAAACATGTGCTCCAGTCCACTAAATATTCAGCTTTCCACATTGAACTCAACTCCTAAGTTTCCTCAAGAGGGAGTTAGGTGTCTTAGCATTCAGTGACTAAGTTGGATTTCAAACCCATCCCTTTAGCAGACTTTAAAACCAAGTCTATAGCCAATCCCTTTGTCAAGTGATCAGCTAAGTTTTGTTGAGATCTAACAAACTCTATAGATACCACCCCATTCATGATAAGCTCATGAATAATGATATGCCTGACACCTAAGTGTCTAGACTTTCCATTGTACATCTGGCTATAAGCCTTAGACAATGTAGCAGCAATATCACAACGGATTGAAATAGGTGCTATAGGTTTAGGCCACAATGGAATCTTAAGAAGCAAGTTTTTCAACCATTCAGCTTCTTTACCAGCAGCTGCTAAAGCCATAAATTCAGATTCCATTGTTGAACTGGTGATGCAAGTTTGCTTCTTGGATGCCCAAGAAATTGCACCTCCACCAAGTAGGAATACCCAGTCACTGGTAGACGAATTGTCTTCAGTGTTATTGATCCAACTTGCATTAGTGTATCCTTCTAATACTGAAGGATAACCAGTATATGAGAGACTATAATCCATAGTTTTCTTCAAATACTTCAATACCCTCTGAATTTCTTACCAGTGATGAGCACTAGGATAACTAGTATACTTGCTCAGTTTACCCACTACAAAAGCAATATCAGGTTTTGTACAAGTCATGGCATACATCAGGCAGCCAATTACCCTAGAATACTCAAGTTGAGATACAGCATTGCCAGCATTAGGCATTAGCTTCTCACTAGTATCCATAGGAGTACTCACTGGAGTACAATCAAAGTAATTAAATTTCCTCAATACCTTCTCCATGTTTAATGAGACTGAGAGATTGAAATTTTGTTACTTTCATGTTTAATCCATACAAAGGATAACATCAGCCTCCCCCATGTCCTTCATGGAGAACTTTGATGACAAAAATGCCTTAGTCAGGTCAACCTGATTTTGGTCAGTGCCAAAAGATTAGCATGTCATCAACATATAGGAAAATGACGTCTCTTTTACTAGATTTATCAAATTTGCTATATACACATTTGTCAGCCTGGTTAAGCAAATAACCACTAGACAAAACCACTTAATCAAATTTTTGATGCCATTGCTTAGGTGCCTGCTTTAGTTTATACAATGACTTAATCAGCTTACACACCTTGTTTTCATTGCCAGGCATGATGAAGCCCTGAGGTTGCTTCATGTAAACCTCCTCATCTAATTCACCATTCAAGAAAGTTGTCTTCACATCCATCTGATGAATAATCAGATTGTGAATTGATGCCAAAGCAATCAACAATCTTATGGTGTTGATACGTGCCATTGGTGCATAAATATCAAAGTAGTCTATTCCTGACTTTTGTTTAAAGCCCTGAATAGCTAGTCTAGCCTTGAACTTTTCAATAGTTCCATTTACCTTCATTTTCTTTTTGAAAATCCATTTGCAATCTAGAGGTTTGTGATGAGGCGAAAAGTGTACCGCTTTTAAGGGGTCATTTAAGCCCGAATTCGAGATTATTTGATCAAATATTGCCCTAAATCGTTCCTTTTGTCATTTTAGGTACTTTTGGAGAGAAATCTGGAAAAGGAAGCATTTTGGACGTTTTTGGAGCATAAAAGTTAAGAAAACGGCAAAGTCTCAAATTTCCTTGCAGGGAACAGTACCTGACGGCGTCAAGGATCTACAAGTGACGGCGTCAAGAGTTACAAAAGAGGTGGATGTGGAACTTATAACATGACGGCCCAAAGAGTTTTCAAGCTTATGGCCTGACGGTGTCACCAAGGCCGTCAGGGTCCAAATACTAGTGACGGCCCTGAGTAATTTCCTACATGACAGCGTCACAATTGGATCTAGGCAATACGATTTTATCATGGCAGCGAGTTGATGGTGTCACAAGTTAATACATGACGCCATCAAAGTGTAAAGTCTATATATAGTTTTCCAATTTTCATTCATTAGTGTGCAACTTTGAGGGAAAAAACCCTAGACGAATTTTATCAGTTTTTCAAGGGTTTCAATCCCTTGATTCTTCCATGTTCAATTGAAGATAAGTACTTATCCAAATCATTCAATATGTCTATGTGTTGTGTGATTATATCTTACGCTTGTCTTCTCTTTAACATGCTAGGCTAGATCTTTCTTGTGTTTGCTTAGATGTAGTGAAACCTAGATGTTGATTATGGGTTGATTGTTTGTTTATAATATTTACGGATGATTGTATTCGATGTTAGGCTTAAGAAAACTGGCAGACTTCCATTGGTAACTTGCTTGAACGTCTTAAGAAACATGATCAGAGGTTTACTACGATTTTTGGTTGTATTTAATGCCTAAGAGAATTCTAATGATCCCATGTTAGGAGCTTCTAACGGCTCAACATAGGAGTGAAGTAGGATCTTATAGAGTTAGGGAATATTGTACACGGCCCTACGACTAGTATTAAGGAATATGACCCGTCATCCATGCAATTGTAACAAGCTAATCAACCTGTAAAAGATAACTAGGGAGTAACAAAGTCTAAGTAAACACAACTTTCCTCATTATTGTTTCCACCACATTAGTATAATAGTTTCATTTTCATTTTTGTTATTTTATTTTAATTGCATTTTTAGTTAATTGGGTTTGTTGGCTAGCAACTAATTCCACCCACTCTTTCAAAACCCGAGATTTTAATTGCTTTCCATAAAATATAAAAATACAAAAAGAATCATCCCTCACCTCTAGACCTAGTTTAGTAGGCTTTCTAATCCTAGGGACACTATTCCTGAGTTGAACGATCAATCCCCCGGTACTTGTCACTATACTATACTACAACGATCAGGTACACTACCTTGTGGGGGTTGTAAGCTTCTCGAGATCCCTTGAGAGGTAAAACCTGTTGCGAGGGCGCAATTCCCACATATCAAGTTTTTGGCGCTGTTGCCGGGGAGTAGTTATTGTCTAGGTTAGAATTTCTTTCTATTAGGTTTACTTGCTAGATTCCTTTCTAGTAAGATTTTTACTTTTATAGGTCTTCTTTAGTCTATCTTTTCTTTGTGTTTTTGTTCGTAAAAACCGTTCCATTGACTCTTCCATTCACCATTATAGAGAACCCGAATCCACCATACTACCAACCATAAAATTCACCCACTCCAAATGACATCTTGATGTTTAAACAACATGAAGATGAACCTATCTATGATGCATGGACTCATTTTAAATATTTACTCCAAAAAGTCCCTCATCATAGTTTCGATCTGTGGTCCCAAATTGAAATATTTTACCATCGTGTAGACCACTATACCAAAATGGACATTGACCATACCGCAGATGGGGACCTTTGGGGATTAAGTGCTGAAGAAGCATGGGAAACCATAGAGAATTGTTCCATACTTGCCAAAAAATAGACAACCCAACAAACATTGTTACAGATCAATTGATTGCAAGTTTGAGGGAACAAGCAAGAAGTTTGTTTGGGGATAATAAGCCTATAGATGAGATACCTAGGTGCATGGAGTGGTTTGATTCCACCATAATACAAGATGAACACATAGGTAATCTAGATACAATGGAGAATGAGGTGGATAATCCAAGCCCACAAAATACGCCACAAGTCCTACCATCATTTGAGGCACACACACCACCCGTGAGTTACCCGAAAGAAGTAGAAGAGACTATAGGAGCCCTGATAGAGGTAGAGCCCTTGGACCAAACACAACTAGAGGATATAGGTTTGAATACTTATAATGATAACCTTACTCTTAGTTCTAGGGAAGTTCCTAGTTTTGATGAACCGAAGCCTCAACAAAATCCGTTACCTAATCTTCCATCCTTGGATGAAAAGTTAGGAATTGAAAAAGGTCCCGATCCATCCGTCAAACCATATAGTTCGGGTAGTCTTCGGATAAAGGTAGTAGATTCTAAGCCTTGTAGAGAGGAAGCTGACATAGGAGTGAACCATGTTCTTAGATACTTACATCACCCATTTGTAAGTGATCACAAGAAATATTATGGGTTTAAACCAGGTTTATTAGGTCAAAATGGATTATTAACTAGGAATCTCTCTAAGTTGATAGAAAATGACCCCTTTCTAGGAGAAAACTTTAACTCACCCATTGACCAAAGTGAACTAGGTAAGGTTATGATGAAAGGAGCACACCCCTTTGAGCATATAATTCATCCACCACTCTTTCCTCATGAGGCATACTTCCACCGAGATGGTGTGTATCGCTACTTCCACCCGCACTTTAATCATAAGTGTAGGGAAAACCTCTCCTATTTCCGTTAAATAAGGGTAGAGTCAGGCTCGTGACTCGAACAAAAACAAGCATTTATTGGGAGGCAACCCAAGCTTTTATTTGTTTTATTTGTTTTGTTTGTTTTGTTTGTTTGATTTTATTTGTTTCCGTATGCATGTTTTATTTTTATTGTTGGTAGATCATGTTTCAACCTAAATTGTGAAAATACTTTATTTTGTTGTTTAACTTCATCTTAACTTCATATAAAGGTATTTTGAAAAGCTAAGTGTAAGGGGAAACCCCAAATTTGTTTATAAGAACAAAAATGATCTTGATTCGCCACAATATTAAATGAACATGTATATTAGTATTTGTTAAAGTCAAATGCTTGTATCGAGTCATAATGATGTTTTGCAAGATTTTCCAGGAAGTAGGACATAAGTTTTTCCAGAAATTTTCCGGAAACTTAACATAAAGATTTCTGCAGATCACTTCTGACGGCGTCAGGGTTTAACACCTGACGGCGTCACGTGTAAAATTCTGGAAATTTTGCGAGTTTTGTTTTTCTAACGGAGTCTTAAAAGTTTTTATTGATTCTTTAGTTCTGTAAACTCCAGGAAATCTGCAAACATTCATTCCACAAGTATTATATCTTAAATTGCTTTCTAGGATTTTGTTAGTATATATAGATTGCCGCCGATTTTACGCGAGGTTGCCTTGATTATTTTCTCAGGATTAACAGGTTATATATGACAACAAGATGATTTATATTTCTGGAAGGGAAGCTTTGAACGTTCATTTTCATGGAGGAAGATCTAACCTTGTTAACACACTATCCACACCGAACGAATCAGGGGAGTATTTGTTTTCATTCTTTTACCTATTTTACTTTTACATCCTTTAATTGAACATTGGGACAATGTTCATCCTAAGTGTAAGGGGAGGGTAAATGATGATACCTTATAGGATACAATTGCACTTGAGTTTGTTTGTTCGATGGTAGGTGTGTAATAAAACTAAGAGAAATACTTGTTAGTGTAATTTTAGCGCCAAATTTAAAATTATTTACAATATTTAGGAGTGAAACTTTAGCCTTAACAAGCGTTTCATGGATAGGAGTTGTATAACTAGCACAAAAACCGTACCATTCAGAAAAATTTTCCACCCAAATATGTGAGGTTCGCCTTTAGATTTGATAGGAAAAGCATTCATTATTAGTGCTTATGAGTGTACCGGTAGCATTTAGATTCTAGAACTTGCGTTAGTGATGCATCCAGAGACCGCTAATGAGACTACATTCGTATAGTAGGATTTACTACATGATAAGAGGCATTAGGATCACCCTTGTGTTAAACCCGTATCATAATTACTTGACCATTTAAGTCATATTACTTGACTAGTAAAGTCAATTAATTTTTCCAGCACCTTAGCGTTGTACTCATTTTTAGTACACGAAACCCCTAGTACACCCCTCCGAGCCTATCTTTTCGTTTCTAACTTTAAGCATTTTACTTAAAGGAAGAATTTGTTACAACCCACCCAAATGTACACCCAACTCGCCTTAGCCTTCCGTGTATGCACTCATCTTTAGTGAATTATTGTTACATGTTAAACCCTTAGTTAATTATCTAATTGATTACATGGTTGCTAAGTCGAGTCATATCTTGTACATATTGTTTTGGGACGATTGGGACTTATGGGTAAAGTACTTGTGTTATGGAGTAATGGGGAAGAAAATCAAATTATTACCCCCATAAGTGCGTTAATCTTAAAAAGTACTCCAAGTGTTTTGATTATCTTGATTCGAGTCATTAGAATAGTTTATTGTAAAGTATGTAAAAATTCAAGTGTAAGGGGAATGTACATTCTCTATAATGTATTATTTTGGATGGTAGGGTAAGAGTGTATGCAAAAAAAAAAAAAAAAAAAAAAAAAAAAAAAAAAAGAAAGAAAAAAAAATTGAAAAAATTAAGAAAAAAGAAAGAGAAAAACATACGGACTACCATCCCTTTTCATTCTATGTTTGTTTTATGTTTTTGTTATTTTTGATTTATTAGCTTAACTTGAGTCGAGTCTTGGCTTAGCAACGCCATATTGTACATGTAATTAACCAAGATGATTAACTCGCCACCAGTAAATATTGCCTTTATCCAACAAAACCGTGTTTTCCATATCCCTACACCTAATGTTATAACCTTTTAAAAGACCTCTTTGATAGTTTATCCTAGGTGCTTACGCCAAGTGGTGGAGGTTTGATCATTTCCCAAGCCTATGGTAATCTATTTGCTATAACAGGTAGTGAGAGATGTTTTCCATTTCCATATTGTAATATATACTTTATTACACCCGAGAGATGTGAGTATCTAAACACTATTTGTGAGGTGCTAGTGTATGACCTCCGTGCTTGTTTTTGGTTTTTAGTGGAACGATTATTTGTTGCAATTACTTTTATATTAGTGTTAAATGACCCTTAACTTGTATTTTGGTTAGAATAAAAGCGCATTTGCTTGAGGACAAGCAAATCTCAAGTGTAAGGGTATTTGATGAGGCGAAAAGTGTACCGGTTTTAAGGGTTCATTTAACCCCGAATTCGAGATTATTTGATCAAATATTGACCTAAATCGTTCCTTTTGTCATTTTAGGTACTTTTGGAGAGAAATCTTGAAAAGGAAGCATTTTAGATGTTTTTGGAGCATAAAAGTGAAGAAAACGGCAAAGTCTCAAATTTCCTTGCTGGGAACAGTACCTGACGGCATCAAGGATCTACAAGTGACGACGTCAAGAGTTACAAAAGAGGTGGATGTGGAACTTATAACGTGATGGCCGATAGAGTTTTCAAGCTTATGGCCTGACGGCGTCACCAAGGCCGTCAGGGTCCAAATACTAATGACGGCCCAGAGTAATTTCCTACATGACGGTGTCACAATTGGATCTAGGCAATACGATTTTATCTTGGCGGCGAGTTGACGGCGTCACAAGTTAATACATGACGCCGTCAAAGTGTAAAGTCTATATATAGTTTTCCAATTTTTATTCATTAGTGTGCAACTTTGAGGGAAAAAACCCTAAACGAATTTTATCAGTTTTTCAAGGGTTTCAACCCCTTGATTCTCCCATGTTCAATTAAAGATAAGTACTTATCCAAATCATTCAATATGTCTATGTGTTGTGTGATTATATCTTACGCTTGTCTTCTCTTTAACATGCTAGGCTAGATCTTTCTTATGTTTGCTTAGATGTAGTGAAACCTAGATGTTGATTATGGGTTGATTGTTTGTTTATAATTGTTACGAATGATAATATTCGATGTTAGGCTTAAGAAAACTGGCAGACTTCCATTGGTAACTTGCTTGAACGTCTTAAGAAACATGATCGGAGGTATACTACGATTTTTGGTTGTATTTAATGCCTAAGAGAATTCTAATGATCCCACGTTAGGAGCTTCTAATGGCTCGACATAGGAGTGAAGTAGGATCTTATAGAGTTAGGGAATATTGTACATGACCCTACGACTAGTATTAAGGAATATGACCCGTCATCCATGCAATTGTAACAAGCTAATCAACCTTTAAAAGATATCTAGGGAGTAATGAAATCTAAGTAAACACAACTTTCCTCATTATTGTTTCCACCACATTAGTATAATAGTTTCATTTTCATTTTCATTTTTGTTATTTTATTTTAATTGCATTTTTAGTTAATTGGGTTAGTTGGCTAGCAACTAATTCCGCCCACTCTTCCAAAGCCCGAGATTTTAATTGCTTTCCATAAAATATAAAAATACAAAAAGAATCATCCCTCACCTCTAGACCTAGTTTAGTAGGCTTTCTAATCCTAGCGACACTATTCCTGAGTTGAACGATCAATCCCCCAGTACTTGTCACTATACTATACTACAACGATCAAGTACATTGCATGGTGGGGGTTGTAAGCTTCTCGAGATCCCTTGAGAGGTAAAACCTGTTGCGAGGGCACAATTCCAACGTATCAGTTTGCAACAAGGTGGTAGATCAGTCAACACCCAAGTGTTGATACCCATGATAGAATCCATCTCATCATTAATTGCTTCTTTTCAGAAAGCAATATCCTTGGACTTCATTGCTTCATCAAATGTTTTGGGATCATCCTCAAAAATGAAGCAATAGGAATATTGGTCAGAGACCTCATTCCTTGTACCTTCAATTAAGTATAATTGAAACTCAGGTCCAAATGACTTTGGAGTCCTAACTCTATTGCTCCTTCTGACCTCATCAGAAACCTCATCAAAGACCTCTGAAACACCAGTATCATAAGTTCCATTTGGAATCCTCTGACTTGGTCTAGGAATTGATGAGAATCTATACTCATCAAAGAGTGCATCCCTTGATTCAATTATTGAGTTAATTGAAACAGACTCATTAGGTTCAATAACATAGAACCTATATGCCTTTGAATGCTCAACATATCCAACAAAGATGCATTCAATGCCTCTTTCACCCAAAATTTTCAACTTTGGATAAGGGAGTCTTACAATAGCCATACAACCCCAAACCATGAGAAAGTTCAAGGTTGAGGTTTTCTTTTAGTCCAGAGTTTATAAGGGGTAACCTTGTTCCTTTTATTGGGAACCCTATTCAATAAGTAGCAAGTTGTTAACATAGCTTCACCCCAGAACCCTTATTCGGTCCTGAATAGGACAACATGGAATTAACCATCTCCTTTAGTACCCTGTTTTTCCTTTCAGAGATACCATTTTGTTGTATAGTATATGTAACACCCCCAAAATACCGCAGCGGAAGACTGTGTCATAGGGGTGCTACTTCATAATACAAAGAACAAGGTATAGAAAACGAACTCTAAATGAGACGTTTTGAAAAGTTACCATTCGATTAATAAATTCCGAGATACAAACTTGAGTTCCATAATACAATACATAAGAGTTTTAAGACATATCGAATGGTAAAGATAAAAGCATAAGTCTTCAAAACATGCCAAGCGACTCTATGCTCCATGCAACAGCTTATCATCTTACAGACCTGAGACAAACATGCTAAAGTGTCAACACAATGGTTGGTGAGTTCATAGAGTTTGTCTTAAAATAATTGAAAAGCCTTAAGAGAATGTTCGCACAACAAAGGCATCGTGAATCCACTCAGTTGCAATTCCCGCCATAAGAGACTTGCAACCTGTGTGTTCACAACCCACTGCTAACATATATAGTATGAATAAGACATGTATAAGTTCATCAAGACAATTTAAGCAATTAGAAGTGAGTCTCTACTTCATCTCCGAAGACCTCACTTTTATGATGTATCCAACATTCGCAAATGTTAGGATGTATCAAAGACAACTGGGAGTCAATTCCCAAAGACAACTGGGAGCCACTTCCCAAAGACAACTGGGAGTCAATTCCCAAAGACAACTACTAGTCAATAAATAGAATAACGCAATTAAGTATAACACAGTCATGTATGTAAGCAATCAAGTATAACACAGTCAAGTATAGACGTTTTGAGTATTTGTACAAGTAAACAAGTAGTTGAGCATGTGTCTCCCCCAAAGAGTTAAGACAAGTATGAAAAGAGTAGGGGCTATGACTCACCTTAAGCTTAAGTGATGTGAAATGAAAGTGGTAGTCGAATCGCGAAAGTCACTAAGAGCAGCCTATAATAGAACGTTACGACTTAGGTTTGGAGTAACGTCTAAGAATACGAAGAATTGCCCATATATGTCTTGCATAATGTTCATGATGTAGTACTTAGTATATAGCGTAAGTCTTTGAATATAAATGGTTTATGAAACATGTATAAGTTGTATATCTCTTACTACCGTTCGGGCCGACATAATTCAGAAGTCATGGAGTAAACGTTCGAGGAGCCAGGACACTTTAACTCGTAAATCCACAACTCATCTCGACGGCTTACTTAATGAACTCCTCACATGAGGCTCCCTACTATTGTAGTATTTGATAACAAATGTATAAGTTTTGATCCGAAAAGTTACATGTCCAATATTTGAATAAACTTAGGAAAGTTTATTAGTACATGAAGATTGTTATTAGGGGTAGTTTCATAAGTCTTATATGACCATTTTCTCTTTGTAATATCTCATGGTTCCTTTTGAAGTGAAGTAGATCCAAATTGTTTGTTCAAGTTATCGCCTAATTCCTTGTTTCATGTTTACGCCTAAGTAAGCTTATATGGTCATTTAGTCATGGCTTCGCCGTGACCTTGGTCATTTTTCCATGGTCTTGAGACTCAACCTTGGCTTTAGCCATGGTTGTGGTCTTGGCTTTAGGTCAGTAGACCTCTTGGTCTTAGTAAATGATAACTATAATATAGTGACTTTGGTCTAAAATGGGCTGTTAAGATTTTGAAGAAATTTATCACTCGAAAAGCGTTTTCAGGGCTCGAGCTTCTTTGTTCCTGAACGAAAACGTCGTTCCGGACAACTTTCGTGTTTTAACTTTTTGATGAATCGGAACAGAAGGGTGACTTTAAAAAGCTAAATTTGATCAGAATGCTATTTAGGCAGTTTTGCCGTTTTGGTTTCGCTAACTTCTTATGGCCATAACTTTTGACTCGGGTACTCGTTTTGGGTGATTCAAATTGCTATGTTTTCCTTGTTAAGTCCTCTTTAACAGTAAGTAAGTGTCAAATATCAAAGTTATACTATTTTGGTCGTGGTTCTTCATAAAAATCACTAGTTTGCTTGTTTACTTGTCATAAGTTAACATATGTATACCAATACTTGTTTTATCCATTTTTAAACATCATGAACACAATAACAAGAACATATATAGCATGAAAGGAACACAAAGAGCATGAAAATGATAATTAAGCAAGAAAGTATGTTAGGGTTTGCTTACAACTTTTGGCCTTAATGAAAAAGGGAAACTAGGACAAGAACTAGGACTTTGATTGAACAAGCTTTCCTCCTTTGCAACCTATGATAAACCGAGGTTATTTGAAGATTATAACGACGCCTTCTTGAAGTCCAAAGCTATTTGAAGATTATAACGACGTCTTTTTGGAGACTTTAAAGTTATAACAACTTTTCTTAGAAAATTTCCAAGATTGAAGATCAAACACTAGTTTTCTTTCAAAAACTAGTCAACTTTCTTACAAAATATAAGAAAAGTGCCTTAGGTTTTAGGACTTAAAGGTTATAAGAAGGTGTGGTGCAAGTTTTCTATGTGTTATTAGTTGGCTATTTATAGGATGAGAAAAATAGTTAACCATATATTGGGTTAGAATGTAACCATGGTTAATTTAGACACTTGTAAACATCCTAGAGATCAATGGTCAAGATCAAGCCTCCAAAATGGTGACTCCCCCCCTAAATGGCGGTTCAAAGGTGATAAGGGTGACTAGATGATGAGTCTTGGTGTTATCTTGCTTAGTTTGTGCATTTTGACTCCGTAAAAAGCTAATCGTAAATGATTAAGCCTCAAAACGTAAAACCGGGTATCGTAAAAATATGAAACTTGAAAGTATTGTTAAACATGTCAATATAGTCCATAATAAAATATAAAATGAGTGGTAGGATCTATCAGGTGCGAAAACCCTGCTAAAAACTGGAAACACGGGTCTAAAACGCGTAATTCGCGTAAAACGCTGAACTGAAAAACGTAAAATTCCAAAACTTTTGGAATTGTCATAAAATGATAGAAAATCATATTTCTATTGTTTATAATGTTTTATGGATATATCGGGATGCTGGAAGAACGTTTAAACCTAAAAGTAAATCTCGGACACGGCTTTGTGATTTTTGCAGAAATGATCCGACGAGCGTCAAACTCTCGGATTATCGTTAAAATAGTTTAACTTACGAGATTATGAAATAAAAATTTCTGAGATGAATAGTGAAAAGTGAATAGTAAAAGTGAATAGTAAAAGTGAATAGTGAAATTTTCGGGAATAAAAGTTAACTTGAAATTGCGAATTGTTACAGTCTCTACCCCTTCAGGAAACTTCGTCCCGAAGTTTAGTGTGTCTAGGTCTCTTATCTTAATAGCGGCATAATAAAGCTAAGTTTTTGAACTAGGATAGAATAATATGGTAGGATAAAGTACGTACCCGTTACGCATTGCGGGCTTCCTTAGCACCCAAATAGTATGCTCGACCCCGAGGTGGACTAACATTGTATTCACGCTTTGGGTTATTTGCTTCAAGCATTACTGCTAGAGTCGGGTTATCCAGTACTTGTCCCTGTGCCCTATTCAACTTAGGACAAGTATTTTGGAAGTGGTTTGGGCTGTTGCACTCATGGCATGTCTTTTGGTTGTTTCCTATATTGTCCGCATTCGCCTGCCTTGTAATTGATTTACACTGACTTGCAAAGTGGCCAGACTTCTTGCAATTATAACACACAGGGCATGGTTCAGACCTTTGATGATGATAAGTGCATTTAGTACACTTAGGATGTGGACCCTCATACTTTTTCTGATCATAAACTGTTGCTGCAAATCCTCTTGCTCTCTTATTATCAACCATTGTACCCTTTTGCTCGCTCGATTCACCTGCTCCGTTCCTTTTATCACTAGTCTTCAAAGTTCCATTCCTAACCATCTCATCTGTTAGGGTCCCTGCTCTTAGTATTGCACTTTGAATTGTGGGAGGTTCGGTTGTTTTCACCATCCCACGAATCTCGGGAACAAGGCCATAGATGTACCTCTCAATCCTCTTGGATTCAGGGGTAACCAGATAAGGAACTAGTTTAGCTAGTTCATGAAACCGATCTGTGTAGGTTGCATGACCAGCCCCTACCATAGAGTGATGCCAAAACTCGTCTTCTAGTTTTTGCATTTCATTAACCGGGCAGTATTCTTCCTTCAGTAGTCCTTTAAAGTCGTCCCATGTCATGCCTACAGCTGCTTCTCTAGTCCTTGCTTGAATCTGCATGTTCCACCATGTCAATGCCTTTTCTGATAGTAAGCATGCAGAATATTTCACTCTCTGGTGGATTGCACAGTTACTGATGTCAATCACTGACTCCATCTTCTCGACCCATCGAGTATATGCCAATGCACCTCCTTTGCCATTAAACTCAATTGGTTTGCATGACGTAAATTCCTTATACGTACATCCAGTCCTATGGTTGTTGTTGTTGTTGTTATCATTCCTTCCTCCATTATTTGTAGCGTCATTTATGCTTCCGTGGTTTCCCGAATTGTTCATGTGATTGCCAACTTGTGTGACTATAGTGGGAAGTAGGTTTTGTAGTTGTTGGGCAATAATGGTGGAGACATCTGGATTTCCACCAGCGTTACTAGGGTTACTAGTGTCGTGAGCATCTCCTCTACCTCCACGTCCACCAGTTCTTCCACTAGGATTACTAGTGTCGTGAGCAGTTCCTCTACCTCCACGACCACCAGTTCTTCCACCTCTTGGTGTTGCACCACATCGGCTAGTGCTACGAGTTACTCTCTTTGGTGCCATGATATCTACAAGGAGGGACATTTTGTCGACGTCAGATATGAGGTGATATTCCTGGACTACTTAGTCTTAAATCTTGTCAATTTTGAGTCAATCGTCGATTAATGTAAGCATGGTCACATATGTCTACGTGAGTCGTGACGCATTTATAATTATGTTGGCCACCATAATTATAATTGCTTCCTTTCACACGTATACATATTTACCAGGCACACATAACTCAACAATTGGTACTACATAATTGGGTAGACTTTCTATCATCTGCTCTTAAGTTATGAAAGGGGTAACATAGTCTGGGTATCTAGAGAAGGTGATATGACGAAATGGACTAGTCGCGCTTGTAGAAAGGTTTGAGTGTCGTACTAGGACATATGAACCACTTCTAGGTATTAGAATCATATAAAGTAAGTATAAGGCAAATCATCAAATCTCTACAGGAAACTAATAACCTTTATTTAACTTAATCTTATGTCTTATCAAACAAGAACTGTCACAAGATTAAGTTAATTAAACAATTATTACTTAGCTCTAAATTTTTGATGACTTGACTATTGTCTCGGGTTTCTTCTAAACAAACAATTAGCAATAAGCATATGCACATGAAGTGTGTGTAAAGCAAAATAAAGAGAAGAGTCTTAATGTTTATAGCAGTTATAGTCTAGGTAGTAAATGCAACCTAGTTCTCTATAACCAAGGCTCTGGTGCCAATCTGTAACACCCCCAAAATACCGCAGCGGAAGACTGTGTCATAGGGGTGCTACTTCATAATACAAAGAACAAGGTATAGAAAACGAACTCTAAATGAGACGTTTTGAAAAGTTACCATTCGATTAATAAATTCCGAGATACAAACTTGAGTTCCATAATACAATACATAAGAGTTTTAAGACATATCGAATGGTAAAGATAAAAGCATAAGTCTTCAAAACATGCCAAGCGACTCTATGCTCCATGCAACAGCTTATCATCTTACAGACCTGAGACAAACATGCTAAAGTGTCAACACAATGGTTGGTGAGTTCATAGAGTTTGTCTTAAAATAATTGAAAAGCCTTAAGAGAATGTTCGCACAGCAAAGGCATCGTGAATCCACTCAGTTGCAATTCCCGCCATAAGAGACTTGCAACCTGTGTGTTCACAACCCACTGCTAACATATATAGTATGAATAAGACATGTATAAGTTCATCAAGACAATTTAAGCAATTAGAAGTGAGTCTCTACTTCATCTCCGAAGACCTCACTTTTATGATGTATCCAACATTCGCAAATGTTAGGATGTATCAAAGACAACTGGGAGTCAATTCCCAAAGACAACTGGGAGCCACTTCCCAAAGACAACTGGGAGTCAATTCCCAAAGACAACTACTAGTCAATAAATAGAATAACGCAATTAAGTATAATGCAGTCATGTATGTAAGCAATCAAGTATAACACAGTCAAGTATAGACGTTTTGAGTATTTGTACAAGTAAACAAGTAGTTGAGCATGTGTCTCCCCCAAAGAGTTAAGACAAGTACGAAAAGAGTAGGGGCTATGACTCACCTTAAGCTTAAGTGATGTGAAATGAAAGTGGTAGTCGAATCGCGAAAGTCACTAAGAGCAGCCTATAATAGAACGTTACGACTTAGGTTTGGAGTAACGTCTAAGAATACGAAGAATTGCCCATATATGTCTTGCATAATGTTCATGATGTAGTACTTAGTATATAGCGTAAGTCTTTGAATATAAATGGTTTATGAAACATGTATAAGTTGTATATCTCTTACTACCGTTCGGGCCGACATAATTCAGAAGTCATGGAGTAAACGTTCGAGGAGCCAGGACACTTTAACTCGTAAATCCACAACTCATCTCGACGGCTTACTTAATGAACTCCTCACATGAGGCTCCCTACTATTGTAGTATTTGATAACAAATGTATAAGTTTTGATCCGAAAAGTTACATGTCCAATATTTGAATAAACTTAGGAAAGTTTATTAGTACATGAAGATTGTTATTAGGGGTAGTTTCATAAGTCTTATATGACCATTTTCTCTTTGTAATATCTCATGGTTCCTTTTGAAGTGAAGTAGATCCAAATTGTTTGTTCAAGTTATCGCCTAATTCCTTGTTTCATGTTTACGCCTAAGTAAGCTTATATGGTCATTTAGTCATGGCTTCGCCGTGATCTTGGTCATTTTTCCATGGTCTTGAGACTCAACCTTGGCTTTAGCCATGGTTGTGGTCTTGGCTTTAGGTCAGTAGACCTCTTGGTCTTAGTAAATGATAACTATAATATAGTGACTTTGGTCTAAAATGGGCTGTTAAGATTTTGAAGAAATTTATCACTCGGAAAGCGTTTTCAGGGCTCGAGCTTCTTTATTCCTGAACGAAAACGTCGTTCCGGACAACTTTCATGTTTTAACTTTTTGATGAATCGGAACAGAAGGGTGACTTTAAAAAGCTAAATTTGATCAGAATGCTATTTAGGCAGTTTTGCCGTTTTGGTTTCGCTAACTTCTTATGGCCATAACTTTTGACTCGGGTACTCGTTTTGGGTGATTCAAATTGCTATGTTTTCCTTGTTAAGTCCTCTTTAACAGTAAGTAAGTGTCAAATATCAAAGTTATACTATTTTGGTCGTGGTTCTTCATAAAAATCACTAGTTTGCTTGTTTACTTGTCATAAGTTAACATATGTATACCAATACTTGTTTTATCCATTTTTAAACATCATGAACACAATAACAAGAACATATATAGCATGAAAGGAACACAAAGAGCATGAAAATGATAATTAAGCAAGAAAGTATGTTAGGGTTTGCTTACAACTTTTGGCCTTAATGAAAAAGGGAAACTAGGACAAGAACTAGGACTTTGATTGAACAAGCTTTCCTCCTTTGCAACCTATGTTAAACCGTGGTTATTTGAAGATTATAACGACGCCTTCTTGAAGTCCAAAGCTATTTGAAGATTATAACGACGTCTTTTTGGAGACTTTAAAGTTATAACAACTTTTCTTAGAAAATTTCCAAGATTGAAGATCAAACACTAGTTTTCTTTCAAAAACTAGTCAACTTTCTTACAAAATATAAGAAAAGTGCCTTAGGTTTTAGGACTTAAAGGTTATAAGAAGGTGTGGTGCAAGTTTTCTATGTGTTATTAGTTGGCTATTTATAGGATGAGAAAAATAGTTAACCATATATTGGGTTAGAATGTAACCATGGTTAATTTAGACACTTGTAAACATCCTAGAGATCAATGGTCAAGATCAAGCCTCCAAAATGGTGACTCCCCCCCTAAATGGCGGTTCAAAGGTGATAAGGGTGACTAGATGATGAGTCTTGGTGTTATCTTGCTTAGTTTGTGCATTTTGACTCCGTAAAAAGCTAATCGTAAATGATTAAGCCTCAAAACGTAAAACCGGGTATCGTAAAAATATGAAACTTGAAAGTATTGTTAAACATGTCAATATAGTCCATAATAAAATATAAAATGAGTGGTAGGATCTATCAGGTGCGAAAACCCTGCTAAAAACTGGAAACACGGGTCTAAAACGCGTAATTCGCGTAAAACGCTGAACTGAAAAACGTAAAATTCCAAAACTTTTGGAATTGTCATAAAATGATAGAAAATCATATTTCTATTGTTTATAATGTTTTATGGATATATCGGGATGCTGGAAGAACGTTTAAACCTAAAAGTAAATCTCGGACACGGCTTTGTGATTTTTGCAGAAATGATCCGACGAGCGTCAAACTCTCGGATTATCGTTAAAATAGTTTAACTTACGAGATTATGAAATAAAAATTTCTGAGATGAATAGTGAAAAGTGAATAGTAAAAAGTGAATAGTAAAAGTGAATAGTGAAATTTTCGGGAATAAAAGTTAACTTGAAATTGCGAATTGTTACAGTATAGGGAGCAGTTGTTTCATGGATTATACCAACAGATTGAAAATACAAAGTATCCATGTTCACCTCCCCTATCAGTCCTTAATCTCTTGATCAAGGAACCTTGTTGCAATTCAACTTCAGTTTTAAACACTTTAAATTTATCTAATGCTTCATCCTTAGTATGTAACAAATAAACATAACAAAACCTAGAAGCATCATCAATAAATGTCACAAAGTATTTCTTGTTTCCCAAAGAGGGAGTAGCATGTAAATCACATAGGTCACTATGAATAAGCTCCAAAACTTCAGTTTTACGTTTTACACTTTGAAATGGTTTCTTAGTTATTTTGGTCATCATGCATGTTTTACACTTTTGAGTGTCCATTTCAAAGGCTGGAATTAACCCATCCTTTGACATATCTCGCATTCTCTTAAAGTGTACATGGCCAAGTCTAGCATGCCATACGGTTGAATCATTTAGTTTAGAGGTTGACATAAAAGCTGAATTACCAATAAGCTTGAACATTTGATTACACAAATAGCAAAACCAATAAACATACCATGTTTAGACAAAATAAACTTATCAGATTCAATCACCTGTTTATAACCACAATTATTCAAAACACTACTAGAAAACCAAGTTCTTTCTAATATTCGGAACGTGTAAAACATTAAATAAAGAAACAATCTTTCCAAAACTAAATTTTAAATCCACACATCCTCTTCCATGCACCAGGGCTGTTGACACATTTCCCATATGAAGAATAGAACCATAATTTAGTGACTCATAGGTCTTGAACCATCTTCTATCTTTACACACATAAATTGTTGCTCAATAGTTAACCGACCACGCAACATCATCATCCTGCACAAAGTACACTTCAGATATATATGTAACATAATAAATCTCAAAAGACTTACTAAATATATTCTGACCTTATAGAGAATTGATATTACCATTCCCTGATCCACTTGTGCCTGACCCATTGGTTTTATTGCTAATTTTAACACTTTTACAATCCTTCATGAAGTGTCCAGTTTTACCACACTTCCAACAAGTAGCTTTAGGCTTCTTGTTAAGATCAGTTTTGGTGTTATCCCGATGTTTACGTTTGCCCTTGTTGTCATTGTACCTGGAGGAGTTGTTATGCTCCACCATATTGACAACTGATGGACCAGTAGCATTGCTACTCTTTGGATTGTCATTGTCTTGTGCTTTGAGTGATTCCTCAATGCACAAATGACTGCCCAACTCAACAAGAGTTAATTCCTCATTTTTATGTTTCAGCATATGCTTGAAATCTTTCCAAGAAGGAGGTAATTTATCAATGATACAAGAAACTGAAATAGTCTCATCCATGTTCATCTTGTGTTGTGTTAATCGACCAAGTATACTAAGAAGTTCATTGTATTGTTCCATGACAGGTCTAGAATCGACCATTTTGTAATTGTTAAAATTACTTATAAGGAACTTCTTACTTGATGCATCCTTAGCCATATATTTGGCTTCCAAGGAATCCTATTGTTAGAAATACGTTTATTCATATGAAGACTCGGTCACCCCGAGTATAGTTTAGCATGTTGTGGCTCGTAGTAGTTATCATATTAGTTAGTACGTAGTTTAGAGTTAATTAGTATTTGTGGAGTCGGGTCGGGTCTTTACCCACTGTCAGCCCGCTCCACAACCCGTTTCAGGGGGTGTTTTATTGTAACTATAAATACCCCTTCCCTAGCTTGGAAGGGGTTGGACCTTTCACTTCAATCTAACATATTGCATGTTTTCTCTCAAGGTTCCATCTCTTCTACTTTCTCTGTCTAGCCTCTCTCTACATATCTTACACTAAATCGATCCATAAACCACAAGAACCATACATGTTTAACATTAGAGTATACTATAATTGGTATCAGAGCCATGGTTTCATCCTAGGGATTGTATACTCACGGATTTGTTGAATGGTTTTGTAGCTTTTGTATGTTTCGAATGGTTTAGTGGTTCTCTTCATTGTTTGATCTCGTTGGTGAATTTTTTTCTTGGGTTTTTCTTGTACTTTCTTGATTAGTTGAGTTATAAGTTCTTAGGTTTGCATTTGGAGTGGTTGAATCATTCATTTGTTAGGTGTAAGGTGAAATTCATGGTGATTTTCTTGCCAGCGAGTTGACAACTTATCGTAGAGAGTTGACAGCATTTGTAGCGAGTTGGGAATAGAGGTTTGGCATTTTGCTATTTTGGGATATAATGCCAAATCGCTAGATAGTGACATTTTTGTCCTACTGTTCCAGCGAGTTGAGGTTTCTGTCTCTAGCGAGTTGCTAAACTTTAGTGAGTTGAGATTTTTGATTCTAGTGAGTTGATTTACTAGCGAGTTGGTGTGGTCAGCGGTTTGATTAAGCTAGCGAGTTAATTTTCCAACGAGTTAGTCTATTGTAGCGAGTTGGTTAAGCTAGCGAGTTGATCTGGTGGGTAGCGAGTTGATTTGTTTCAGAGAGTTGACAGTTTCAGCGACTTGGGCAGTCTAGCGAGTTGGTACACCAGCGTGTTGACCAGTTGTACTTTTAGTGAGTTGTTTGTTTATTTAGTACGTTGTTGTGTAGTGTTAGTAATTTGGTTCAGTGTCAATCGTGTGAATTACGTGCTTTTACGACTTAAGTTGTTACGACTTACTCAACTGTAACTTGACGTTGTGAGATAACTCTTACGACTTGACTTATTACGTGTTGAGCGGTTATAACTTGACTTGTTGCGACCATACACTAGTTGCATTTTTGATCAAAACCTTGTACTAAGACTTAATCAGCAACCACATCATGGCAAGCACATCTTCAGATGACATTCAAGCTGCAGGGTCTGATACTCGTCCTCCTATGTTGGACAGAACTGACTATGAATCATGGGCCCAAAGGATTCGTCTCTATTTCTTGGGAAAGGAAAATGGAGACATCATTTTGAAATCCATTGATGAAGGACCATTTCAAATGGGCACAGTGAGAGACACGGTGGCAACAATTGAGAATCAAGCTGCTGTCCTTGGAGCGACCAGACCTCGTACTTACAATGACCTATCTGAGGAAGAAAAGAAGCGTTATGATGCTGACATTAGAGCATCAAATATTGTCATTCAAGGGCTCCCCAAAGATGTTTACAAGCTCATAAATTATAACACTGAGGCCAAAGCTGTCTGGGACAATGTCAAAATGCTTCTTGTGGGATCACAATTAACCAAGGAAGATCATGAATCTCAGTTGTACGATGAATTTGAGCACTTCAAGATGAATGCGGGTGAAACCATAACAAACTACTATGTTAGGTTTCACAAACTGGTGAATGATATGAGAATGATCAAAATGACAATGCCCAACATCCAACTCAATTCCAAATTTGTGAACAACATGGCACCCGAATGGGATAGATTCGTGACTGCAGTGAAACTCAACAAAGGACTCAGAAACACCAATCATGAACAACTCTATGCCTGTCTCCAACAACATGAAAAGCATGCTGCTTATGATTGGTCAATGAGAGAGAAACTTAATCCTACTACAACCAATGACTCTCTTGCATTTGTGGCAAATGCCCTGCCAACTAGTCAATCCTTCAGTGATCAAGTCGGTACCTTATCTACCCAATCAACGGCTACAGTGAACAACCATCAAGACTCTGAATACTCTCTCACTGACAAGATGATTGATAACCTATCTAATCAAGTGTCTCTACTTGTCCAACAATTAAGAACTACACTTCCTCAAACCAACAACCAACTTAGGATGTCATCTAATCCACATAATCAGGCAGTTGTAGAAGATGGAAGGGTTGTGGTTCAGAATGTTCAAGGTAGGCAAAACTTGAATCAAAGGAATGCTGGTCATGGTAATGGACCATATAGAGTGGGGAATGCTATTCAGGGGCAAGCAAGACAACCCAAATGCTAAAACTGTAGAGGATTGGGCCACATTCCAAGAAATTGCACTCAACCAAAACGTCCACAAAACTCCGACTACTTCAAAGATAAGATGTTGTTGATGCAAGCACAGGAGAATGGAACGGATTCGGATGAAGAGGCACTGCTCTTTCTAGTTGGTGATGAAGGGAATACGTTTGATGCTGATGTGGATGATCAAACTGTTCAAGACTTGGCTTGTGATGATCCAAACATCTTCCAAGTTGAAGATTGTGATGCTTTCGACTCAGATGTTGGTTATGAACCTACAGCCCAAACCATCTTCATGGCAAATCTGTACTCCGCTGCGTCCTCATCACAACTACCGAGTTCTAAAATCACACCTACTATCTCTGAGGTACCAAACTCTCATGTATTATGTGATATTGACAAACTACAGGGGGTTCATGACTCGGTTCAACTCACGAATGTTGGTAATTCGGATATCATTGATATGGGAAATAGCAATATTATCCCATGTGAATGAAAATAGCTCGTTTGCTACACCAAGTGGTGTACCCTCTGTTAATGTTAGTAATTGTGATTCACATGAGCACACTGCATACAACCCTAATGACTCCTTGACCATTAGATTTAATATCCTTAAGGATCAGGTGGCAATGTACGAACAACGCGCTAGATTTGAACTCATTGAACATGAGCAGAACATGGAATGGCAAATGCGTGCTTACATATCTGAATGTAATCTTAAGAGAGAAACATTGAAAAAGGAGTTACAATCTTAGCAAAAACAATTGGATCAAACTGCTAAACACAAACAGAAGATTCAAAAGGGGTTAACCACACTCAAACAAGATTTCAAAGATAAAGAAACAAAACTTATAAATGATTTCTCTAATCTTAAGACACTAAAAAACAAATTGGAAGAAAAATGGTACACGCAAGGCCAAACCAGTCAAACTGCTCAAATGATGCAAAGACATAGGATATTAAGTGATGAACATAGTGAGAAGGTGATAGATAAACCTAAGAACAACTTCCTTAGAAATGGTATAGGTGCTCAGCCTACGTTATAGGATCCAAACATTATGCTTGAGCCTGATCATGCCCCTCCTAATCTGAGGTCCTATGATGAGATTAATGAGATTGAAGATAGAACTAGGGAAAAACTTGCTGAAAAATTAAAGGATCCCCTGTGTACTGCTAATAATCTCGTGTTTCACTATGATTATGCTGATGATAATCACTCAGCCATCTTTGTCCATCAAAAGAAAATTTTCCCTTAACAAATCTGTTGGAATATTGACTTAGAAAATATGAAGGCTGAAAGAATAGTAGGAGAAACACGCACTGTATTTAGAATTGCTGACCCCACTTGGTATCCTCATAATACCCCATGCATCTTGTACCGTTAACTCTTCCTAGACACTGTAATACTCTAATTGGTTTATATGTTCTCTGTCAAATGTTCACTGATTTTGAGGAAACGTGTAAAAAGAGAATCACACCAACAGGGATTACTGAAGGGGAAAGGGGCTTTGAACAAACAAAAGAATGTTATTTAACAGAGGTCATGCCATTTTTTAAACTTCTCAAAGAACATTTTGAGGGTCTTAAATAAACCATAAACAAAGATGTAAATGACATGAAAGAAGTTTTCAAATCTGTGGAAAATGAGGGTGAAAATCTAGCAATAGATCTTAAACACAGTGAAGTAGACAGAAAACATATTCTCATCATGAATGAAAATTTGATTGCTCATTGCATTGCACAAGATATATTTTATACTGTCACTGGTTCTGCACTTGTTGCTAGTCAATTTCATGAAATGTCGGTTGCACTTAATACCTTTCAAAATCGTGTTGTTGAGCTTGAGGGGGAGAATTGTAAATTACATCAAAAAATTCAAAACGACGACCATGATAACATGGTTAGGCACTTTTCGAAACTGGAGGTTGATAACCTTAACTTATAGTTAAAATATCAACATCTAGAAGAAAGAATTAAAATCTCGAATACCAAGACATCTTTGGATGCTCTGAAATTTGACACATGTTTTGAATTAGCCAAACGGGATGATACAATTCAAGCTCGCACTAACACGATTCAAAAATTGAGGGCCCAAATTGCATAATTAAAGTCTAACATGGGCGATGTGACCAATACCAATTACCAAATGTCGTTAGATTCTCAAAGCTTTCAAAAACAAGGCATCATTAACGAATTACAACATGAAAATGTGTGGCTTCGTGATGAAATGTCAAATGCTAAACAATGTTACAAAGAGTTATTTGAGTCTATTAAAATAACACGTGACCAAAACAATGAAAAAGTCACTTCTTTGTTAAACGAAATTGAGAATCTAAAGACTATGGTGAAAGGTAAAATGCCCGTCGTTTCATGTGACCATGCGATTTCCAATGTTCATGTTTGTAAGAAATATGCGTGTGATGCCTTGAATGTTTCTCTTCCCCTTAGGAACAATAAGATAGTTCATAGCAACTATCTTAGACATCTTAAGGATTGCCTTGTCATACTTAGAGAAACCATTGAAGATAATAGGATAACTAAACTGTTGGATGATGTTATTGTTGGTGCATGTTTCCTCACTAATAGAGCTCAGTAATTATTAGAATACGTTATAGGCTCATGCCCCAAGAATGATAACAAGTCGGATAGGTCATTTGCATAGCATTCTAATGTTAGCATCAAACATGTTACTTTTGATAACCCCCAAACAATGTCACAATCCAACATCATGATCACCAGTAAACAATTAGCAACTAAGCATACTAATGTTCCCATCATTGCTTCTACAAGAGTAAACGGTGTGTTTAAAGCTAGCAAGTCACAGCCTAGGTGCAATATAAAGAATGATAGGGCTTTGCCGGCTAATAGTGCACTTAAGAAGGAAGTAGAAGAATCCTCTAGGAACAATAAAGTTATCTTGAATGAAAGGAATCGAGTTGACTCAAACATTTGTGTTAACAATGATGTAATTAATTTGAATGTTGGTACTATTTGTAAGACTTGTAATGAATGCTAATTTTTTGGTAATCATGATGCTTGTGTTGTGTATTTCTTAAAATCCTCCATGCAATCTTCGATTAAGAATGTTTTGAGTGCTAAACGGGTTAGGCAGATCTGGAATAAAACAGGAAAGGTTTTCACTAATGTTGGTTATCAATAGAGGCCTACTGGAAGGAAATTCACCCTAGGAGAAAAGTGGCCCTTGACTAGGATCACTAACTCCAAAGTAGAGCCAATTAAGAAGTGGAGACCTACCGGTAGAATGTTCCCGGTAAAAGCACTTAGTACCAATCCTAGGTCTAGTGCATCAACTCGTAAAAATACCAACATTATCTCCGTGACTTATGATAATCCAATGTTTATATGTGCTAACCAAACGGACCCCAATTGCTTGTGGGGCTCCAGCTTTTTCAATTATCCACCATTGTCTGGTTTCAAATGCAGGTCGTACAAATCGTCCTTTGGTATTTGGACTCAGGCTGCTCAAAACATATGACCGGGGATCGCTCGCGGCTCAAGAATTTCGTGGAAAGGTTCATTGGTACGGTCAGATTCGGGAACGACTACTTTGGTGCAATAATGGGGTATGGTGATTACGTCTTTGGAGACAGTGTGATATCCAGGGTGTACTACGTTGAGGGACTTGGGCACAATCTATTTTCGGTTGGTCAATTTTGTGATTCAGATCTTGAAGTTGCCTTCAGAAAACACACATGTTTTGTTAGAGAATTAGATGGTATAGATCTTCTCAAAGGCAGTCGGGGCACCAATCTGTATACCATCTCAATTGATGACATGATGTGGTCCTCTCCCATTTGCTTGCTCTCAAAAGAATCCAAGAATAAATCATCGTTGTGGCATCGTCGTTTAAACCACTTGAACTTCGGTACCATCAATGAACTCACCCGTAAGGATCTTGTTCGAGGACTTCCCAGGCTTAAGTATGAAAAGGATCATCTATGCTCTGCATGTCAATTGGGCAAGAGCAAAAAGCGCACCCACAAACCCAAAACTGTCAATTCCATTATGGAAGTACTACACACTCTTCACATGGATCTCTGTGGACCAATGAGGATTCAAAGTATCAATGGAAAGAAATACGTGCTAGTTACTGTTGATGACTTCTCTCGCTTCACATGGGTAAAGTTTTTGCGATCAAAGGATGAAACTCCGAAGATCATCATAAGACTCATCAAGGAATTGCAAGTTCGACTCAACAAAACTGTTAGGTTCATTCGCACTGACAATGGAGCGGAGTTCGTGAACAAACAACTTACTCAATTTTATGAAAGTGTCGGCATTAGTCACCAAAAGAGCATTCCACGTACTCCTCAACAAAATGAAGTTGTTGAAAGGCGTAACCGCACCATGGTTGAAGCTGCTAGGACTATGCTCATCTTTTCTAAAGCTCCCATATTTCTCTGGGCAGAGGCTATTGCAATCGCTTGCTACTCACAGAATCGATCCTTGATACATCCTCTCCATTGCAAGACTCCGTATGAACTGGTTCATGGCAGAAAACCAGATCTTTCATTTCTACGAGTATTTGGCACATTGTGTTATCCAACGAATGACAGTGAAGATCTTGGGAAACTCAAGGCCAAAGCTAACATTGGTTTCTTCGTTGGTTATGCTCCAGAATGAAAGGGGTATCGAATCTACAACAAATGTACCAGAGACATAATGGAAACAATTCACGTGACATTCGATGAGCTGACTGAGCAACAAGCTCCTAGACAAGCAAGTCCTGGACCCGTACCAAACATTTCGTCTTTTGGACCTATAAGCTCCGGGCTTGTACAGAATCCTACACCTGCTACTCCCTTTCTGCCTCCTACAAGTGAAGATTGGAAGAAACTGTTTGACCCAATGTTTGATGAATACATTGAACCTCAAAATTTGGCTTTTTCTGAAGCTCCAGTCGTTCCACAACCAGTCGGTGCAACAAATATTCCACTCCATAATGCTGGACCATCCACTTCGCTGTCATTGGATCCAGAAGCTCCCACTATCAGTCACTCAGTTTCTACATCTAATGTTCACTCTTCCTATATACGAAGAGAAGCAGCTGTGGATAATTCATTTGAAGTAAATTCTTTCACTCCACCTGTTGACGAGCCGTTTGTAAATATCTTTGCTCCAGAATCTTCCAATGATGCAACATCCTTAGAAGAATCTAACACAGCAACCTCGATTCACTATCCTCAACCACATGAGTATCTCAGAAAATGGACAAATGATTACCCAATTGACAACATCATTGGAAACCCTTCTCGTCCGGTATCTACCCGTAAACAGCTTGCTACTGACGCCTTGTGGTGCTTCTTCAATTCTATCCTCTCTAAAGCTGAGCCCAAGGACTTTAAAGATGCAATGTCTAAACACTCATGATTTACAGCTATGGTGGAAGAAATTCATGAGTTGATCGACGTGAAGTATAGGAATTAGTACATCCTCCCGACTGTGCTATGATCATTGCTCTCAAATGGATATTTAAGGTCAAGCTTGATAAGCATGGAGATGTGTTAGGTCACCATATTGATTTCACACAAACAAGAATGAGATAGATATAAGGATGGGATGAATATTTGAATGAGAGAAATATAAGTGCAAGAGTTTCCTTATGATTTCAAATAAACAACCAAGTTTACAAGAGACCTAAGACTAGTATTTATAGCTGAGGAGCTAGGGAAACACTCCTAGTCCTTCCCTTCTTACAAAACGTGTGGGCTTAAAGCCCATGGGCTAGATAACTTAAGTCTAGTAACCTTTTAAACATAACATAAATGAAAGTAAATAATAACTTAAGCAACCTATTATTACAAATGACCGAGACTTGATAAAATAGTAAAACTTTGATCCCAACAATCTCCCCCTAAGGGTCGGTCATCACGGTTGCTTGACGTCTTTGTCATTTCTTCATCTTTGACTTTCATAGCTTTAGACGTCTTTCAATAATCATGAGATAAGAATCATTCATCGTTCTTTATGCTTCGTTCGTTGTTGTTGTGATAATGATCAAGTTAAGAAGTTGTCTGCCTTTCGTCACTTCCGCGTCTGTGGTGGTAGTCCGCCATTCCAACATGCTCATACATCTTTGAATTCTGACTTATACATGCACGTAGTCCCTTTCTTTCACTTAAGATCTTTAGTCTTTGTACTTTGTAGATTCTTCTTTTTGGCGTAGAATCTTTCTTTGAACTTTGTGTTGCTTTGATCTTTGAGGGAGCTTTTGATGACTTCAAGATGCATGTATGAGCATGTGGAATCTGTTGCCATGGAGATGATGTAACCCTGCATGTAAACAGTTAGCAATAAAACAACCGGTACTTACAAATAAGGAATTAGAGATCATCAACAGCATAGTGTGAAGACTCCTTCTAAACCTTATCAAGGCCATTCCCATATCAGATACTCCTGAAGGAGCTTACAAGACCTACTATGTAGCTCAATGACTGGGTGAGTTGTTGGGGATCACTCCACGACTGTAGTCCGCTAATAAACCAACGCAAACACTAAGCGTAACCCGCAAGGAGTTACCGAAGTGACCTGCTGTCAGGGTTGTTTGATGTTGATCCTGGCAGGATTTCCGTTCAATCATTGAGAAATACTTATGTAAATTTTCTCATAAATGTTCTCGGTAGATTGCTAAGATCTGCGAAGGACTCGATAGTTTACAGCTGGTATCCATTGATGTAGAACACCAGTTGTAGAAATACTAAGTGTTCCTAAGAGATCTTTGATGTATCTCATGGCTCTAGACTCGAAAAGTGCACACTTAGGTTTCCTATGCGGAGACTAGGGAGGGGTCTCCTGCTTCAATACCAACCATCTCTAAGAGATAGGTCGATAGATTACACCGGTTTCTCGTGAGAATGAAACAAGCTCTTCTAAGAGAACTTGAGTGGTTAAGAAGGTTTAGTGCATTGCGTCACTGGGTCCATGACGACTTTATCTTCAATACCGGCGTCGCCTTAGCAACAACCAGTAGCATATGAATTGAACCCGGTGTCTGCCCTAAGGTTGAACATATGGAGGGCTATTTCTTTTCACCCTTTTCTTTACTTTTATTTTTAATTCTTCAACTCCTTCTTTCCCCTTTCATTCTTTTCTCCTTTTTCGTATCATACCTAAGGACTTCTAATTCTATCTATCGGTGATGTCCTTGGGTAGATCCCTTCGGCTCTGGCGGATCATAGGACTGTATTTCCTATCTTAATCACCTTATAACTCCATGATTATCCAACAATAGCCAAGAAACCTTTGAAAATCTCTCAAAGTGTTGTGAATATTAAACATTTTGTTTAACACTTTGAGAGTTTTGTGTTTATTTATCAAAGGCTCCCCCTTCACATGTGCTAATAAGTAATTAATAAATTTTCACATGCGGGAGGAACAAGCACTTTTAGAATTGATCCACTTTCAGTGTACGTGACCGATTCGAGACACGCTTACATCACTAGTTAGACTAGCTTGAAGTTATTACCTGACCTGGTCAAGTTGTAGGACCTTAGATATATCAACTTTATCACAAATATAAGCACTAGAAGAAGGAAAGATGGTGACTTGATGCAATATGTGTGGCGTTAATATGAGAGAAAAAGAGTATAAAGATGAAGAGAGCTTTTATTAATAAAACACACACAATACACACACAAGCACACACAAGCACACCTTACAAATGAGCCTTGGTGTGCCTTTTATAATTCCATCACATGAGATGGATGGGCTTACAATGGGCCCTTAATGGGTTGAGCCTTTAAGGCTTAACATTAAATACTTGGACTAGCACTATAACTAACTATTAAACGTAAACCTATTACAATACTTATCGACTCAATAATGATCATCACTTTTAATGCTAACAATCTCCCCCTAAGGGACGATCATTGAGATCTCCCTTTGATTACATAAATGATCGACACTTTTAATGCGAACAATCTCCCCCTAAGTGTGATCATTGAGATCTCTCTTTTGTGACCTTGATCTTTGATCTTTGAAGCTTGTTCTCTTGAACTTTGAGTCTTTGTGTAATAGCTTTGCTAGTTCCTTTGTTCCAATCATGCTTTGTGATCTTTCTTGCCTTTCATCAATATCTTCAACTATAGGTGTCTTTACGTCTTTTCCAACATGCTTATACTTTGTTTGACTTTGAATCTTTGTGAAGTTCTCTTTTCTTTGACTTTAATCTTTGTTTCTTTAGTTTGTAGATTCTTTGACTTTGACTTAGAAACCTTCTGAACTTTGCTTTGCTTTGATCTTTGAAGAGAGCTTTGTAGGGTATGAGCATGTGGATCTTTGAGTGATGGTAACGGTCTTTCTCCAAGGCCGTTCCTGAACCAGATACCCCTGAAAAGGGCTTACTAGATCCACCGAAGTACATCAATGATTCAGGTGAGTTGCTGGAGATCACCCCACAACTGTAGACCGTTTTGAGACATAGTAACCATAATGATAGATAAGGCAAGATCCATAGATCTCATAAAGACTCTTACAACTAGTGTCCTTTTTGGCGAACACAAGTGTATTCATAGGAAGTGTATCCTAAGAGATCTTTTAATGTATCTCATGGCTCTAGACTCGATAAGTGCATAATTTGGTTTCCTATGCGGAGACTAGGGATGGGTCTCCTGCTTCAATATCAACCATCTCTATGAGATACGTTGATAGTTTACACTGGTTCCCCGTGAGAATGAAACAAGCTCTTTTGAGAGAACTTGAGTGGCTAGAAGGTTAAGTGCAGTGCGTCACTAGGTCCATGACGTCTTGTCTTCAATACCGGTCTCACCTTAGTAACAACCAGTAGCATATGAGTTGAACCCGGTGTCTGTCCTAAGGTTGAACATTTGGAGGGCTATTTCTTTTCACCCTTTTCATAACTTTTCTTTTTAATTCTTCAACCCCTTCTTTCTCCTTTCATTCTTTTCTCCTTTTTTCAAATCATCCCTAAGGACTTCTAATTCTAACTATTGGAATTTGTCCTTGGGTAGATCCCTCCGGCTCTGGCGGATCATAGGATGGTTTTACCTAACCTTAGTCACCTTATAACTCCATGACTATCCTATAATTGATCACATGCCAAAAAACCTTTTTGTGAAAAATCTCTCAAAGTGTTTATGATAATAAAACACATTGTTGTTACCACTTTGAGAGTTTTGCATTTCATTTGAAGGACTCCCCCTTCACATGTGCTCATGTATATTTTAGGAAATTTTTCGCATGCGGGAGGAGTTTGCACTTTTGAATTGATCCACTTTCAATGAACATAACCGATTCGAGACACGCTTACATCACTAGTTAGACTAGCTTGAAGTCATTACCCGGCCTGGTCAATTCCACAGAAAGTTTATCGAAACGGTACATTTCTACTACGACAAATCCTTTTCGAGACACGCTTACGTGGCTAGTTAAAGAGTTCCATTGTCAGCTTTTAGGTGACAACTAGCTCTAGTAACTAACTTGATGTTATTACCCGTCGAGGATAAGTCTTTTCGATTACTAACTTTTGTTGTTTCGTCAATTCTTGGGTCATTTCTGAGTCGAGCTCGCACGAGATTCAGCCACAATCTTAAACACATTGATCACATTTTAATCACGTCTTCTCCCCCTCAAAAATAGCATATCCATGGTATTTTTTATACCAATTGATTAAAACCTTTTCTTTTTGGATAGCATATGGGAGAAACGGATGTTTGTAATTCCCGAATTAGTTTCTTTTAAGCATGATCTTTTTGGAACTTCTTGTTATTACTCCCCCTAAAAAATAGAACATTTTGAGTAAATTAAGCGATTTAAGGATGTGAGGGAGTAATATCTTGAGCAACATCGTGAAAAGTTTTGAAAACCTTTTGAAACATTTTTTGAAATTTTGCTCAAAAATTAAGAAGACTTTGATAAGCGTTTTGGTGAGAAGTCTTCTTATCTTTTAGGATTGTCGCACATAAATGTACAACAGGGTCCTTTCTTTGAAAATCGCGGGTTATACACTATTATGTGTGCATAAGCCATTATGTTTTTTTAGGATAAGTGCTCGAAAAATATTTAAAACCTTTGTTTAAACTTAAGCACTTTCCTTTCTTTAAAGAACGAGTCCTTAGCTGAAATACTAAGAAGTCATCATGTTAATGGATTAGACAACAACTTTTGGAACCCATTTAAGCACGGCGCCTACGGGTTTACCATATTTCGAAATCCATTTGAAAGTTGTGTCAATCCGAGATAAAGAAGCTGAATTCCAACGAGGACTGAAAACCAGTGTGTCATTTTGAAATAAAGCTCGTGGAATCAACGGTGATTTAAAACTCTTTTGCTTTTGAAAGTTGTTTGAGAAACTCGGTGTCTCTCTTGGAGTTTTAAAACTTGAAGAAGAAGTTTTCCATCCATTGTTGAAACTTGGTGTTTCATTTCAAAAATTCGTTTTTGAGATGAATGGAAACCTTCCAGAATTAGGATTTTTCAAAGCATAGCCATTCCTTTGTTGTAGTGGAAGCATTTCAGAGTATGAATATTTCAAATGTTTTGAACGGCTTTGCTTTGGTTTCCACACTGGCTTTACCGGAGTAAAACGAGAGTATGGAGTTTGAAAACCTTGATTCTTTTCTTTATGAGCACTTGCATTTGAAACCTTTTGAGGAGTAAATGTTTCAGAAAAATTAGGTCTCTTTGAAAACTTCCTTCCTTTTTGCAAAGAATAGGTGGTAAACTAAGAAACCTTTTTTGAAAATGGTTTTGAAGATTCACCCATGTAAACCCTCTCTGAAACACTTACTTGTGGTTTAGACTCGTTTGAAACTTGAGATTTTCCTTTTGACCGGTTAAGAACATCAAACTTTGCTTTTAAGGCATTGTATGAGGTTCTCAAATCATTGTATTCTTTTTGAAGAGAAAGATGATCTGATGATGCTAGTTTTTCTTGCAAAGAAGCATTTTGATTTTCAAGATGTGCAAAATATTTTTCATATTTGTCTGTTTCGATTGAAAAATCATTTTTGACATCACCAAAATCCTTGGTTTGTTGTGCAATTGTTTTTTCCAATTCAACAATTTTCTTTTGAAGCACAGACTTTTCTTTTTCAAAAAGATGATTTGGTATGATCTGAGAGTCAGATTTGTTTGAAGTTTGATTCTGAGCTCTTGACCGCTTGATTGAATCAAACAAGTTTTTGTAAGTCAGTTTCAAATGCTCATTTTCTTTTTGTAATGATGCCACAGCATGTTCCAATTCAAGATTTATTGTATCAAGTTCGTCTAAATCAAACTTCATGTTGGTATCATCACATTTTTCTTCAAAAATCTTTTCCTTCTCTTTAGGCACTGATGTCAAAGAGTTTTCAGAAGACTTTTTCTCATTCTTCTCTTGCAGTTTAAGTTGGAAAGAGATACTTTGTGCTTCAAGTATTGCAAGATGTTTCTCAAACTGAGCAGTTCTTTTTGACAGTTCTTCTTTGGCATCAGCTGCTTCTTTTGAAAGCTCGGTGATTTTCTTTTTGAGACAAAGATTTTCAGATTTCAAGAAAGATGTCTGTTCAAAATGCACATTCTCATACTCATGGCTAATAGATACTGACTTGAACGACTCTATTTGATTTGTGAAAAATTCTTTTTTAATGTCCAGAATTAAGCATTTTTCATCAAATTCGTCTTCAAGAGAGTGAACGTACTTTAGATCTTCTCTCATTTCAGTTACAAGATGTTTTTCAAAGTACTCAAAACATAAGTTAATATCTTTCACACGAGGTTTAATTTCCTCTTTCAAAATCTTTTTGACTTCTAACTTAAGGCGTACATCTGGTGAAAGAGGATTAGAGAAAACGTTGTTTGTGATGTTTTCTTGCTTAAACCAAATGACCTTTAACGTTTGCTCAATGTGATGTTTAAGATTACAAAATTGTTTCCTTGCTCTATTTTGCCATAACTTAACATCATAAGTAGCAAGTTGAGCTTCTTTGAAAAATCTTTTCACATTTGTGTCTTTTCTTTTGAAAGGTTCTTTTGGTATATCTGTCAATTGTAGACAACCATACACAAAGCCGTGGTACGAGAGTGGGTGTTTTGTTTGTTTTACTTTCAAATGTTTTTCCTCTTCAGATTTTAAAATATCTTGAGACTCAAACAAAAGATCATCTGACAATTCTTTTCCCATATCATTAGCGTTATACAAAATAGGTGTCAACTTTTGCACTTTGTTTAAAAAACAAGGTTTTTCATTTTCCACATTAGCATTATTCACAAAACCAATCCCAGATGTTTGTTTCTCAACCTCCTCATCTTTAGTAGGCAGCATGTTGATAGTCTGAGAAGTCTGTCCCAATTTTCGAAGTTTGTTTTCAAGATCGTTATTTCGTTTCAAAAATTCTTGATTTTCATTCTCAAGTTTTGTATTAACAATCTCAAAATTTGAAGTGGTTTTCTTAAGCCTTGAATTTTCACTTTTTAAATCACTGTTCTCTTTTACAAGCGCTTGAACCTTTCTGTTGTTAAGAACCATTTGAGCATCCAGATTTTGAATGGAACGTTTTTCACGAAGAACAGCTTCTCTATAACCAACTTCAAGTTCTTCATTTCTTTTTAAAAGTGGTTTGACAGACTGTCCATACATTTCAAACTTTTGAGCTTGAGATTTAAGGTTTGAATTTTCAAATTCAAGTTCTGCTTTTCTTTTTGTTACATTTTGAAAACCTTGTTCCATTTCTTTAAATCTCTCAAGCTCTTTTGTCAATGAGACATTCGTTTGCTTAGCTTTACGATTGTCCTCTTTGCACTTTTCAAGTTCATGTTTGAAATTATTGATTAATGAAGCAAATAAGGCACGATCTTGTTCATAAGAAGATCCATCCTGGGCAGGCTCACCTCTATTAGGATCCATATCTGGAGTATCAAAAGTGATATTACTATCATTTTGTTTCACCACATATGTGTCACTAATAGACTCAGGATGCTCAGGATGTGTCTGATCATGAACAAACATATTCTCAAATATATCAACATTATCATGAGCATGTGAATGTTGTACCGTAGCCAATATCTCTATGTCTGATGAAGGTCTGATATGATCATCTTCGGTGTCCCAAACAACTTCATTCCTTTTTGTACCATCAGTATCTGAATCATAGCTAGGAATGCTGCTTTCAACCTGTTGTTCTGAAGATGAATCACTTCCCGTGAAAACCAAACTATCATCTGATGCATCATCCTCATTGACTGTTTCCTATAGTGTTTGAACATCGTTCTCTGTCTCTTTTTCAATCACCTCTATTTCCATTAACTGCTTCTCTCTTTCAATTATCTCTCTTTCTTTAAACTGCATATCTTTTTCAATCTGCTCTCTTTCCCATTTCAGCTTCTCAATTTCATTTAACTCAGTTTTCTCAGCATCAAGTATCTTTTCGAGTTCCCCCATGTCATTTATGCATTGAGTTCTGAATGTCGAATACCTTACCCTAAATTTTTGGTAAAATGCATCGATAAACTCAGACTGGTTCATTATCCAAGGGTTAAAGATACTTTGAAATTGAGTTTGGATCACTATAAGAGCTTCTCTGCAGTCACGTGTATGAAGTTCTTCTACATTAAGCAGCTTTTCAAGTTGATTCAGGTTTTGATTGAGTTTTTCTTTGAAATAATGAAATCGGTCTCTGACGTAGTGTTCCAATGCTTGTTCGAACCTTGACTCATATCCGAATATGTTTATAACCTTCGCAACCTGTGACTTGAACACTGTAAACTTTTTCTTAAAATCTCTCTCCTTCATTTGCATTTCTGTTTCCATTAGGTTCTGATGTGTGATAAAGTTGATCTTGGATCGTTCCAACGAAGTAGGAGTTGTGTTTAGTGTAAGTTGATGCAAGTTTTTATAGTGAAAAATTTGATCTAAAACCTTAAAACCTCAATAACTTCTTCTCGGAGCATTTTTAGGCCTCGAAACTTCGCCTAAATCAATAAATCATTTAGCGTGTCGATCTCCTCTGTCTCACGGTCGTTTTGACAGCTGATTCGTCGAAAACGGAGTTACGGTTCAAAAGTTATGGCTGTTTGAAGTTTGGTTGTCAAAAAGTCAAATTCTTATGCATAAACCCTGAACTTATGCGTAAACAGTGATTCTTACGCGTAACTTGGAATCTTATGCGTAAGGTTAAGGTTATGCGTAAAGTGTAAGGTTAAGCGTAAACACTAAGTTTATGCGTAAACTTGAACTTTACGCGTAAGCTGTAACTTATGCGTAAGAAATGTTTATGCGTAAGGTTAAAAACCAAACAAATCTTTCAAACTTATCCAAGCTTGAAAGATATCCGAAGTCGAAGTATTCCACTAACTTATCCAAGCTAGGGAAATATTGAGTCACCGATGCACGAAGAGAAGACCTTTGATGAAGTTATGCGTAGAACTCTGAAACTTACTCGTAGAAACTTACTCGTAAGAACTTACTTGTAGAAACTTACTCGTAAGAATTACTCGTAGAAACCTACTCGTAGAAACTTACTCGTAGAAACTTACTCGTAAGAACTTACACGTAGGAATTACTCGTAAGAATTACTCGTAGAAACCTACTCATAGAAACTTACTCGTAAGAAATGGGTTTTGACCAAAAGTTACTCCTAGGAAAAGGGTTTTGACCAAAAGTTACTCGTAAGATGTCCCAAACAGCCAAAAAATTCGATTTTTTCCACCAAAAACACTTTTTCCACTTGATTCTTTTGATCAAATCTTTCCCAAAACACTTAGAATCACTAAAGCTTCAAGAAAAACAACAACTTTAACACTAAAACACTTAAAGATCAAGACTTTTTAAAGAAAAAGTGCACTTTTACAAGAAAAAATGCAACTTTTTAAGAAAAAACTTGAAAAATACGATTACCACACACTCCTAAATCATTGTTAGGCGAATGATACCACTTGTAGGACCTTAGATATATCAACTTTATAAAAAATATAAGCACTAGAAGAAGGAAAGATGGTGACTTGATGCAATATGTGTGGCGTTAATATGAGAGAAAAAGAGTATAAAGATAAAGAGAGCTTTTATTAATAAAACACACACAATACACACACAAGCACACACAAGCACACCTTACAAATGAGCCTTGGTGTGCCTTTTATGCTTCCATCACATGAGATGGATGGGCTTACAATGGGCCCTTAATGGGTTGAGCCTTTAAGGCTTAACATTAAATACTTGGACTAGCACTATGACTAACTATTAAACGTAAACCTATTACAATACTTATCGACTCAATAATGATCGTCACTTTTAATGCTAACACAAGTCCACAGAAAGTTTCTCGAAACGGTACATTTCTACTAAGACAAATCCTTTTCGAGACACGCTTACGTGGCTAGTTAAAGAGTTCCATTGTCAGCTTTTAGGTGACAACTAGCTCTAGTAACTAACTTGATGTTATTACCCGTCGAGGATAAGTCTTTTCGAGATTACTAACTTTTATGTTTCGTCAATTCCTGAGTCAATTCTGAGTCTAGCTCGCATGAGATTTGACTTAAAGCAACATATAACATTCATATTTTAATCACATTCACTTTTTCTCCCCCTCAAAAATAGCATATGAGATGTTGTTTTGGATAAACTTTTGATTAAAATATGCTTTTTGAGTCTTATGGAGAGATATCAACAAGAACTTTTGTTTTTAAACGATGAATTTTTCAAGTGCTCCCCCTCAACAAGTGAATACTCATTGAGGAGAAATACTTGTCTTTTGAGCAGAGTTATGAAAATCAGAAAATGTTTGATTAACTCTACTCAAAAGTAAGAAGCCTTCACTCCTTATGTAAGGAATGAAGCACTGAAGCGTACCTCAGGGTCCTTTCTTTATAATAACGGGTTGTACACTGTTATGTGTGCACAAGCCATAATGAAAACAGTTCAATCAAATGAAACAATTAATATTGAAAAAATTAATATCCAAATGTACCAATTTAATCTTCATCAGGAAGTGGAGCATCAAAGTCAGTGAACTTGGGTTCGGGTCTTTCGAAGAGCCTGATAGGAAATGATGGTCTGACACCGATATAGCTTTCTAGTCGTCTGATCTGTTCCCGTTGAAATAACCTTTCTTCAATCTTCAAGACAAAGTTACGAACTTGTCTTCTTGAGTTGGATTTCCATCTAGGTTGTTCCCCTTTTGCTATCTTTCAGCGATTATCATTCAACCTTTTGACAAGCCCATCACGAACGGATTTAAGTATGACATCACAGAATTTGTGTATCTCATCGAACCTCATGAAGCTTTGTAGCTTTTTGCTGTTGATGTAGGTGAAACCAAATGAAGGTTCTTGGATGAGAGTAAACTGTGACGTTTGATAGATTCCATCAAATTTGAATTGCGGCTTTGTCAAATTGATCTTCTGTTGGTAACTTTCCACTCCAAGCTGAAGATCTTCCACTCTTTCTTGAACTATCAATCGTCGGATGAATAGAAGTAGTGATGCCATGAAGTTGTACTGAATTTCTCTCTCGAATCCACACATTCTTCCTTGAACCTTTTCGAGATACATGTCTTCGATGTCATTGAGATTAAGGTCTGGAAAGTCTGCTTCGGAGAATTTGTACTTCTTTTCATCTTGTCGTTTAACCACAATCTCATGCATGAATATGTAGTTAAACCGTTGCGACTCTTGAATCTCCAAGATAGCAATGATCTTAGATTTATGCTTCACATTTTCCAATGATTTCTCTCCTAATCTGTTGGTATAACCGAGACGACGACGTTCTGGCCAGTGTTGAATCCCGTGTAGAGCATCTCTGTCGTAAGCTACGATAGATTTGCTGAAAACTGGAGTAGACTCTTCAATTGCAGGAACTTCGTATCTTGTAGCTGGTACTGAGATTGTGAGTGAGGAAGCATATTTGTTCTTGGATTTCTCTTCGGTGAGTTGAAGGTTACGAAGATCTTTGTTGAAGAAGAAGCTGTAAGGTAACTTGGGTTTTTCTGGAAATCCTTTCAATGGTAATGGTTTAGTCCAGTCAGTGAAGTAAGGCTTTTCATGATTTTTGGAACTGAGATCGATATTCACTTCAGGATTTAGCCAGTCAAACTTGCCAGACATTGCACTATCTATATTCTGCATGTGATACTCATATTCCACTTTGTTTCCAGATCTGGACTTAAGGAATTCCTGTGCATCCCTATTGATTCTTCTGAGCTCCTGCTTTGTAAGTTTCTCAATCTGAAGATCCTTCATAATGACTTGTGTGAGTTGTGGTGTGTTGCCTGGAAGGGGTTCTTCATCTTCGAGAGGAGGTTGAGCTTGTAGCAATTCTGTCAACCAGTCATTCTGAGGTGTATCATCATTGTCGAGCCATGAATGACGCCTTCTTTTCTTTGATTTCTTATACTTAGATGGAGCATCCTTGTCTTTAGCCTTAGATGGTGATGATGGTCCAGCGTGAGAATTGGTAATAGGGGAGGCACGGTAATCGGTGTCAGGTTGACCTTGGTAGTCATCAGTAGGTTCCATGAAAGTTTCTTCCTCTTCAGTTGGACCTTGACCGGTAGCTGAGGTGTGTTGTTGATTACCAGGAGGAGTGGAGTCCTTTCGTGGTTGTTGAGAAGATGAGGGACCGGTTCCAGACTTAGGTTTCTTACCTTCTGAGTTCGGGTCAGGGTCGTCATCTTTCCTTGACCTTTTCAGGGTTCCAACTGCATCTTTGCATGACTCTTTGGACAAGTATGCCGACATAGCATCAACAAGTGCTTTTTCTTCAGTACTCTGTGTGGTTTTGTAGCAACTTTGTCGAAGAGTTTAGCAAGCAGGTCATCGAAGGATAATTCAGGGACGGTTGGAGCTGCAGTAGAAGCTTTTGCCGTGTGAAGTGTGAATGGTGTGGTTGACAACATTTTTCTAACGACACTTCTGATTCTGTGATCCAAGTTGTCCTTGATTGGTTCAATGAGGTTTGCTACTTCAGGAGTGACAATCTCAACTAGATTTTCAGTAAGATAATCTTGTGTGACAGTCTTAATAAATCCTGTGTAATCAGAGTTCAAGAACTTATCAATCAGCTGCTTTGACTCCTGAAAATCCTCAACTTGTTTGGAAAGACCGGTAACCATGGTGGTAAGTTTGTTGACTTGCTCCTGAAGATCAACTGGTTGAGTCGGTTCATTGATTGAATGTTGCTTTAATGCGGTTTCAGAAGGTGTGGGAGATGAATGCTCAGGTGATGATTAGGATGACGACTCGTTGTGAGAGTTTGAAGAAGAAGCAGGAGGGGTCGGATCCTTTGGTAGAGAGTCTTGAGGAGGTGGAGGTTGCACTGAGGAAGTCTGCTGAGAAGATGATTTGAGAAATATGTCGGTGTTGAAAGCATTCTTCTCTTCATTTTCTTTTCTTCTTCGTTCCTCTGCTTCCTCTGCTTCTCGTGCAAGAAACTCTGGAGTAATGAGGTATTCATGTTCCTGATCCGTAGCAATGTACTCTTGTCCGCCAAGATTCTCCTCTACATTTGCAGTCTCAGTCATAGTGATATCTCCTGTATAATCTGTATCTTTAACAATGTCATCAGGTTGTGGAGCTGGTTCTAAAGTAGTGGACACAACGGGAGGAATCATGCTGCTTGTAGCTCCTTCATGTTCTGACTGATCGACAGGTGGTGGTGGTGAAGGTTGAGACTCAAGTCGGCTTTGGAGTGCCGCTTTCCTCTGTTCTTTGAGGAGTTGCTTTTCTTCAGCTCGTGTGTCGATAACTATACTTTTTAGTTTGCGTTTATCGACCAACTGTTCAACGATTGGTTCGTCTTTTTCATCATCATTAGGCTCATTAATTGTGATCCCTTTCCTTTTTCCTGTCTCTGCTTCAAAAGTTTCAAGACTTTGTTGTATAGCGATCTCCGTTGCAGGAAATGCTTCTTCAGGTACTTTAACTCTTCGTTCAGAGTCTTGTTCTTCTTCTTCAGATTCCGTGTCAAAATCAGAATTGCTTTCAGAAGGTGGAGGTGTAGGTTCATCTTGAAGAATGTACTCAGGAGTTACCTTCTTCTTTGGCTTGGTTGCAGGCTTAGGTTTGGATGTTGGTTTAGGTGTGGCAGAAGTCTTGGGTTTAGCTGATAGTTTAGTCTTGGGAGTAGCCTTAGACTTAGTCTGAGGTGAGCCAGTGGTGCTTGTAGTACTCCCAGATTTCACACTTCCTTTGCTGCAAGTCTGTATAGTAGCTTCTTCCTGTACCCCTTTGTAAGCAATATCATAGTATTTGTATTTCAGACTTTTCTTGATTTTGTCATCAAGAAGATATTCGGGAAGCCTCATTCCTTTGATCTTGGTAGAGGAGGTGGTCGTCTTGATGAAGGAGGTGGTGAAGTCGTCCTCGAAGAGGTGCTTCGGCTCATTAGGGTCTGACATCCTTTTGATAAATTCTGGAGTGTCTTTGCAGAAATGTTCAATGAGAAGCTTGGTGAATCTTGTGAACGGAATCATAGTCTTTACACGTTCGGTTTGAATGCTGTAGACTATATCGTTCATGATTGGAACTGCAAAGTCAATAGGTGTCAAAGTCACCATTCCCCAAAATGTTTGTAAATGCTCAAGTCTGGGATGTTCGTGACCACTCTTTCTTCCTGATATAGATCTTACAACTAACAGATAGAATGTTCTCCAGGGCTGAGGTATATTCTTGGCGTTGAATCTGGAATGTTTGACCAGAGGTACGTCATCATCAACATCATATCCTAACTCAATAAAGAAGTCAAGAAGATCCAGTTCAGGTAGTATTGGAGCAAATTCGTTGTCAGTTTGAGGCAGGAGAAGGACTGTACGAAGGACGTTGTGATCTACAGTGTAGACTTGTCGATCCAGCGTAACAGTGAAAGACTCATCATCCAAATTTGCCTTAGCCGTAAGCCAGAACTGATGAAGGTAAAACAGAGGAACTGAAGTAGATCTATTGAGCAGATGTTTGCATGGTTGTGCAAGTAGAATATCTTTAACAATCTTGCACGAGTTCTCAGTAATTCTCAATTTGTCGAAGTCAACTCGTGGATTGTTGTTGCCAATCATAACGTTGTAGTTAGCGGGGGTGATGTCATCCATGGTGAGTAGTGGAAGAGTTTGTTCAGGGACATTCTCGTTGTGTTCAGCCATGTTGTTCAGGGACATTCTCGTTGTGTTCAGCCATGTTACGAGTTAGCACGATTGAAAATTTTGATTATGGATAAGCATTTAGAATCATGTAAGCACGTATGGTTCAATTATTGCATGTATATTGATAAGTGACGTATACATAGAAAGTCACATGCACCACGAATTAAAACAAATCACATCACATTATACATTGACTAGAACCCATTATCACATATAACATGTTTTCGAAATTACATAATCACAATGTTCTCGAAATGATACAAGTGAGGTACAAGATACAACATTATTAGTAATTTCGAAAAAGGTGCACTTCTGAACAATATTTCGCAAACCCATAAGGGTATTACACAATTTCGAAAACATGTCACAAGTACCAAAATTTTCGCAAACTTGCAAAGTGGGTATATTTCGAAAAATATTTCAAAGTATGTTTTCGATAAATATTTATCGAGAACATCCCAAATGAAATAATTTTCGAAAATACTCATTAAGTGAGATTGCGAAAAAAGTCTTAATGGTGATTTCGAAAATCTGAACACATGTGAAGGACTTTCGCAAACACATATTTTCGAAAGAATAGCATAGTGACTATTTTCGAAAAAAATCCATCACAATGACATTTTTCGAAAATATAGTGTTCTCGAAATTTTTTCACTAATGCTGGTATTTGCGAAATAACTGTTTTCTCGAAAAAATTCTTATACAAGAATTTCGAGAACATCCAACGTACGTTTCTGTGATAACAATAGTGATCCAAATGATAAGGCCTGTTGCAAATGATAATATACAATGATTAGAAACAAGCTACACAATCGAATACAGTGATTTCGAAAAATGACCCAAGAACATGTTCTCGGTTAAAAAGCAAAATCATGATTCAATTGAATATAACAGGTTCTTGCATATCACAAACATATATGAAGCATATAACACGACTATCATCTCACATAAACACAGAACACGAGAAATCCATTATTAGAACGAGACCCTATAATTCGAGAATTATGCATACATGGAATTTGTTCGAATTAATAAGCATAAACATGATTCACATACACATAAGATCATATCCCACCAAGAAAAATAACAAAAACATCAACAAATCAACAGAACACAATTCGTACCAAAACCCTAGGTTTCGAAAATCACACAAACATGTGTTTAAGAGAGATTAATCGTTATAGGAAAGATAGAAACATGTATAAGCACAAAACCCCTATCAGGAATTAACCTCCTAAACATGAATTGATAATTTTCGAAACATCATAAACCCTAGGTAAAGAAAATCCGATTGCAAGACTTCTAGCCAAATAAAATGAGATTAATCGAAAACCTATATGTAAAACACCCTTAAGAACATCAAGGAACTTACAGTTTGAAGATTAAAACTCGGAATTTATGGTTAGATTAAGCAGCCGTGGTTTTCGAGAAAGGAGGGTGTGTGGTTTTGAAAAGTGTTTGTAGGGTTTAAGGAAAAAACGGGGTATATGTTTTGTTATTATTGAAATTTTTGAAAATTGTCACTTTTGGTCCCTTGACTATCCATTTAGCAACATGAGTCCTAAAGTTAGATATAAGTAAAGACTCAAAGATATACTAACTTACGACACCATTTTGAGAAAAGGAATACGAGATATGAGATATTTTATGAAATCCCGAAACAACGCATCAAAGGTAATATGCAAGTATATCGTTTTTTTTGAAAAAAATTATAAAATTTAGGCGATTCTCCCCCTCAACACTTGTAAAATAACAAGGTGTTGAAAGAGAGCGATATACTTGCAGTTTTTTTTTTTTTTTTTTTTTTTTTTTTTTTTTTTAAGTGAAATAGAGAAAATATTTTTGTGTTTTTGAGGTTTAATAAAAAATAAGGAAAACATTTATTTTACAAAGATAGTTAAATTGTTGATGTTTGACATTTTACTTTTGTTTTAAAAACTTTTGCAGATCAAATGGTGTCAAACATCGCATACCAATTTGGTGAACTAAACTTGCAAACCTTGATGGAGCTAAGGGTTTTGTAAGTAAGTCCGCCAATTGGTACTCAGTACAGACAAAATATAATTCAACTGTACCCTTCTTGACATTCTCTTTGATGAAATGATATCGGAGATCAATGTGTTTGGCTTTGCAATGATGAACTGTGTTGCAGGAGATTGCAATGGCACTCTTAGAATCGCAGTAAATCGGAATCTTGTTGAATAGGTAGCCATAGTATTTAAGTTGTGATCTCATCCAAATGACTTGAGCACAACAAGCAGACATAGCTACGTATTCAGATTCTGTAGATGACCGTGATGTGCAGTCCTGCTTCTTTGATTGCCAAGACACAAGTTTATCTCCAAGAAACTGTAGGCCACCTGATGTACTTTTTCACGAGTCTAAGCATCCTGCATGGTCAGCGACTGAAAAAGCTATTAGTTCAAAACCAGAATCCTTCGGATACCAGATCCCCAAGTGGATGGTTCCGTTTATGTATCGAAGGATTCTTTTTGCCTCATTGAGGTGTTTTTCAGTTGGATTAGACTGATAGCGAGAACACATAAAGACAGCAAATACAATATCAGGTCTACTAGATGTGAGATACATGAGGGACCCTGTAGGACCGTAGAACAACCTATTTCACATATGAATCTTGCCTAAACCTAGAGAGAGAAAGTAAGTAGAGAGAGAGAGTAGATGGGAACTCTAGTGTGTGACATAATAACCTTGATATTACTAAGAGAACCAACCTCTCAAATGAGGTTTACAAGAGTATTTATACTAATAGTCTAGGGCATCTCTAATCTTTTAAAGTATTACATAACTAGCCCTTAGACTTTATAAAATCATGAAAACTACACGTAAACTTCATCATAATGAAATTCTAAAGCAACCTATAACAATACATTAATGACCGACACTTTTTATAAATAAAAATACGATTCTAACAATCTCCCCCTAAGTGTTAGTCATTGAGGTTGCGCGACATCATCATCTTTATCTTTAAACTTTGTCATTCATAGCTCTTGACGTTTTTAAGAATCATAGTTCCAGTTCATCATGCTTCATTGTTTGTTGAAGTGATCCAATGATGTCATCTGCCTTTCGTCACTTCTGTGTTTGTGGTGGTTGTCTGCCATTCCAACATGGTCATACATCTTAAGTCTTTGTCATACATACATTTGTTATTCCCATTCTTTCACGTTGATCTTTGTAACTTTACTTTGTAGATTCTTCTTTTTGGCGTAGAATCTTTCTTTGACTGTTGCTATCCTTTGATCTTTGTGAGAACTTTCCTTTGACTTTGTGATGCATGTATGAGCATGTGGAATCTTTCGCCATGGAGATGATGTATAGCTTCAGGTAAACAGTTAGCAATAAACAATCGGTACTTACAGATAAGGAATTAGAGATCGTCAACAGCATAGTGTGAAGACTCCTTCTAACCCTTACCATGGCCGTTCCCATATCAGATACTCCCAAAAGAGCTTACGAGACCTACTAAGTAGCTCAATGACTGGGTGAGTCGCTGGGGATCACTCCACGACTGTAGACCGTTTGAAACCACCGAGAACACTAAGCGTAACCCATAAAGAATTACCGAAGTGACCTGCTGTCAGGGCTGCTTGATGTTGACCCTGGCAGGAATTTCCGTTCAATCATTAAGAATATACATAAGTAATTCCTCTCATAAACGTTCTCGGCAGATTGCTAAGATCTGCGTAGGACTCTTAAGTTTACATCTGGCATCCTTAATGATGAACAACCAGTGTAGAAATATCATGTGTTCCTATGAGATCTTTTGATGAATCTCGGGGCTCTATACTTGATAAGTGCACATTAGGTTTCCTATGCGGAGATTAGGGAGAGGTCTCCTGCTTCAATATCAACCATCTCTAAGAGACAGGTCGATAAATTACACCGGTTCCCCGTGAGAATGAAACAAGCTCTTTTAAGAGAACTTGAGTGGCTAGAAGGTTTAGTGCAGTGCGTCACTGGGTCCATGACGTCTTTATCTTCAATACCGGTGTCACCTTAGTAACTACCAGTAGCATATGAATTGAACCCGGTGTCTGCCCTAAGGTTGAACATATGGAGGGCTATTTCTTTTCACCCTTTTTCATAACTTTTCTTTTTAATTCTTCAACCCCTTCTTTCTCCTTTCTCATTTTCTCCTTTTTTTCAATCATACCTAAGGACTTCTAATTCTAATCTATTGGAATTTTCCTTGGGTAGATCCCTCCGGCTCTGGCGGATCATAGGACGGTTTTCCCTAACCTTAGTTACCTTATAACTCCATGAATCCTATAATTGCCATGAAACCTTTGATTGAAAATCTCTCAAAGTGTTTATGAATATAAACACATTTTTGTTGACACTTTGAGAGATTTTGTTTCTTTTGAAGGACTCCCCCTTCACATGTGCTCATGAATTTTTTAAGAAATTTGCACATGCGTGAGGAGTTTGCACTTTTTGAATTGATCCACTTTCAGTGAACATGACCGATTCGAGGCACGCTTACATCACTAGTTAGACTAGCTTGAAGTTATTACCCGTCCCGGTCAAGTCCAAAGAAAGTCTCTCGATACGGTACATTCTACTCAGACAAGTCCTATTCGAGACACGCTTACATCACTAGTTAGATTAGCTTGAAATTATTACCCGTCCAGGACAAGTCTTTTCGATTACTGACATTTTAAGCTTCGTCAATTCATTGGTACATTCTGAGTCTAGCTCTTTTGAGATTCAGTCACAAGCTTTATACATCTTTGATCACATTTTAATCATGTCTTCTCCCCCTCAAAAATAGCATATCGTGATATTTTTCATATATCAACTGATTAAGAAAAAGCTTTTTGGAGAGATAGACAGATTTCATTTTGCATGAATTTGGAACAATTTTGTTTTTGTACTCCCCCTTAATGATAGCACATTTGAAAATCAATTAAGGGTTTAGAGGGAGTTTTCTTGAGCACTAATTTTGAGAGATTATGAGAAATCTTTTGAACAATCTTTAAAAAGTGCTTCAAGAAATATGTTTGAAAACGAGTTTATGTTTAAAATCCTTTTCGTTTGTTTAGACTCGAACTTTTTGAAAAAGATTTCGTCCTTGAAAATACGAGTCCTTGATTTGAAATAATCAGAAGTCATCATTCGGGTCCGGGTTTCGTACTGAAGTATACGAAAGCCATTGTGAAGAAACTTTTGAGAAACGACATGTTTTAGAAAAACATTTTAAAGAACTCCCGTTCAAGCATCTGTACATGTCCGTATCATTTATGAATAACATTTCTGGAAACGTACAGAATATTGATTTATACGAGAGACATGTCGTGAGAAGAATATATATATTTTTTTTATATTGTTTTTGTATTTTTTGAAATTTTATATTTTTGTATTTTGTTTTTGTTGGTTTTTCAAATTTTGTATTTTGTTTTTCAAAAGTATTTACAGCGAAGCGATTTTGAAAACTTTTTCAAGAAGATTCAAGAAGACGTTCTAGCTCCTCAGGAGTTAGGCTTCGCATGCTAATTCGTCGAACTAAATAGTCAAACCGTTCTTTTGGAAGGGCTTTAGTAAATAGATCGGCGAGTTGGTAATCAGTCTTAACGAAAAATAATTCAACAGTACCCTCTTCCACGTGTTCTTTGATGAAATGGTAGCGGACTTTGATATGCTTCGTCTTAGAATGATGTACGGGATTGCACGAGATGGCTATGGCACTTTTTGAGTCACAATACATAGGTATTCTGTCAAAAGTAAAGCCATAATCTGTGAGCTGTGTCTGCATCCAAAGAACTTGGGCACAACACGCAGATAGAGACACATACTCGGCTTCGGCGGTTGATAGTGCAGTACAATTCTGTTTCTTTGACGACCAGCTTACTAGCTTTTCACCTAAAAATTGTGCTCCACCTGATGTACTCTTTGCTGTAACTTGATCACCGGCATGGTCGGCATCTGAAAAAGCTGTTAGATTAAACTCCGAATCCTTCGGATACCAAAGTCCCATGTTAATGGTGCTTCGTAGGTACCGAAAGATCCGTTTAACCTCTTTGAGGTGAAGTTCGGTAGGCTTAGCCTGAAATCGTGCTAACAAACAAACAACAAATTGAATATCGGGTCGATTAGCAGTTAGGTACATGAGAGAACCGATCATGCTCCGATATTTCTTTGGATCGATGGGTTTCCCAAACAAATCAGCACATATTTTTGGTGAAGTGACCATTGGAGTACCAACAGAATCACAGTTTTCCATACCATGTTTTTTCAAAATCTCTATAGTATATTTAGATTGATTGATAAAATACCACGAGGGGATTGATGTATTTGTAGACCAAGAAAGAATTTTAGTTCCCCCATCATGAACATTTCAAATTTGCTTTTCATGAGATTTTCAAAATGTTTTGAATGATTCGGATTAGTGGACCCAAAGATAATGTCGTCCACGTTAATCTGAACAATCAAAATGTCATCTTTGAATTTTTTGATAAACAAGGTGTCATCAACTGTTCCTTTGGTGAAATTGTTATTGAGCAAGAAAGATGAGAGTTCGTCATACCACGCTCTTGGAGCTTGTTTTAAACCATAAATGGCCTTTTTAAGCTTGTAGACGTAGTCTGGATGTTCTTTATCAACGAATCCTTCTGGCTGACTCACATACACTTCTTCTTTCAAAGTTCCATTCAAGAAAGCAGTGTTAATGTCCATCTGATAGACTGTGATGTTTTTGTGAGCTGCATAGGCTAAGAAAATCCGGACTGCTTCAAGTCTAGCTACAGGTGCGAATGATTCCTCGAAATCTATCGCTTCTTCTTGTGGATAACCTTTAGCCACGAGATGAGCTTTGTTACAAATTACAGTCATTTCCTCATCCAGTTTGTTCTTCTACAACCACTTGAGATCAAGAACTCGTTTATCAAGTGGTCGTTCAACAAGTTCCCAACTATTATGTAACAGGTATTGAAGAAATTCCTCCTACATCGCTTCAATCCAAGGGTTTTCTGCCATTGCTTCCCGAATGTTCTTTGGTACTTTGAGGCTGATTGAGCAAATATAAATGCACAATTCGAGATCGGTGGCAAGTTGTCTCCTTGTCTGAACTGGCTTTGAAGGTTCACCAATAACATTTTCTAACGGATGGTCTTTTGTCCATTGAAACGTAGAAGGGTACCTTTGGTTGAACGAATGTGTGTTAGATGGTTCTTGTAACCTTGAAGAAGATTCAACATAGTCTGATGCAAACGGGTTTTCAAATGCTTCTTCTTCTTCTAACGCAACATCGTTTGAATTAGTTGTAGGTTCTTCTTGAAAATTTGTGTTTTGGTTTTGCTCATCAACTCTTGGTAGAACAGATTCAATAACTGGAGTTGCTTGAGTAGATGTTGATGATGTTGAGGTCGTTGGTGCTTCAGCTTCAACTGTTGTAGATGCATCTTGTGATGGTGGTGGTTGTTGATGGTTTTGAGCGGGTGCAGCGGAATGTAGTTGAGATGCATTTGTCGAAGGTCCACCATAATATTCATCAAACATTAACTCAAAGAAATTTTCTAGTTCTTGTTCTGAAGGTTTTCCAGTGTTTGTTGACTGAGCTCCTTGAGGCACGAGTCCTGAACTGATGTGTCCAGAAGTCTGGCTGTTTAGTGCGGGTCCTAATCTAGTTTGATTAGAAGCCATCGGATTAATCGCGGGTTCTAGAGCGTATCTCTTAGAAGCTATTTGTGAAATCTCGTCAAACTTCACATTCATCGTGTCCATTATTCTTTTTGTTCTTCTATTATACACCCTGAATGTCCTCGAGTTTTCTGAATATCCAATGAAGATTCCAATATCACCCTTAGCTTTTAACTTTCCTAGATCTTCTCTGTCGTTCGTCGGATAGCACTGATGAGTGCTCAAACACTCATCATTTTTGGTCAAATCTGAACTGCAAAACATACAAAAACACTCAGTAATGCATCAAAATACTGAAAATATTTCAAAATTGTGTTTTATATGTTTTAGATGCAAAATGAGCAAAAACAGACGAAAAACGTATAAAGTTTGCAAAATTGGCAGTTTCAGTCCCTCAACTTTCATAAAATTACAAATCTAGTCCCTGGATATTCAAAATATGGAAAATTATCACCAAAGGTCCTTTTGAAATCATAAATTATCATATTTAGTCCTTTGGTGAAAAATTGGAAAAGTTTTGGAAATTTACACTTTTGGTCCCTGGAGTTTCAAACTTTGACAGATTTGGTCCCTGGTGGGATAATTTTGGATGAAAAATTGTTTTTAGTCCTTGGAAAGTCAAAAATGTTAAAATTTGGTCCTTGGATAAAAGTTTCTACAAAATGGCAAGTTTACCCCCTTAACTTTTGAAAAATGACAAATTTGGTCCTCGGGCGTTTTATTTTGGAAAATTACATTTTTGGTTCTTGGTTTATTGAAGCTATGCATGAATGGTCCCTTGTGACTACTTTGGGGATTTTACATTTTCAGTCCCTTTACTTTTGCTAAATTACAAAAATAGTCCTTGCGGTTTTATTAACTAACCAAACCAAAACCTAAACAAACCAACAAACACCACCCTTTGGCCTGATCCAACTAAACACCCCTGATCCAGTAACCAAAGCCCAGCCCATCCCACCTTTTGATAACTCCCTTTCGTTGACCTCAGTCAAACACCACACACCCCGTATCACTGTTCACCATCTCCCCCACCTCCATGTTTTCAGCTTCCATGTCCCCTCCTCCTCACCAACTATCACCAACCCTCATAAATATACTCACCTTCCCCCCTTCCTCATTTATTGCTCACCAAACACCACCCAATCTGCCAATCCCATGTTTTCCCGCCAAAAATACATTTGAAGGCTGAGATCATCTCAAGGCCATCCAACGGCCATAATTGAAGTGGGAAAGTCCAAGGATGTTTCAGAGACTATAAAAGAAAAGAAAAGAGAGAAGAAAAGCAAGTAGTGTAGTGTAGGTAGTAATTTTATTGTCTTAGTTTTATTTAAGGTCGAATGTAGTTTTAATTATTATAAACTTTTCAATTAAGTGTTATAATCTCTGTCTCAGTACTCAATTTACTCTTTTCAATAAAAATATTAAGCCCTTGTTGAAGTTCAGTGTTATTAATTTTTATGAATTAGATTGAAAAATCAAAATTGCTCAAATAGCTTTCATAAGCTCTAATAAGCTTGTTTCTGGTTTGCTTAAGCTCAAGTTAACTTAACATAGTCATTAGGTGGAGGAGTGTTCTACAACAACTGTTTTAGCAAAATTTTTTCACAAAGTCAACTCTGGTCAAACTTTGAGAAGTTTAAGCTGTGAGCTTATTTAGAGCTTGTTGGGGACACAATTGGTTATTCTTAGTTATTCTCAGTAGACTTTTGAAGGTTTACAATTTATATCTCTTTAAGCAAGCCCTTGTCATCATTGTAAGTTTTATTTTCATTTTTTTTCTATTATTGCTTATTCTAGTTATCAGTGGTTATTGTTGTTCTCAGTTGTTGAAAGTTGCTTTTATATACTCATTTTAGGTTAGTGTTAGGTTTAGACTCAGTTCCATGGTTTAATTGTGCCATTTGCTTCATAAAATCTAATTTTCAGTCCATATAGGGGTGTTTGGATTGATAGATTTCTCTATATTGTTGTTGGTGTTTTGTTGTTTACTTGGTTTGAACATACCATATCAGGTTATATTAGGTCAAAACTAGTCTCAAGTTCAAGTTAGAAACACCCATAGTCAAAATTCTTCCCAATTCCCCCTTAACTGTCAACTGTGGACAGTTGATCTCCCATATCCCATCATTTCATGATAAAAATTGGTGTTTTAACTTATTCTGGTCTTACTTTAACATATAAACATGTTTTAAGTTAGTAAGATTCAATCAAAAGTTCACTAAAGTCAAACCAAGTTTTCAATTTAAAAAGTCAAAAATTGTGTTTGTGCAGAAATCCAAAAATTGTAGGAATTATTATGATTTTTATGTTTGAATTCAAGGTTTGTGGTTTTCACATGTTGTAGTATACCAGCTAGACTTTAGGAACCAGTTTAGAACTTATTTTTAGGATTTTTCCTCAAGTTTTTACATGCACTCAAAGTTGGTTGCAGGGCAGGCATGTGCCCTGCACCACAGATCATGATCAGACCCTCATTTTCAATTGTTCACCCTAGCCTCCCTAGTGGGCCCCACTCTTAGGTATTTGGCTTATTGTGAAGCCAATAAGCCAGGCTTTTGAGGTCTGGGCTTTTTCATTGTTTAGTGGCTTATTTCCTTGGGCTGCTTCACCCATTAAGTTGTTCCATTCACATATAAGCTGAGGTCTCAGCTTATTCAGTCCAACTTCCCAAGCCCTTCTTGTGCTTATTAGTAGGTCCCAGTAAAAGGTTCTTGGCTTATTTAAGAGCTTACTAGCTCAGCTTTTTGGTTCCACACTTACATAAGGCTTTCATTCCACACAGTGGTCCCCACTGACCTCCCAAGTTGCTTCATTGGCCTGTTTGGTTTGGCTGAGGTTGGAATTGCTTATTGGCTTATTATGAGCTTTTAAGTATAAGCCTGTGTATCTTTTAACTTCATTCAAGTTCAATAAGCTTGTTCAATCCCAATTCCAACCCTAGTTCTCAGCTTATAGCTTGTTTCAAGCTTATTGCTTGGACAGTTGACCAAAGTCAACTGTCAAGTTATTAAGCATTTGTTGTGCTTATTTTTGATTTACAAAAAACTTGTTTTCACAAAAAGCTCATGTTTATAGTTGTAAATTAGTTTTTAAAAATAAAAATCCAAAAAAATCCAACTTAATTTCTAAGTGATAGTTTCTATTTAATTTTATTTGAAATTTATTTTTCATTTTTAGATTTTAATTAAGTACTTGTCATTTTCATATTTTTATTAATTACCTATTATATTAAAGTATTTATAATAAATTTTTCAGATTTTTATTTTACCATTTGCTATTTATTAGAATTAATATTAGTTTTATTAGGAATTAATTAATAATTAGCTTAAAATAGCATAATTAGTTTTTATTAAGTAAAACCTTGTTTTTATATTTTTTATATCTTTTATATGTTATAAAGTAATTTTAGAAATTTTCTCATAATTATTACTGTTCATTTAGTAATTTTCTTAATTTAAAATAGTTAATTAGATAATTAGTAATTAATAAGTAATTAATTAATAGAAAAATCACAAAAAGACAAAAATACTTATTTTTATTTTTAAAACTTATTTTTAGTTATTTTATAATTTTAGAAATTTTATTTTCACCTTTTTAGTATTTAAATTATATTGTAGTGTATTTTAGTTATTTAAGTATTAATAATAAGTAATTAATAAATAGTTTTTAATTAATAATAATTAATTAAATATTGTAAAAAGTAATTTTAATTTTCTAAAAAGTTTCTTTTATTATTAGGATTGTAAAAACGTGATTTTCACTGTTGTAAGTATTTTATTTTGTTAAAACTCGCGTTTTATTTCGTACGTTTACGTTTTATTTAAACGTAACGTACGCGTTTTTAAGTTTTAAACTTTTCTGAGTTTTCAAACTTTCTCGTCTTGTTTATATAGCTTGTTTAAGCTATTCTCTTGTAGATTCTATAGTTCAATCACACACAAACCTTTTTCTCATCCAAATTCACCCGATCAAATAACCGTTTGTTTACAATTCACACCTCGTCGGGACATACGACCCGGGGAAACATTATACTTCCGCGGAGCATTGAGCCTTAGGAGTTTGACTTGTTTGACCACATCCGTGGTTGAGTTTAGTTGACTGCTTTTGCCTCAATCAACTTTTGGCGCGGCTGCCGGGGAGGTTGTGTGCGTATCTAAACGGTTTTTCTGATTAGTGTCTTTGGAATTCGTTCCATTGTACATTTATCCACACTTGTTCATATCTTTCATAAAAAACCAAAAATATTTTTCCTTACCCTCTATCCATTTGATTCTACCTTCTTATACCCCTCTCATGTATAATTCTATATGACATCTCTCGATGACGATTTCTTTGAACAATGGGCCTTTCAAAGCAAAATTGAAAAACTTATGGCCTTGTCAAAAATATCGAGATGTCGTAGTGATTATGATGGACCTTCGATTCATATTCCCTCTCCGGTGAAGGAAATGAATCAAGAAACCGAGGTGACAAAGGACCCGGTACTTCCCTCTGACGATGGAAGTGCTAAATACGTCCAACCTACGGTTGTCCAAGAACCTAAGCTCACTATTGCTCCTAAACCTTCAAAAATTGATCTTAAACTTTCACGGTTTACGGTCAAAAGTTTGTCAAGCATACGTGCTGAGCTTAGGGCAGAGACTGAAAAGAACGACTTACCTAACCTTCACGTTTATCAAGAACCAAAACCCGAGACCATAACGGAAGTGGTGGAAATTGCTAGCTCTAAGAGCACACCACTTGTCCCACCTCCAGATTTTGTTCCTTGTGTCGGTTGTGGTGAGCCGCTTTTCGGTTCTCCATGTCGTTGGTGTACATGTGTGCAATGTGGTAACGATATTCAAAACGGGAGTTGTTTGTTTTGTGGGTCGAGTAATCCAATTGCTTATGACCCTAATCAAGACTCATTCAACGACTCTTCAAATTTTTCCGATTACCCATCACATTCATACGAGCAAGAATCATATTATCCAAACTTCAATGATGCCTCGTATCAAGATACACCAGTCCAGACTCAACAGTTTAACTGTTGTGAGTACTGTGGTGGTTCCCACTACAGTTCTGATTGTCAATCGGGAAACACGCTTGTCTATGAGCAGTTTCCTGATTACAATTATGACTACAGCACACACGACTCACAGCCACATCAGTTTTACTGTTGTGAGTATTGTGGAGGTCCACACACTTGCTCTGATTGTCAAACAGGGAATCCGTTTCCTTGTAACAATTACGACTATTCGTATTCAGACCCACCTCCACAGTACCAAATGACCCAAGCAACTCCTCTTGTTACTGCTCAAGACATTTTAATTGAGACTCTTGAGATATTGAAAGATCTTAAGGAGGAGTTGGCTACTACATCGTTTCAAGATTCTCGTGAGAAATCAATGGCAGAATTACTTGCTGAAGAACGAGAAGCTAGAAACGAAAAGAGCATGGAAGAATTACTTGCTGAGCAAAGAGCGGCTAAAATACGTGCCAATCTTCGCTTTGCTGCTCTTCATGATGACGATGATGATGAGGATTCTATTCAAATGAAAGAATATTACAAAGCTTCATCTAGTTCATCAGTTGAGATTCCTTCCGTGGAAGCACAGGGAGATAAGAGTATGCAAGAATTGCTAGCAGAAGAACACATGAAAAATATAGAATCTATGTGTGGTAGTCTTTTGTATCTCCCTCCGTCTGCTGTTATCACACCCGAAGTTCACACTCACTCTCCGATCATGGGGGATGAGCATCTTAGCACTGTTCCTAGTAAGGAATCGGACGAATTAATAAAGTCTAGTGTTGAGATCCTTGTCCCAATCCCAGGAGAGTCACAGGGAACTTTGGATCATGTGTGTGATATTCCTTCACCCCATAATAATCCAAATGATCAAATTGAGACTGTCTCTGATTCCAGTGATGATTGTTTATCTTATGGAGACATTGAATTCGTTGATGCATCACTTCTCCACCCTGATGTTGACTTTCTTCTTGAAGAGTTCGCTGATGAACTCTCTCATATGGATCCCATCCCACCAAGGGATGAAAATGAAGTCTTTGACTTTGATGCGGATTTGAGAGAGTTAGAATTCTTACTTACTCGTGATCCTTCGATTGAACTTACTCAGATCAATCCACTTCCCTCGGATAGTGAAAATGATCTGGACGAATTCGAGGCTTTTCTTACTGAAGATAGTTCAACTTCATATGAAGTTGATGATAATTATCTTGATCCTGAGGGGGACATTCTTTTTCTAGAAAGTTTGTTAAACGAAGATCCATTCCCCCCTCTCCCACCCAAACCACTTCATAATGAGGAAATCAAATCAGTTGAGGAAACTGATAAATTTCCTGAGATCAAGCTTAAGGACTTGCCTCCTCCACTTGAATATACATTTCTTGAGGAGGAAGTCCTTATCTTAATTGCTATTCAGATCTCTCTTCTTTCCTTCACCTACCAGGTGATTTCTCCTCTTCTTCACTCCTTCGGGAGTGAGGACACTATATTTGATCCCGGCATTTTCATGTATCATTATCTTGAGCCGGATACTTATCTCATCGGTGTGGAACTTTCACGTGCTTCATATGTTTATCCAAACATTTTGAATGAAAGTCCGATTGAGATTGTTTCTTCCACATCATGCTTCCCCAAGGACAAATGAATTCGGGGTCGAGTCAAGCTAGCGACTCGGTAAACAAAAACAGTAGCACGCTTATAGGGTTTTCACCCTAAGTGTGGGGGAGTCCCCCATGCTATGGTTACAAATAGAGTGAAAAAACAAAATGGTGTTTTCCACGCTTAGCTTGTAATGTTGCCCTTTTACGTTCAAAATGTCGGCATAATAGCCGGGATTTTGAATATTGAGGACAATATTCATGCTTTGTGTGGGGGGGTATTCGCTATTCTAGCGAATTTTATCACATTTTACTATATAACACCCCCGTTTTTGCCAAAATTTCAAAAAAAAAAAAAATTCAAAAATTTTTCACTGGTGCTTCAAAATTTTTGGTAATCAGTCCGCCTTGTCTAAGCGACAAAAGGGATTGGCTAGTCCAGGAGCAAACGGCTCTTGGTAAAGACATATCAAATCCGTTGACGGCTGGCAATTTGCCCAAAATTGTATGGTTCCTCAACTCCCCAAAAACAAATGAGTTGGCTAGCCCGCAAGATTATGGCTTGTGGTAAAGGCCGTGGAAAATCCATAATTGGTAATCAGCTCACCAAGATTTTGACTATTCCATCAAGAGCTGGCTAGTCCAGAAGCAAACGGCTTTTGGTAAAGACTACACAAATCCGTTGACAGCTGGTGGTTTGCTCAAAATCACACGGTTATCAGGTGTGCCACAGTTCTTACACCTGGCTACTCCAGAAGTGATGGCTTTTGGTAAAGAGTTTCAAATCCATTAAGTTTTTCTCAAAATATTGCTAGGGACTAGCAATAGTTTAGTGTGGGGGATTGATGAGTGCTCAAACACTCATCATTTTTGGTCAAATCTGAACTGCAAAACATACAAAAACACTCAGTAATGCATCAAAATACTGAAAATATTTCAAAATTGTGTTTTATATGTTTTAGATGCAAAATGAGCAAAAACAGACGAAAAACGTATAAAGTTTGCAAAATTGGCAGTTTCAGTCCCTCAACTTTCATAAAATTACAAATCTAGTCCCTGGATATTCAAAATATGGAAAATTATCACCAAAGGTCCTTTTGAAATCATAAATTATCATATTTAGTCCTTTGGTGAAAAATTGGAAAAGTTTTGGAAATTTACACTTTTGGTCCCTGGAGTTTCAAACTTTGGCAGATTTGGTCCCTGGTGGGATAATTTTGGATGAAAAATTGTTTTTAGTCCTTGGAAAGTCAAAAATGTTAAAATTTGGTCCTTGGATAAAAGTTTCTACAAAATGGCAAGTTTACCCCCTTAACTTTTGAAAAATGACAAATTTGGTCCTCGGGCGTTTTATTTTGGAAAATTACATTTTTGGTTCTTGGTTTATTGAAGCTATGCATGAATGGTCCCTTGTGACTACTTTGGGGATTTTACATTTTCAGTCCCTTTACTTTTGCTAAATTACAAAAATAGTCCTTGCGGTTTTATTAACTAACCAAACCAAAACCTAAACAAACCAAACAAACACCACCCTTTGGCCTGATCCAACTAAACACCCCTGATCCAGTAACCAAAGCCCAGCCCATCCCACCTTTTGATAACTCCCTTTCGTTGACCTCAGTCAAACACCACACACCCCGTATCACTGTTCACCATCTCCCCCACCTCCATGTTTTCAGCTTCCATGTCCCCTCCTCCTCACCAACTATCACCAACCCTCATAAATATACTCACCTTCCCCCCCTCCTCATTTATTGCTCACCAAACACCACCCAATCTGCCAATCCTATGTTTTCCCGCCAAAAATACATTTGAAGGCTGAGATCATCTCAAGGCCATCCAACGGCCATAATTGAAGTGGGAAAGTCCAAGGATGTTTCAGAGACTATAAAAGAAAAGAAAAGAGAGAAGAAAAGCAAGTAGTGTAGTGTAGGTAGTAATTTTATTGTCTTAGTTTTATTTAAGGTCGAATGTAGTTTTAATTATTGTAAACTTTTCAATTAAGTGTTATAATCTCTGTCTCAGTACTCAATTTACTCTTTTCAATAAAAATATTAAGCCCTTGTTGAAGTTCAGTGTTATTAATTTTTATGAATTAGATTGAAAAATCAAAATTGCTCAAATAGCTTTCATAAGCTCTAATAAGCTTGTTTCTGGTTTGCTTAAGCTCAAGTTAACTTAACATAGTCATTAGGTGGAGGAGTGTTCTACAACAACTGTTTTAGCAAAAATTTTCCACAAAGTCAACTCTGGTCAAACTTTGAGAAGTTTAAGCTGTGAGCTTATTTAGAGCTTGTTGGGGACACAATTGGTTATTCTTAGTTATTCTCAGTAGACTTTTGAAGGTTTACAATTTATATCTCTTTAAGCAAGCCCTTGTCATCATTGTAAGTTTTATTTTCATATTTTTTTCTATTATTGCTTATTCTAGTTATCAGTGGTTATTGTTGTTCTCAGTTGTTGAAAGTTGCTTTTATATACTCATTTTAGGTTAGTGTTAGGTTTAGACTCAGTTCCATGGTTTAATTGTGCCATTTGCTTCATAAAATCTAATTTTCAGTCCATATAGGGGTGTTTGGATTGATAGATTTCTCTATATTGTTGTTGGTGTTTTGTTGTTTACTTGGTTTGAACATACCATATCAGGTTATATTAGGTCAAAACTAGTCTCAAGTTCAAGTTAGAAACACCCATAGTCAAAATTCTACCCAATTCCCCCTTAACTGTGGACAGTTGATCTCCCATATCCCATCATTTCATGATAAAAATTGGTGTTTTAACTTATTCTTGTCTTACTTTAACATATAAACATGTTTTAAGTTAGTAAGATTCAATCAAAAGTTCACTAAAGTCAAACCAAGTTTTCAATTTAAAAAGTCAAAAATTGTGTTTGTGCAGAAATCCAAAAATTGTAGGAATTATTATGATTTTTATGTTTGAATTCAAGGTTTGTGGTTTTCACATGTTGTAGTATACCAGCTAGACTTTAGGAACCAGTTTAGAACTTATTTTTAGGATTTTTCCTCAAGTTTTTACATGCACTCAAAGTTGGTTGCAGGGCAGGCATGTGCCCTGCACCACAGATCATGATCAGACCCTCATTTTCAATTGTTCACCCTAGCCTCCCTAGTGGGCCCCACTCTTAGGTATTTGGCTTATTGTGAAGCCAATAAGCCAGGCTTTTGAGGTCTGGGCTTTTTCATTGTTTAGTGGCTTATTTCCTTGGGCTGCTTCACCCATTAAGTTGTTCCATTCACATATAAGCTGAGGTCTCAGCTTATTCAGTCCAACTTCCCAAGCCCTTCTTGTGCTTATTAGTAGGTCCCAGTAAAAGGTTCTTGGCTTATTTAAGAGCTTACTAGCTCAGCTTTTTGGTTCCACACTTACATAAGGCTTTCATTCCACACAGTGGTCCCCACTGACCTCCCAAGTTGCTTCATTGGCCTGTTTGGTTTGGCTGAGGTTGGAATTGCTTATTGGCTTATTATGAGCTTTTAAGTATAAGCCTGTGTATCTTTTAACTTCATTCAAGTTCAATAAGCTTGTTCAATCCCAATTCCAACCCTAGTTCTCAGCTTATAGCTTGTTTCAAGCTTATTGCTTGGACAGTTGACCAAAGTCAACTGTCAAGTTATTAAGCATTTGTTGTGCTTATTTTTGATTTACAAAAAACTTGTTTTCACAAAAAGCTCATGTTTATAGTTGTAAATTAGTTTTTAAAAATAAAAATCCAAAAAAATCCAACTTAATTTCTAAGTGATAGTTTCTATTTAATTTTATTTAAAATTTATTTTTCATTTTTAGATTTTAATTAAGTACTTGTCATTTTCATATTTTTATTAATTACCTATTATATTAAAGTATTTATAATAAATTTTTCAGATTTTTATTTTACCATTTGCTATTTATTAGAATTAATATTAGTTTTATTAGGAATTAATTAATAATTAGTTTAAAATAGCATAATTAGTTTTTATTAAGTAAAACCTTGTTTTTATATTTTTTATATCTTTTATATGTTATAAAGTAATTTTAGAAATTTTCTCATAATTATTACTGTTCATTTAGTAATTTTCTTAATTTAAAATAGTTAATTAGATAATTAGTAATTAATAAGTAATTAATTAATAGAAAAATCACAAAAAGACAAAAATACTTATTTTTATTTTTAAAACTTATTTTTAGTTATTTTATAATTTTAGAAATTTTATTTTCACCTTTTTAGTATTTAAATTATATTGTAGTGTATTTTAGTTATTTAAGTATTAATAATAAGTAATTAATAAATAGTTTTTAATTAATAATAATTAATTAAATATTGTAAAAAGTAATTTTAATTTTCTAAAAAGTTTCTTTTATTATTAGGATTGTAAAAATGTGATTTTCACTGTTGTAAGTATTTTATTTTGTTAAAACTCGCGTTTTATTTCGTACGTTTACGTTTTATTTAAACGTAACGTACGCGTTTTTATGTTTTAAACGTTTCTGGGTTTTCAAACTTTCTCGTCTTGTTTATATAGCTTGTTTAAGCTATTCTCTTGTAGATTCTATAGTTCAATCACACACAAACCTTTTTCTCATCCAAATTCACCCGATCAAATAACCGTTTGTTTACAATTCACACCTCGTCAGGACATACGACCCGGGGAAACATTATACTTCCGCGGAGCATTGAGCCTTAGGAGTTTGACTTGTTTGACCACATCCGTGGTTGAGTTTAGTTGACTGCTTTTGCCTCAATCAAGCACAAAGCGCCAAATACGTGAAGGTAAGAGATGTCAGGTTTACGGTTGTTTACTAGCTCATATGGGGTTTTATTGAATCTCGGATGGACTAGGGATCGGTTTTGAGTAAAACAAGCAGCGGCTACAGCATCAGCCCATAAGAATAGTGGTGCACTAGAAAAAATCAGCATTGTGCGAGCAGCTTCCACAAGAGTTCGGTTTCTTCTTTCAACTACCCTATTCTGCTGTGGAGTTCTAACAACTGATGTTTGATGTGTAATTCCAACATCTTCGAGGTAAGTTCTTAACTCCTGATTTGTGAATTCTGTGCCATTATCTGTTCTTATAATCCTTACTGGAGCTTGAAGTAGAACTTGAATACGCTTCAGAAAGGTGATGATGATGCCTGGTGCTTCGTCTTTTGATCTCAAAAACTTTACCCAAGTATATCTTGAATAATCATCAACAATAACAAGAATATACTTCTTCCCATTAATGCTTTCAACTCTCATTGGGCCACATAAGTCCATGTGCAACATATGTAACCTTGCTTCCGAACTAGGTATGGTTTTGGGTTTATATGATGCTCTTTTACTTTTTCCTTGTTCGCATGATGGATATAGGTGTTCCTTGGTGTATTTGAATTTAGGAAGTCCGGTGACGATGTTGTCTTTGGCTAACTTGTTGATCATGTCGAAATTGATATGGGATAATCTTCTATGCCACAGCCAGGACTTTGTTTCGGTTGCCCTTGTCATAAGACAAATTGGTGATGTAGAAGCCATTTGGTTGATGTCGATAGCATACAAGTTTGTACCACGATTACCAGTTAAGAGATCATCACCAACCAAATTTCTTATGAAAACCGTGTTTCTCCTTAATGCAACTTCTAAATCTGCATCACAAAACTGCCCAACTGAAAACAAGTTGTGTCCCAACCCTTCGACGTACTAAACTCGAGTGATTAAAAAATTCCCAAACTGAAGATCTCCATAACCCTGAATAGCTGCTACATGATCATTTCCAAAGCATACAGTTCCCATGAATTTCCAGATGAAATTAATCAGCAGCTTTAAATTCCCGGTCATGTGCTTGGAGCAACCCGAGTCGACGATCCAAAGACATATTTCGATAACCTGCCAATAACAGAAGAATTTGTATTTGGAAACCATTTTGAATATGGCTCCATGAGGTTAGGGGTACATTCTAAATCACACTCAAAGACAGTTTCTACTTGTTTAGCTTGAACTATTTCAAATTTGCCATCATTGTGTATAAATTCTCTACCCGTTGGAATCCAAACGCAATACTTAAGATAGTTCCTAGGCGTGCGACTATTAGTGGTGTTCCTAATTTTTTTAATTAGGTTTCTAACAAATCTAGATTTGGCACTAGGACCTTTCGAAGCGCTCTTCTGTTCAGGCGTAACATTCACATTCTTAGAAACACATTCATCATGAACATCATTAATTAAACATTTCTTGCATATTAAACAAACAGTGTCATTACATGCATTAGAACTAGTAATCTCGACATTACATTCAGATGAATCATGTTTCTTATTAAAAAGCGATAAATTCCTATGGTGTTCTTCTACTTCTTCAACTTTATTCTTGCAACTACTCTTAGAGGCAGGCGAGACTCTATTCTTCCTTGTATTGCTCCTAGGCTTTAGTCTGCTGCTCCTAGAGGTGTTGTCTAATCCTATAGAAGTTGAGGCACACACATTAGGATTTATATTGTTGTCCTTTTTAGCATCACTAGACTCTTTAGAATTATCCTTTTTGCACGCAATTGTCTTAGATGTGGAGGCAGACGCATTAGTGGGACTAATCCTAAAAAGGCCAGGTGCTATCACTTTTGGTGTATCGACAACCGCTTTTCCTTTATCAACAATCTTAACATTATTACTTTGCTTGGGCAAGGGTGTTGGAGTGACTGGTTTTGTAAAATCCTTTTGCACATCGACTTTTGGAGCAAACCTTGAAATTGACATTTTTGGTTTTGAAACCGTGTTTGAAACATTTGGTTTCTCCGAAGTCGATGGTTTTGCAAACTTAGTTTCCTCACCCTTCCCTTTTTGACTTTCAAGCTGAGCCCTCAAAAGATCATTTTGCTCTTTCATGTTCATGAAGGCACGCTCATACGACAATTTGTCATACTTGCATTCTTCCTTTTTTCGATCAAGTTGTTTAAAACATGACACATTTTCTTTTTCAAGCTTTATAAGAGCATTTTCATATTTGGAAACAATGTCGGAGGTCTCAGCTCTCAGTCTTTCATCGTCTTGAACCGGATATGTTTGTATGATGATAGACATTATATCAGTAGACAGAACTGCTTTGAAGAGAGAATCATTTAGGTTTTCCAAAACATTCATGTTTTCACGAGTATCATTAGCTTCGTTTACCAGGGATTCGTGGTCCTTGACAAAGTCGGCCGTTTCTTTTAAGAAAGCTTATTCAAAATGGATTACCCTCGCACTGATGTTATTCAGGGGGATAGTAATTTCATTTTCAAAAACTTTTTTCTGCTCAACATGAAAACTGGAATGCCAGTTGTTAATATTGATTGTAGTTTTAGAAGCAACAATATTTTTAAGTTCTTGAATTCTCTTTTTAACGTCATCCAGAATGTTTCTAGCCTCACTTGTATTAAAGGTGTTGTTAGAAGATATTTGTTTCATTTTTGAAAGAGATTTGGAAACAATTACTTTCTTAGAAAACATTTTTGAGAATGGTCGTTTTATGGAAAACACAGATGGTTTTTTTTGTGGAACAAAAGTAATTCCCGAAAGTTTGTTCAATTTTTTGTAATCAATGGGTTTCAAATCCTTTTGTTTCATTTTATTCATGCTCTCTTCGACATGTTCTATCGTTTGCACAGAATCCCGAACGACGGGAGGATCATGTTTAGTGTAAATCACATTACCATTATACAAAACATTTTGTTCTTGCTGAGCTTTCTTGAGATTACTGGGGGTGTTGTTACCAAGAGCCACTTTATGTTTCGTATGGTAAATCGGATTAGTTCGATTTGAAATCATTTTCATTGTTTGACTTGACTGACCCAACTTAACCACTAATTCTTCTAAATGTGCAATCATGTGTTCTGACTCTACGATTTTGGCCAAAAGTTTGTCTTCTTTCTTTGCAAAGTCCTTTTTCAACTCATCCCTTTCTTTTTCAAGATTGGTATAAGCTGTTTTTTGTTTAGAAAGTTGGTTTTGTAAATCAGAAATTTCCGCCTTTAAAGCTTTTATCTTCTTGAAAGAATTAACATCAAGTGTATCAAACTTGAGTTGCAATTGTTTTTCCTTTGAAACGGAATTTTGATAACCAGTTTCTAATTCAGACACTCTTTTGTTATGAAATTCAAAAGCTTTAACGTTTTCTTTGTAACTCCCAAGCTCAGCGGTCAATTTAACATTCGCGGCCTTAACATCGCGATTGACCTTTTTCACATTCTCAATTTCAATACGACAATTATTCAATAATAATTCAAACAAAGCACGTGTTTCCTCATCATTCTCAGCATGCTGTGAAACAAAGCCTCCATTATGATTCACATCTGGAGTCGCTGAAGGAGTATTGCTACTACTTGGCGTGTCTAGGAATGTATCATAAGTGGATGCTTGCTTCTCAAAATGCTGTTCCTCATGAGGAGACATATCAAATATATCATTATTGTGACATGTGTTGAAATTTGATACCTCAGATGGTGCATTGGTGTCATAAACAGGAAGTGTATCAGAATCCGTGTCATACTTAGCTTCCTGAAGATTCGCCATGAATATGCAGTTCGCATCGATATCCTCTTTATCTTCCATGTCATCCATAAGAGCCATAAAATCATTTTCCTCTGCGTTCAACTGAAATCCTGCCTCATTCTTTTGTGCCAACAACACTGCTTTCTGCAAGTATGTTAGGTCTCTTTTGTTCGGCTTAGTAGGACAGTTCCTTGCCATATGACCTACACCCTGACAGTTGAAACACTTTACCGGATTACCCTGATTAACATTTCCCAAATTCCCAACAACTGGGGCTGCAACATTCCTATTCTGATAACCCATTGCCTGATTACCAACATTCTAACCCCTCTGATTTCCAACAAACTGACCCATCTGATTCCCTGCATATTGACCATACTGATTCCCTGCAAACTAACCTGCATTCTGATTCCCTGCATACTGACCTGCATTCTGCATATTCTTATATCCTTGTTGATTCCCATAAACTCCAACCATTTGGCCTTCATTGCCCATATTGAAACTCGGCTGAGCAAACTGCTTGTTGCGAGTGTTCGATGAGATCCTTTGGTTCTTGTTTGTTGGTGTAGAATAACGTCCTTGGAATGCCTTTGACAGAAAAGCAAACGCTTGGGACAATGCTGCAGTAGCTTCATCATTGTCAGTGAATTCCGGTTCTTGGAATTGTGGGTGTTGCTGTTGTGGAATAACTTGTTGTTGTTGTGGGTAGAACTGTTGTTGGTAGACCGGTGTTGGTTGTAGAATGCATGATGGTTGCATGTAGTTGTGAGTGGAAGATGATGATGGTTGTTGAGTGTTCACTGGTAATGGTGTTGGTGTATTAGCAATTAATGCGAGATGATCATGATTCTTAGCCAATCTTTCTTTCCTTACTTCATTAGCCTCAGCTTGGTTTTGCATCAAAAAGTCATAGAGTTGATCATAATTTACCTTGTGTAAATCCTTTGTTTGATTGACAATTGTAACATAACGACCCCATTCTTCTGGAAGGTTATTGATGAATTTTATGTTTGTTGCAATTGTTCGTGGTGTCAACTTGTTTCTGATTAACTCATTCATCAGAGTGCAAAACCTTTTGTAGTATGATTCAATCTGTTCACCTTTAGTGGATGTAAAGTTCTCCCATTCCGTGAGAAGTTTGTTCTCAACATCTTGTTGTCCAATCTCTGTTCCATGACATATCCTTCTAACACGTTCCCACATAGCATAAGCAGTTTGACAACTGTCGACCACAGCAAAGATCTCCCGTGGTAATCCAAGTTGGATTAAATGCATTGCCATATCATCAGCTTTGATCTGCGTCTTGTCTTCATCTGTGTAATCTGCTTCTGTTTGTACACGCACGAATGGTTGAGTAGGAGGTGTTTCATTTGGATTACCTTCAATTTGAACTTGTCTTGGCTGAAATGGACCTTTTTCTATGGATTTGATCATTAATTTGCCATTATCTTTAGTTTTGATGTAACGAAGCATGCGGCTTGTCCATGGAAGATATCCACCTTTTTCAAGCATTGGAGGTCGGTTTTCGGCACCGGCAGTATGAATGTCTTGTTGAGTTGCCATGATTTGAATTCAAAGTGAAACGTTGTTCTGAGGATCTTTTGAAAGATAACAAAGGTTGTTGTTGTAGATTAGATGGTTTGGTGAAGATGAAAGTTCGTTCTCGGTTGATCTTATTGATTTCGTAATTTCCCGCCAAAAATTAAGTATGAAAATTTTCTTTATCAAACTTAGAAAATCACTATAAAATGCAATTCTAAGATTACTAGAAAAAATTGAGTTTTAAAAATTTTGACGCCAAATTTTACCGAAAAAATTTGAATTTTGGCCTAAAAATTTGAATTTCGGGCCAAAATTTTCAACCTTATACCAAAATTTAAATCTCGCGTAAAAATTGAACGTTTAATCTCCTATAAAAAATAAATTTTACTCAACTTTTCCCGCCAAACTCGGTATTGCCTAAAAGTTTGTCAAGCTCGGGAAGTGCTGAATGTTCTCAAACTCGATAAGTGCTCAAACTCGATAAGTTCTCAAACTCGGTAAGGTAAAGAAAATTTGGGCAGAGTTTCGCGTCGTAAATAGCCACAAATATCCTTACTCGATGAACGATAAGGCAAAAAGGCTAACTTGCCAAACTTAAGTCCAAACTCGGTAATACCACAAACCTAACTCGATAGAAGTATTCTAACTCGCCAGAAAGTATCCCAAACTCGGTAAACCCCAAACCTAACTCGATAGAAATATTCTAACTCACCAGAAATTATCCCAAACTCAAAAGAAATTTTTCTAACTCGCCAAGTATCACAAAATCCTAACTCGATAACACTTAAATTTTCTAACTCGAATATTTTGCGATGAACAGTAACCCAAATCACAAAAATCATTATTATACCAAGTTTTTTCAACCAAATCAAACCTAAAACAACCTATATTATCCCTAGGCGATTGATACCACTTGTAGGACCGTAAAACAACCTATTTCACATATGAATCTTGCCTAAACCTAGAGAGAGAAAGTAAGTAGAGAGAGAGAGAGAGTGGATGGGAACTCCAGTGTGTGACATAATAACCTTGATATTACTAAGAGAATCAACCTCTCAAATGAGGTTTACAAGAGTATTTATACTAATAGTCTAGGGCATCTCTAATCTTTTAAACTATTACATAACTAGCCCTTAGACTTTATAAAATCATGAAAACTACACGTAAACTTCATCATAATGATATTCTAAAGCAACCTATAACAATACATTAATGACCGACACTTTTTATAAATAAAAATACGATTCTAACAGACCCAATAATACTACGGTATTTGGTAGGGTCAACTAGAGTCCCATGTATATCAGCATCTAGTTTAGTGGAATTGGCCATCGGTGTATTCATAGTATCACTACTTTGCATTCCATGTTTCTTTAAAATCTCAAGAGCATATTTGGACTGATTTAGAAAAATTCCACGGGGTGATTGATGAACTTGTAGTCCTAGAAAGAACGTAAGTTCACCCATCATGGACATTTTAAAATTATCTGTCATTAATTTTGCAAAATCCATTGAGTAATTTTTGTTGGTTGAAGCAAAAATAATGTCATCGACATAGATTTGAACGATTAATAAGTCCATCCCGTAGGTTTTTGTAAACAGTGTTGGATCCACCGAGCCTAGAGTAAAATCACTAGCCAACAGGAATTTAGAAAGCTTATCATACCACGCCCTGGGGGATTGCTTAAGACCGTAGAGAGACTTCTTTAGCTTGTAGACATGATTTGGACGTTCTGGATCAACGAATCCTTCAGGTTGACTGACATAAACCACTTCTCGGAGTTGACCGTTCAGAAAAGCCATTTTCACGTCCATTTGGTAAACAATCATATTCCGATGAGCAGCAAATGCTAAGAATATCCGTACAGCTTCAAGTCTAGCTACAGGAGCAAATGATTCTTCAAAATCGATTCCTTCTTCTTGAGAGTAACCTTTTGCTACCAAGCGTGATTTGTTGCGTATGACCGTGCCTTCTGCATCCAGTTTGTTTTTCCAAATCCATTTTAAACGAATGACAATGATGCCTTCTGGTTTTTCAACCAATTCCCAAACTTCTAATCTTTGAAAGGTTTCAAATTCTTCTTGCATAGACTCAATCCAGTTTTCGTAAGTCATTGCTTCCTTGACGTTTTTAGGTACGGTTTCACAAACTGTGAGTGCATAAATGCAAGTTTCACCGTCTGTGTGAAGGCGTTGTCTTGTCATGATAGGTGCATCTGGATGGCCAATAATTTGAACTAAGGGATGATCTCTAGTCCATTTGTGTGTCGAAGGATGCAATTGATAAGTATCTCGCAAGTGAGCAGGACCCAAATTGCGTGTAGATGACTCAACAATGTCGGGGACAGGTTGAGCATTAGCAAATGGGTTAATGAATAGTTCTGGGTCATGCTCTGCGGGTTGTGGAACTGATAAAGGTATGGAATCTCCAGCTGATTCTCGTGAGTTGGACCCGGTTTGTTCTGTTGTTGTAGGTGATATGACTGGAGGACCGTCTCTTCCAACAGAAGTTGTTGTTTGTTGAGGTGTATCAGGTTCTTGATGTTGATCAAGATGTGCAGCAGAATTTGGTGTGGCCTCAGACGGACGGTTAACAGGCGTATCATCAAACAATGGAGCAAACAAGGTTTCCACTTCTTTACGAGAAAGTAACAATGGTTCAGCCGAAGAAACCGGAAAGTTAAGACGGTTGGTTGCGGGTCCTAAGCCGTTTTGCTCAGAAGCCATTTGAGTGAGTTCATCGAAATTAGCATGAATAGTTTCTTGAATTTACCTAGTACGACGATTCCATATCCGATAGCCTTTTGAATTTTCACAGTATCCTATAAATATTCAGATGTCAGCCTTTGCTTTAAGTTTACCTAGATCATCACGATCATTGACTGGGTAGCATAAAGCTCCGAATACATGAAAGTGACTGATGTTAGGTTTCCTTTTGTGAACAATCTGATATGGGGTTTTGTTATGGCGTTTTGTGATCATGCAATGGTTTTGGGTGTAACAGTCGGTTGAAACAGCTTCTGCCCATAAGTAATCTGGTAATTGAGCATTGATTAACATCGTTCGAGCAGCTTCCACTAACGTTCTGTTGCGTCTTTCGACTACTCCATTCTGTTCGGGAGTGCGTGGAATAGATGTTTGATGTTCAATTCCCACTTTCTCAAAATACGACCTTAGAGTCTGATTCTTAAATTCTGTGCCATTGTCAGTTCTTACAATTCTGACTGTGTTGCGTAGCTGAACTTGTATTTTGGTGAGAAAGGTGATGATCATTTGAGGAGCTTGATCTTTACTTCGAAGAAAATAAACCCATGTCCAGCGAGAGTAATCATCAACAATTACTAAAATGTAGTATTTACCGTTGATTGTTTGAACACGCATCGGACCACACAAATCCATATGAAGCAATTGTAAAACATGATTAGTACTGTGTTCAGGTTTTGAGGGAAATGAGACCGAGTACTTTTTCCTTGTTCACAGGCTGGACATAGATGATCTTTGGCATAACGGAATCTTGGAAAGCCTTCAACTAATTTGTGACGAGCGAGATAAGTCATCGTTTTGAAATTCAAATGAGAAAGGTGTTTGTGCCATAACCAGGATTTAGTCATTTCAGCTTTGGATAGAAGACAGATTGGAGATGAGGCGATCATGTCAAACATTGAAATTGTATAAAGGTTAGGGCCACGTTTTCCAGACATCAAATCATTGCCTTGTAGATCACGAACAAAACAGGTTTTCTCGCGAAATGCTACTTCTAAATCTCCATCACAAAATTGACCGACTGAAAAGAGGTTATGACCCAAGCCTTCAACATAATAAACTCTACTAATTCCAATATTCCCATGCATGTAGTCTCTGTAACCCATGATTAAAGCGTATTGATCATTCCCGAATCTGACAGTTCCAATAAACTTTGATACAAAGTTTTTTAACAGTTTGAGATTGCCTGTCATATGTCGGGTGCAACCACTATCAACAATCCAGAGAACGATCTGAACCACCTGCATCAAAAGAAGACGACAAAGATGGAACAGAAGTAAGGGTGGAACCCAAGGAAGGTTCCTGTTGGTTAGAAACACAAATATTTAACAATTTAGGAATCCATTTAAAATTTGGTTTGTATTGTAACCAACGTTGCCAGTTCCAACCAGTTTTTGCTTTGTTCTTAGTGAATGCACTAGCTTTTGGCGTGTTCCTAGAATTGTTGATTGCTGCTTTTGGGTTGACTACAACATCATTTGAAACGGTAGTAGGCGTTTTTCTTAAGGTAGACTTAGAGGCGTTAGTGGACCTAGAAGAAGAGCCGGATCTACGTTTCTTTTTACGGTGTAAGAGATTATTAGCCACACATTTTGTATGATTACCAGATAACACACTTTTACGACAAAACACACAAGATGCATTAATATTCAAAACATTAGAAGGTTTAGCATTCGTTACATTAAGATTTGGATTACAATTTGCCAGATTAGAATCTAAATCAGATACAACATGAGTTTTATTCGAGTTCCTAAGGTGAGCTTCTACTTCTTGCACTTCTAGTGTTCCACTTTTACGTTGCGAGAGCCTAGTCTTTTTATTCTTCTTAACTCTTTTTGGCTTTGGGCTTCTAATGCTCTTAGGGGAAACTAGACCTGTGGAAGTGGAAGAGCTAACGTTAGAACTCTTAGCATGCTTACCCTTATCTGTTCTGTCTATTTGAAACATTCCTGGTGCTATCACAGTGGTGTCAATGAACTTTCCTTTTTGAAGTAGCTTAATTTTCTCTTTCAAATCAATGATAATGTGTTTTTTGTCCTGTATATCAGACTCATGTAAACCATTGCAATAACGAATGTCATCGCGGTTTTGTTGCCATTTGGCATTTTCAATTTTTAATTCCGCAATTTCATGTTTAATTAGAAGACATTTGTTTTTGCGAGACTCAATCTTGGTATATAGTTGCAATTCTGTTTCAATACTTTGAGTTTGACACCAATCAATCTTTTGTTTGAGTTGACAAATATCGTTTGAAAGTTTGTTTATCACATCACCACTGTTTTGACGCAACGTTTCATATTGATGTTTCAATGTTTCATTTTGTGACTTCAACGAAACAAGTTCAGCACAGTATTCTGCAAATAATTCAGCATTGCTGGAAAAATAGAGTTCATTCATGAGAAAAGTATGAAAATCAGCCTGAAGAAGTTGTTCCAAGAGTCGATCAGAATCTGTTTTCAAAAATCGGTTTTTGCTTTGTAGAACTAAAATTGCATTTTCATTAAGAGCGAAAATTTCTTTCATATCTTTAACTTCTTTTTGGAGTTCCTGTTCCCAACGAGTAGCACAATAACGCAAATTTTGAACTAATGGCAGAATTTGTTTTTGAAAAATGTCTCGCTTTTCCCGCTCGTAAGCTGATTGAAAAGTGAGAATTTTAATTTGCGAATGTTGTTCAATAACGTTTTCCAAATTCTCGATGCCTTTCATGAATGTTTGAAAATAGTCTAAAACTTTACAGCGTGTAGGTAATGGTGTCACATGACCAGAAGATGGTAATGGACCATTAACTTGTGCCACAGGTTTGACAGGAGCTCCATCGGAAGATGAAACATAAGACTCAGTAACATACCATGATTTCTAAGGTATTTCTCCTGACGGAACAAAAGATTTTGAAATGTGAGGAGCTTTTGAGTAATCATATGGTTTGCAATATTCAACTTGACTCATTTTTGATCGACTCTTCTCTTCTAGTTCGTATTCTTCCTCAGTATTATGTACAATAACACGCACAACATTATTATCCATCAATTGGTCCATACTGTACAGCTTAGGATTTGTTTTGAATGCAGTGCGAAGAAAAGAGGATCTGTAATCGCCGAGGCCAAAACCTTTATCTGGTCTTGGTTTTAAAGTAAACTTTTGAATTGTCGTTACAGATTCCCCATGTTTATAAACGATATTTTGAAAAGCTTTAATTTGACGTTCAAGAGCGAGATTATCATCAAGTAAAGAATTTTCTGTTTCTCGTTTTTGCACTTTATGTTCATAAAATTCCTGTTTGCAAGTTATCACCTCTTTTGTGTTTTTGAAAGTTCCTGTTGGAGTTGAACAACTTGTTTTTGAAGATCATGTTTTTCATTTTCTAGTTTGGAAACCAATTTACCGTTTGACTCAACTATGTCATATATTTGCTTTTGAAGATTTTGTTCTTTGACATATGAATCCTGAAATGACTTTTCAAAGCTTTTTTCATGATGAACTTCATTTTGAAGGTTTGAAAGTTGTATTTTATAACATTCAATGTCCTTTTTCAAATCGGCATTTTCTTTCAAAATTTTATTATAATCGTCCATTATGTGATTAGAAAAAAGTTATTTAGCCATAACTATACAATCAGGAGCTGGATCAGAAGGAGGTTCATGTAACACCCCCAATTCATGGATGCAGCGGAATTCAAACTGGGTGTTACTCGACGACACAATAGTCACAATAATAGAAAACGAACTCCAATTGAGTCGTTTTAAAAGATTTATCATTCAAATTGTATAAATATCAGAGGTTACAAAATGAGGTCCCAATTGGTTCCATGTTTACAATGTAGAATAAATGAGTTTTGAATGATAATAAAATTTATAGCCCTCTTGAGTATCCGTGTCCTTCCATGCCATCCTTGATCGTCATGAACCTGAAATACATGCTTGAGAGGTCAACACAAAGGTTGAGTGATATTCATAGAGTTTGTTAAATCGATTGAACACAATAGGTTGGTAGTGTGAGTTATAGGCTCACACCAATGTTTGGAAAACAAAACAGGTAAGCTACGTTATTATACGCCCGGAACATGTATTATACACTAAGCTTATGACACCATAACGTTAACGTGTACCAATATCGATCGGCAGATTTATCCCGGTAGGTACTTTGCTAACATACCTAAATCTCAAATATTAATGCATTTGTTTGCACTTAGTCAAAACAAATGGGATTCGTCAATCCCAATAGGCCTATTATTAATATTCGCGCTCACTATTGCTAGTGATTAAATGGTTCATAATCAAGGATATCGGTTTAGCAAGGCTGGTACTTAGTGATAATAAAACAATCAGGTAAGCATACAATTTAAAAACATTGTGCTCGGTTATAAATAGCATGTATTCCCCCCAAGGGTTTGTGAAACAATTAAGTAATCGAAAGTGGGGCTATGAACTCACCTTAAGTAAGATATCAAGTAATGAATGTGATGGTCGAATCGCGAAGGTTTCTACGAGCAACCTATAATAGAATGTCGCGACTTAGGATCGGAGTACAGAATATGAAGTAGTGCCTATATATATATCTTGCATTATAGTCCATGATGTGGTATGATGTATATTGTAAGTCCTTGAAAGAAAAGATTCATGAAACATGTATGTTTTGTATATCGTTTACTACCGTTCGGGCCGACATAATTCAGAAGTCATGTTAGTAAGCGTTCGAGGAGCCAGGACACTTTAACTCGTAAATCTACAACTCAACTCGACGGCTTACATAATGAACTCCTCACATGAGGCTCCCTACTATTGTAGTAGTTGATGAAATATATAGATATAAGTTTTGATCCGAAAGGTTACATGTCCGATATTTGAATAAACTTAGGAAAGTTTATTAGTACATGAAGATTGTTATTAGGGTATGTTTCATAAGTTTTGTATGACCATTTTCTCTTGGTAATATCTCATGGTTCCCTTTTAAGTGAAGTAGATCCAAATTGCTTGTTCAAGTTCTCGTCAACTCTTTGTTTCATGTTTACGCGTATGAAAGTTGGTATGGTCATTTCGTCATGGCCTAGCCATGACCTTTGGTCCTTGTTTCAAGGTCATGAGACACAATCTTGGCTCTAGCCATGGTTGTGGTCTTGATTATAGGTCATAAGACCTCTTGTTCCTTTCAAAGTATAACCATAATCTTGTGACTTTCGCCTAAAAATGGGCTGTTTAGAATTTGAAGAATTTTATCACTCGGAAAGTGTTTTTAGGTCTCGAGCTTCTTTGTTCCTGAACGAAAACGGCGTTCCGGACAACTTTCGTGTTTTAACTTTTTGATGAATCGGACCAGAAGTGGGACTTTCAAAAAGTCAGAATGCGATTCAGGAAGGTTTAGGCAGTTTTGCCGGAAATCTTTGGTAACTTCAAATTGGCGTAACTTTTGACTCGTATACTCGTTTTAGGTGGTTCAAATTGCTATGGTTTCCTTGTTAAGTCCTCTACTGTAATATGTAATGATCCAACATCATATTTTTACCATTTTGATCAGGTCTTACCAAGAAAGTCACTAGTTTACTTGTTTTAGTAACTTGTTGTAACAATCAATAACAATAACTTGTTTTGGTCATTTTTATACATCATGGACATAACTACAAGACAATATATAGCACAAATAATATGTAAATAACATGAACATGATTATTTAACAAGAATCAAGTTAGGGTTTGGCTCACAACTTTTGGCTTTCAAAGATGAAAGGAAGTTAACATGTAAGGATAGGACTTTGATAGACTTGCTTCAACCCTTTTTCTCTTCATGCAATCTTTCTACCCTTGGTATTCTTGAAAGAGATGCAATGAAAGTTGAGGTGAATTGAGTGGATTTAAACTCAAGAGAAATCACCAAGTATATTAGGGATTGGAAGAGTTTTGGTGAATGATATTCTAACTAGGGTTTCTACCTTGTTTAAGCTCTTGATTCTTTTGGATAATACTTGGAGTGAATTAGAAAATGGAATGGTGTTTGTGTGTGTGTTGTGGACGTTCAAGGAGAGGCAAGGAGGCTTTATATGGCCTTGAGGAGGTTAGAAGTGTTGACTTGTCAACACTTGATCACCAAGTTTAACACATGGATGCAATCTAAGAGTACTTAGCATGAGATCATGCCACAAGTGTGAATCCTCCCCCCTAGAGGCGGTTCACAACCCTTGGAGAACAAGTGTGGACTTTTGATGGTATTATCCAAGATATCTAGTTAGTTTTGACTCCGGGAAATGCCAATCGTAAATGATTAAGCCTCAAAACGTAAAACCGGGTGTCGTAAAATTATGGAACTTGAAAGTATTGATAAACATGTCCATATGTCCCATAATAAAATATAAAATGAGTGGTAGGATCCATTTGGGTGGTAAACCCTGCTAAAAACTGGAAACACGGGTCTAAAACGCGTAATACGTAAAACGTACGAATATTGCGTAAAATTGAGAAAAGTAAAATGTTACTTTTCTAATAGGATAAAAATGATTTAAAATGACTTATAATGTCTAGACTGGGCTCAGTCTAGTGTCGATTGGTATTAAATGTCTTTTAGACATCAAACCGTAAGCCTAAAAATCACGAAATGACTTATATCATCAAGGGATGATTTTTGGTCAATGGAGGAGGGAAAAATATGTTGACTTTTTCTAATAATTTTGAAATATCAAAACGTCTTAGAAACTCGTTTTGTGGTCTAACGGTTAATCGCCCATTCGGTTAAGCGTGCTCATGTGAGATTAGTACCGACATGGGTGACCTGCTGGGAAGTCTTAGGTCATGTTTTTCTCATTCACGATTAATTCTCAAATAAATCATGAGTGTGTCAAACATTTTTCTGATGCGGGGTCACTTAACGCGGTCGAGTTTCATTGTACGTAGAATTTCTGAATGACGTTTTACCCTAAAACGTGTAATTCCTTAATAACTTTCACGAAAATGATCTGACGAATGTCAAACATTTAATTTGCCATGGAAATGATTTATCACTCGAGAATATCAAATAAAAATCAACTTTCGGGAAAAATGAATAGTAAAAGTGAATAGTGAAATTTTCCGGAAATGGTAATTAACCTGAAATTGCGAATTGTTACAGTCTCTACCCCTTACGGGGAACTTCGTCCCGAAGTTCTATGTGTGTCATATGTTGGAGTGGTGTCGATGAAAAGGTGTGGTTACTTATGAGGACCAAAGTCTGGAATTACTAGTGATGTAGTTTGATTTGTCTCAGAATATGGTGTGTCAATAGAGATTGATAACATGGTTGAATATCAGTAGAGATCCATATAATAGTCGAATATCAAAGAAATTTGATGTAGCAGTCGATTATTAATAGAAATTGATATAGTAGTTGTACAGAAATTGATATAGTTAAATATCAAAATGGAAATTGATATAGTTTTTAAGTATCAATAGCAATTGATATAACAGTTGAACAACAATAGCAATTTACATAGGAATCCAATAAATGGAAATTGATATAGTAGTGGAATATCAATGGAAATTGGGATAGTAGTCGCAATCATAGTCTAGTAGGTAATCTGTTGTTGTACCTAGTGTTTATGTCATGGTTTGAAGCGATGTCGGTGAAAAGATAGGATTTCTTGTGGTGAATATAATGTAGGTATCATGCCATACCCGAGCAATGTAATGTAGGTATCAAGCCATACCCGAGCAATGTAATGTAGGTATCAAGCCATACCCAAGCAATGTAATGTAGGTTGACTTCATACTTATGTTATTTCGGATACAAATAAGCCCACTTGTTTATAATTCTTTATTTACATAGAGAGGCATCCCAAACAATGTAAATAGAGGAGTATAAACTTATGGTTCGGTGATTTACAATTTCTTTATTTAAATGAAAAGGCATCCCAATCCATTCAAATAATTACAAATCATCCTACTTAAGAATTCCCAACACAACATTCATACTTAGCCGGAGAGTTACAAGGTAGTGTATTATAAGATGATATTGGCGTTCCAAAAGTACAAGATGAATATTCAATCTTGTAAAGCTGATAATGGTGCTTGTGGTGTAACTAAGGATGATTTGAGCTTTAAAAGTGCATCAAGATCTGTTAATGAGCTTGTGGTTCCAACGGTTGTGAAGATAATGTTATGATATGTTGATGAACAAAAGTGTGTAGTGTATGCTTAACATTAATACTCTTAGGTATAGATGTTGAGTTTGTTTTGAAAATCTTAAGAGATTTTAAAAGTTTATGATGGAATGGTATCCTAAACAGGATGGTACTTCTACAGGATGAAGAGAATAATTGATAACTATCCCAGGATAGTAGTTCGGATTATCTCATAAATGAAAACTTTCAAGAATGAATTTAGATCATACAAATAAGGTGTTAAGATTTCGCTGAGTGGTAAGACACTATCGTGTCTCTAGATTGTTTTAATGTATTCTGGTGGTTTATCGTGTTCATGTAGGAAATCAATCTAAACATAACCCTAGTACAACTACTCTCAGTATTTGAAAATTTTAAGTCGAATATAGTTAGTCAGACTATATTCCACTGTCCCTAGGTTAAATATAGGTGACTAGTCTATATTTAGCCAAGGTTCGATAAAATTTTCAAATACCTAAATTAGGTATACTTGTGATATGTCCGTTGGTTTTGGGAAACTGTTCACTAAACAAAGGCGATGTCAACCCTTAAGTTGCAAGTCCCGTCCATACAAGACTTGTAACGTATGTTTTCATATTCCATTGTATAGAATGTAGTAAGGGTAGATACGTATGGAAAGGAAGTTTTAAGTAGTTCTAAAATAGAACATACTTGGCCAGGATCACGAACTTTTTATAATGAAGGTTTCAAAAGAAAACTTTGATAAATGTAAAGCTGAACTTCAGCTTTTGTAGGTGATGGATTTGTTTGTCCTTTAGAAATCTCATATTTCTTGTCTTGAAATCGATAGATTGTGACGGGTTTTTGATATCATAAAAAATGATATTGATGAGGTCGTGAAATAATTCCAGAGACCATTGCACAAATCACAATGTCTCGGAAGTAGGTTAGACCATTGTGCAATTCACAATGTCTGGGAAGTAGGTTAGGCCATTGTGTGACTCAAAACATTTGAGAAATGATTAAGACCATTGTATCATACAATGTCTTGGAAAATGAATGAGACCATTGTATCTCACAATGTCTTGAAAAATGAATGAGACCATTGTATCTCACAATGTCTTGAAAAGTGAATGAGACCATTGTATCTCACAATGTCTTGGAAAATGAATGAGACCATTGTATCTCACAATGTCTTGAAAAATGAATGAGACCATTGTATCTCACAATGTCTTGAAAAATGAATGTTGGAGTAGGAACATGATTGGGAGAGTGTGGCTATGTCGAAATGCCTTAGAATAGGCATACACAGATATGTTTAGTTCATTGTTTAGATAAATGATTGAAAATAAACCGAGTTTATATATCAATATACTAATATGTTCATGTAGCATAAAATGCCTAGTGTGTATATATCAATATACTTATATGTGTTCATGTAGCATAAAATGCTTAGTGTGTATATATCAATATACTGATATGTGTTCATGTAGCATAAAATGCTTAGTGTGTATATATCAATATACTTATGCTTACGGGGAAATGCTCAAAATGGGTATATATGAATATACTAATTTGTTTGTGAAGCATAACATGCTTACTAAATCCATAATCGTCTGGAGGATGGAAGACACGGAGAGCGGAAGGCTATAAAATGTTTTTGTTTGTGATTGTAGTTATAGTTTAGGTCTCACTTAGACCCGTTTCTCTATAACCATGGCTCTGGTACCAATCTGTAACACCCCCAATTCATGGATGCAGCGGAATTCAAACTGGGTGTTACTCGACGGCACAATAGTCACAATAATAGAAAACGAACTCCAATTGAGTCGTTTTAAAAGATTTATCATTCAAATTGTATAAATATCAGAGTTTACAAAATGAGGTCCCAATTGGTTCCATGTTTACAATGTAGAATAAATGAGTTTTGAATGATAATAAAATTTATAGCCCTCTTGAGTATCCGTGTCCTTCCGTGCCATCCTTGATCGTCATGAACCTGAAATACATGCTTGAGAGGTCAACACAAAGGTTGAGTGATATTCATAGAGTTTGTTAAATCGATTGAACACAATAGGTTGGTAGTGTGAGTTATAGGCTCACACCAATGTTTGGAAAACAAAACAGGTAGGCTACGTTATTATACGCCCGGAACATGTATTATACACTAAGCTTATGACACCATAACGTTAACGTGTACCAATATCGATCGGCAGATTTATCCCGGTAGGTACTTTGCTAACATACCTAAATCTCAAATATTAATGCATTTGTTTGCACTTAGTCAAAACAAATGGGATTCGTCAATCCCAATAGGCCTATTATTAATATTCGCGCTCACTATTGCTAGTGATTAAATGGTTCATAATCAAGGATATCGGTTTAGCAAGGCTGGTACTTAGTGATAATAAAACAATCAGGTAAGCATACAATTTAAAAACATTGTGCTCGGTTGTAAATAGCATGTATTCCCCCCAAGGGTTTGTGAAACAATTAAGTAATCGAAAGTGGGGCTATGAACTCACCTTAAGTAAGATATCAAGTAACGAATGTGATGGTCGAATCGCGAAGGTTTCTACGAGCAACCTATAATAGAATGTCGCGACTTAGGATCGGAGTACAGAATATGAAGTAGTGCCTATATATATATCTTGCATTATAGTCCATGATGTGGTATGATGTATATTGTAAGTCCTTGAAAGAAAAGATTCATGAAACATGTATGTTTTGTATATCGTTTACTACCGTTCGGGCCGACATAATTCAGAAGTCATGTTAGTAAGCGTTCGAGGAGCCAGGACACTTTAACTCGTAAATCCACAACTCAACTTGACGGCTTACATAATGAACTCCTCACATGAGGCTCCCTACTATTGTAGTAGTTGATGAAATATATAGATATAAGTTTTGATCCGAAAGGTTACATGTCCGATATTTGAATAAACTTAGGAAAGTTTATTAGTACATGAAGATTGTTATTAGGGTATGTTTCATAAGTTTTGTATGACCATTTTCTCTTGGTAATATCTCATGGTTCCCTTTTAAGTGAAGTAGATCCAAATTGCTTGTTCAAGTTCTCGTCAACTCTTTGTTTCATGTTTACGCGTATGAAAGTTGGTATGGTCATTTCGTCATGGCCTAGCCATGACCTTTGGTCCTTGTTTCAAGGTCATGAGACACAATCTTGGCTCTAGCCATGGTTGTGGTCTTGATTATAGGTCATAAGACCTCTTGTTCCTTTCAAAGTATAACCATAATCTTGTGACTTTCGCCTAAAAATGGGCTGTTTAGAATTTGAAGAATTTTATCACTCGGAAAGTTAGGTCTCGAGCTTCTTTGTTCCTGAACGAAAACGGCGTTCCGGACAACTTTCGTGTTTTAACTTTTTGATGAATCGGACCAGAAGTGGGACTTTCAAAAAGTCAGAATGCGATTCAGGAAGGTTTAGGCAGTTTTGCCGGAAATCTTTAGTAACTTCAAATGGGCGTAACTTTTGACTCGTATACTCGTTTTAGATGGTTCAAATTGCTATGGTTTCCTTGTTAAGTCCTCTACTGTAATATGTAATGATCCAACATCATATTTTTACCATTTTGATCAGGTCTTACCAAGAAAGTCACTAGTTTACTTGTTTTAGTAACTTGTTGTAACAATCAATAACAATAACTTGTTTTGGTCATTTTTATACATCATGGACATAACTACAAGACAATATATAGCACAAATAATATGTAAATAACATGAACATGATTATTTAACAAGAATCAAGTTAGGGTTTGGCTCACAACTTTTGGCTTTCAAAGATGAAAGGAAGTTAACATGTAAGGATAGGACTTTGATAGACTTGCTTCAACCCTTTTTCTCTTCATGCAATCTTTCTACCCTTGGTATTCTTGAAAGAGATGCAATGAAAGTTGAGGTGAATTGAGTGGATTTAAACTCAAGAGAAATCACCAAGTATATTAGGAATTGGAAGAGTTTTGGTGAATGATATTCTAACTAGGGTTTCTACCTTGTTTAAGCTCTTGATTCTTTTGGATAATACTTGGAGTGAATTAGAAAATGGAATGGTGTTTGTGTGTGTGTTGTGGACGTTCAAGGAGAGGCAAGGAGGCTTTATATGGCCTTGAGGAGGTTAGAAGTGTTGACTTGTCAACACTTGATCACCAAGTTTAACACATGGATGCAATCTAAGAGTACTTAGCATGAGATCATGCCACAAGTGTGAATCCTCCCCCCTAGAGGCGGTTCACAACCCTTGGAGAACAAGTGTGGACTTTTGATGGTATTATCCAAGATATCTAGTTAGTTTTGACTCCGGGAAATGCCAATCGTAAATGATTAAGCCTCAAAACGTAAAACCGGGTGTCGTAAAATTATGGAACTTGAAAGTATTGATAAACATGTCCATATGTCCCATAATAAAATATAAAATGAGTGGTAGGATCCATTTGGGTGGTAAACCCTGCTAAAAACTGGAAACACGGGTCTAAAACGCGTAATACGTAAAACGTACGAATATTGCGTAAAATTGAGAAAAGTAAAATGTTACTTTTCTAATAGGATAAAAATGATTTAAAATGACTTATAATGTCTAGACTGGGCTCAGTCTAGTGTCGATTGGTATTAAATGTCTTTTAGACATCAAACCGTAAGCCTAAAAATCACGAAATGACTTATATCATCAAGGGATGATTTTTGGTCAATGGAGGAGGGAAAAATATGTTGACTTTTTCTAATAATTTTGAAAACTCAAAACGTCTTAGAAACTCGTTTTGTGGTCTAACGGTTAATCGCCCATTCGGTTAAGCGTGCTCATGTGAGATTAGTACCGACATGGGTGACCTGCTGGGAAGTCTTAGGTCATGTTTTTCTCATTCACGATTAATTCTCAAATAAATCATGAGTGTGTCAAACATTTTTCTGATGCGGGGTCACTTAACGCGGTCGAGTTTCATTGTACGTAGAATTTCTGAATGACGTTTTACCCTAAAACGTGTAATTCCTTAATAACTTTCACGAAAATGATCTGACGAATGTCAAACATTTAATTTGCCATGGAAATGATTTATCACTCGAGAATATCAAATAAAAATCAACTTTCGGGAAAAATGAATAGTAAAAGTGAATAGTGAAATTTTCCGGAAATGGTAACTAACCTGAAATTGCGAATTGTTACAGTTCATGTTGTTCAATATAGTCAGTTTCGTCTTGCTCAATAGGATCATCAAATGAGACGACAGTGTCATCATCAAAAATAACAACTGTGTCTAATTGTTCATCCTCTTGAGAAGATAAAAATGGTTTAGAAGGAACAACTTGCGCCTGATCTGATTCAGAAATAGAGGGTGATGCATAAATGGAGCATGTGGTTAGGTCATTTACCTGAGACAAGCCATTAGTGGAGAACACTTGGCCTGAATATTTCAACTGATGTTCCTGCATGTTGGCCATAAGCATCACAGCTGCATTGGCTTCAAGATCTTCCATTTCATCATCATTGTAAGCATTAGCAAAGAAACTGTTCCCATGAGCATTGAAAGTTCCTTCCTTTTCATCTTTGAGAGCCATAAGTAATTCCTGCTTGTGAAACTGACTACCTTTTCTTGGGTGAGGGCATGCAGTTGCAATATGACCTTTTTCGTTGCAGTTGTAGCACCATATCGCATTCCTAGAGACTGTGTTGTTACTAGCAGCATTGTCATTACTTCGCTGAGGAGCACCTGGATTGTTTCTGAATCCCCCATTGTTGTTGACTCTTTGTCCACACCCAGAATTTCCAGTATACCCACCTGAACGTCCTGAATTACGATTCTGAATCTCAACTCGACCATCTTGAATGACAGCTTGGTTTCTTGTATTTGATGAAGAACGAAGACGGTTGTTAGTTTTGTTGGAGAATTTGCTAAAAGCACGAGCAACAAGAGCAAGTCCTTGATTCAACGTATTGACGTCATCATCATCATCTTCAATCTGATTAGAGTAATACATGTTATCATTGTTGTCATATGGAGCAAGTTGAGTAGAAGCGTGTTGAGAAGTGGGAGGTTGCTGGTGACTGAAATAATTCTGTTCCTGATCATAAGCATGATTAGACATCGGAGGATGTGAAGCATGAGTTTGAGCAACGAGTGCAAGAGGATTAGAAGTAGGTGGTGATGTATATCCTCCTCGGGCGAGTTTATCTTTTTCAACTTCAGACTCATAATGCTTGAGATAGTCGTACAACAAACCATATGGATTTCTGTGAAGATTCTTAGCTTGTCTCACAAATGTCACATACTTTTGCCACTCAGGACCCAGACTACTAACAAACTTTGTATTGACAGTGATTCTTGGAAGAGGTATATCATGTCTCTCTAAATCATTGACGACATTAGTGAAACGATGAAAGTAAGATTCAAGAGATTCCCCTGGTTCGATCATGATATTAGTGTATTCCAAGTAAAGTTTAGATTCTATGTCTTCCTTGTTCAGTTGTGTGCCTTGCATCAGTAGATGGACGTGTTCCCACATAGCTTTTGCAGTTGTTTGAGCATCAACACTTCTGAATATGATGTTTGGTATCCCTTGAAGTATGTAAGACATAGCATACTCATCGGCTTCACGATGATGATTTTGTTCAGCAGTAAGTTGAGACTCAGGAACACGTACAGCAGTTGGAGCTACTGGAGGATCAGCCGATGGGTCACCGCCAACGTAGTTAACAGGCCAAGGAAACGGTCCTTCAAGTATAACTTGTTTCATGTACTTACCATTGGGTTTCTTGAGTTCAATAAACCTTAAGAATCGACTTGCCCATTGAATATAATTACCCGGTGTTAGCATTGGTGGGGTGTCAGGAGAGCCTGCTTCGTGTCTGGATTGTTGAGTTGAAATGACTTCACACATCCTGTCAAACCAGTGAGTAGGTTTTGGTGGAAGTTGGCTTTGTTGTGGTGACATAGGATAGGATTGTTGTATTGGAACCATTTGTTGCATGAAGTTATGTTGTTGTGAGTAAACCGGTTGATGATAATATTGTGGTGATTGTTGATATTGTTGCTGTTGCTGATGATACTGTTGATTCTGATGTTGCGGAGGATGGTTAAAGTTGTAGTACGGTGGTTGAGACATATTGAAACACTTGTGTGAAAAGATGGATCTTGTAGAAGGTATAGGTTTGCCAAATCTCAAAAAGTTTGCTCAATTAAGTGATTGCGAAACTTGTGACTTAGGGGATTGCGAAACTTTTCTCTTTCAGTGATTGCGAAATTGTAACTCAGAGTTTTTCGAAAATGTGGGATTTCGAAAGAAAGTTTCTCGAAATTAAGTATATTTTCGAAAACCAAAGATGTTTTTCGAAAACCTTGTGATTTCGAAAATTAATGAAATTTTCGAGAACACAAAGTCACAAACACACTTTCGAAATTGTACAATTTCGAAAGTTTACCAAAAGTCGAAGTACTTTTCTTCCTTATACAAGAAAGAAAAGACTGAGTCCACAATTCGTAAGGCGATAAGAAGCACAATGACACGATTTCAAAACTTTGTCAAAGGAGTGATTTCGAGATTTTGCAAAAATGAGTTTTTCAAGGAAAGCAATCCAAAAACGAGTTTTTAATCCAAGATTTTTGTACTTCAAGTTATAAAAAGATGAAATCTTAAATAAAGTAATAAACTTGATAAACTTTTTCAAAATTTTAAAGGATTTCGAAAAAAGAGTACAATAAATCAAATCGAAAATTTTGAAAGAAAAGTTGATACTTTTTTGTTTGATATGATTTGTAGCACAAGTTTGTAAGCAAAGATGTGATAAAAACCAAGAAACAAACAAAAAAAATACAATTTTGTTGATAAAATAACGAATTAAAAAGGTTTTATGGATCGAATTTCAAAGAAAAAACAATAACTACACCTTCATATGGCGAATGATACCACTTGTTAGGTCACCATATTGATTTCACACAAACAAGAATGAGATAGATATAAGGATGGGATGAATATTTGAATAAGAGAAATATAAGTGCAAGAGTTTCCTTATGATTTCAAATAAACAACCAAGTTTACAAGAGACCTAAGACTGGTATTTATAGGTGAGGAGCTAGGGCAACACTCCTAGTCCTTCCCTTCTTACAAAATGTGTGGGCTTAAAGCCCATGGGTTAGATAACTTAAGTCTAGTAACCTTGTAAACATAACATAAATGAAAGTAAATAATAACTTAAGCAACCTATTATTACAAATGACTGAGACTTGATAAAATAGTAAAACTTTGATCCCAACAAGATGTATTAAAGAACAAGGCAAGGCTTGTAGCAAAAGGTTAACGTCAAGAAGAAGGAATCGACTTTGAAGAATCCTTCGCTCCTGTTGCTAGAATTGAAGCCATAAGAATATTTCTTGCTGAAGTCATAAGAATTGAAGCCATAAGAATATTTCTTGCTAATGCTGCCAGTCAGAATATGGTAGTATATCAAATGGATGTTAAGACTGCAATCTTAAATGGCGATCTAAAAGAGGTGGTGTATGTTAGTCAACCTGAAGGATTCATGGATCCGGAAGTCCTAATCATGTTTATCGTTTGAAGAAGGCTCTTTATGGGCTTAAGCAAGTTCCTAGGGCATGGTATGATACTTTGTCCAAATTCCTTCTGGCTAACAAGTTTACCAAAGGTGTCATTGACCCTACACTCTTTAATAGAAAAATGGGCAAAAATTACCTTCATGTTCAAATCTATGTTGATGATATCATATTTGCCTCCTCTGATACTAAGGAGTATGATCGTTTTTCCCAAGAGATGAGCTCTGAGTTTTAGATGTCCATGATGGGTCAGATGTCATTCTTTTTGGGCTTGCAAGTATCTCAAAATCTCAATGGAATATTCATCAATCAATCCAAGTATGCTAATGAAATCTTGAAGAAATTTGGATTCGAATCCTGTGACTCAGTTGATACTCCCATGATCGAAAGATCAAAACTCGATGAAGACAATGTTGGAATTCCTGTCGACCAAACCAAGTATCGGAGTATGATTGGCTCCTTAATGTATCTCACTGCTAGCAGACCGGACCTCCTTTTAGCCATTTGCATGTGTGCTCGATATCAATCCAAACCAACCAAGAAGCACTTGGAAGCAATCAAGATGGTCATTTAGTATCTTAAAGGAACAATCCACATGGGTCTCTGGTATCTCAAGGACACCGCTATGGCACTCACGGCTTATTCTGACGCTGACCATGCGGGATGTCAAGACACTGGTCGAAGCACATCTGGTGGTGCACAGTTTCTGGGTGATAAGCTGGTTAGTTGGTCTTCAAAGAAACAGATGAGTACTTTGATCTCCTCCACAGAAGCTGAATACATTGCCATGTCATCATGTTATGCTCAGATCATATGGATGAGATCACAACTTTCAGACTATGGCCTTGTGTTTAACAAGGTTCCCATGTACTGTGACAACAAAAGCACAATAGCTCTCTGCTGCAACAATGTCCAACACTCCAGATCCAAGCACATTAACATTCGACATCACTTCATCAGGGAACAAGTCGAGAAGGGGATTGTGGAACTTTACTTCGTAAGGACTGAGTTCCAGCTTGCTGATATCTTCACCAAACACTTCCTAGGGAATGATTTCAATTCATTCTACCTCGTCTTGGAATGAAGAGTCTCACGCCTGAAGATCTCAAAAGTCTTCAGGAAGATCAGGAGGAGTAAAGGGGTTGTTTCACATATCCTTTGTACATAGTTTATAACAAAAAGAAAATAGAAAAATCTAAAACCTGCAAAAACCATAAAAATCTGAAAAATCATAAAACTAAAAAATATTCTTCTCGCAACATGACTCATGTGTAATCAATATTATGTACGATTCTAGAAATGTCATTCAATAATGGCACGGAATCATACATATGCTTGAACATGAGTTTTTTTTATTTATACCAAATAATGTATTTTTCTAAAAACATGTCGTTTCCCAAAAACTCTTCTAAAATGGTTTGCTATTACTTCAGACAGCAACCCGGTCTTATTATTGGGGAAAGTTCATCCCCAAAAAGACGACTGTTCCTAACAAAGGCATGAATTACTTTATATTCGTGCCTTTCCGATCTGATGTACGCTTAAGTGCATCATTTCTGGTACAAGAAGAGAAGTCTTCTTTACATCACAAATTCTTTTCCTTCAATGATTCTTCGAGAAAGGATTTGCTCCAAACTTGGTGGTACCATGGTTTTTGAAGATCAAACAAACTTGAAACGTTGTTTAAAAATTTGCCACTCCATCGATGATAACGGATTAATCTTTTGTGCAAAATGATAAATTGAAAATGCATCATCGATTGAGGGGGAGAATGATTTAAAAAACAATATATCATTAAAACAAGATCTTTGTCCATAAATACAGTGTATTAAGTGTGATTGTTATGTGTTAGTATATGAATCTTTCATGAGTTTCTCGTAAAACTCTAAATCATTTATAAACTCATCATTTCTAACACATAACATACTCCCTCAAGGATTGAGGGGGAGCTAATGTATCGTCTCAAAATCAGTCATTCTTAAATCTTACACATCTTTCTTCCAAAATCTTTAAACTCATTTAAATCACTTGGGATCACAAATCTTAAACGGTTTGAAAATTTTGATCGGGGGAGAAAATGTTATTTAAATATGAAAAACTAATTAAAATGTGATGTTTTGAATCTAAATGCATGCTCTCCCATATGTGCCAAACTAGTTTTATATATCAATGCACATATTGAGGGGGAGCAAATGGCTTGTGAAAAAGGATCCTTGCATCTCATGCGAGTGCATCTCAGTCTTGACTCATGAATTGACGAAACACAACTGTCTTGAATCGAAAGTTCTAATCCTGGACGGGTAATAATTTCAAGCTAGTCTAACCAGTGATGTAAGCGTGTCTCGAAGAGGACTTGTCTGAGTAGAGTGTGCCGTTTTGAGAAAATCTTAGTAGTCTTGACCAGGCCGGGTAATAATTTCAAGCTAGTCTAACTAGTGATGTAAACGTGTCTCGAATCGGTCATGATTTCTAAGAGGGGATCAATTCAAAAGTGCATTTCTTCCCGACATGTGCAAAATTTCAAACCAAATCATATGAGCACATGTTAAGGGGGAGCATTTGAAAATGATAAAACTCTCAATGTGTTAACAAAATGTGTTTCTCAATCATAAACATGTTGAGAGAATTTTCAATAGCTTGGTTAATGGCAACATAGGATAGGCATGAAGTTATAAGGTGGCTAAGGTTAGGAAAACCGTCCTATGATCCGCCAGAGCCGGAGGGATCTACCCATGGACTATACCAAATAGATAGTATTAGAAAGTCCGTAGGTATGATTATGAAAAAAGGAGAAATATGAGAATAGAGAAAGAAGGGGTTGAAGAATTAAAAAGAAATGAAATGAGAAAGGGTGAAAAGAAATAGCCCTCCAATTATTCAACCTTAGGGCAGAAACTGGGTTCAATTCATAATCTACTGATGGCATCAGTATTAAAGACAAGACGTCATGGACCCAGTGACGCACTGCACTAAACCTTCTAGCCACTCAAGTTCTCTTAAAAGAACTTGCTTCATTCTCACAGGGAACCAGTGTAATCTATCAACTTATTTCTTAGAGATGGTTGATATTGAAGCAGGAGACCTCTCCCTAATCTCCACATAGGTAAACCAAATGCACTTATTGAGTCTAGAGCCTCGAGATGCATACAACGATCTCATAGGAACATGTGCTACTTCTACCCTGGTTGTTCAACATTAAGGACACCAGTGGTAAACTTATGAGTCCCACGCAGATCTTAGCAATCTGCCAGAACACTTATGAGGGATGTTACTATTGTAACTCCCAGTGATTGAATGGAAATTCCTGCCAGGGTCAACATCAAACATCCCTGAAAGCAGGTCACTTAGGTAATTCCTTGTGGATTACGCTTAGTGGTCGCGATGGTTGCAAACAGTCAGCAGTCGTGGAGTGATCTCTAGCGACTCACCCAATCGTTGATCTACTTAGGTAGTTCGTGTGAATCCTCTCAGGGTTTACCGATTGGGAATGGTCTTGGTAAGGGTTAGAAGGAGTCGTCACACTATGCTTTTGACGATCTCTAATTCCAAACCTATAAGTACCGGATGATTTGTTGCTAACTGTTTGCTTGCAGGAATTTCTGACGGTTGCAGTTAATTGCTAAAAAGATGCTGATCCATCACCACATGCTCACACTTTGACATCACAATCTAAGAAATCATGATCATTGATTCAGCCTCATATATGCTTCCACAACTCTAATGCAGAAGATCATGATCCTGAAAAATGTGAGCATGCCAACACAAAGATGTTCATATCACATGGAGACGTTACTACTCAAAGATTACTTTTAGACATTCATTTGGATTATGAACTCGAAGTATTTCTCAAAGATCATCCAACGCATTGAACAAGTCATCTAGAGTCTACTGCTTAAAGCACAAAGATCACAACAATGAAGAATCAAAAGGCTACGAGCAAAGACATAATCAAAGACTAGAATGCAATAATTCAATATGTATTTTTCGAGATGACCTCCCTTAGGGGGAGATTGTTAGGAATACGTTTATTCATATGAAGACTCGGTCACCTCGAGTATAGTTTAGCATGTTGTAGCTCGTAGTAGTTATCATATTAGTTAGTACGTAGTTTAGAGTTAATTAGTATTTGTGGAGTCGGGTCGGGTCTTTACCCACTGTCAGCCCGCTCCACAGCCTGTTTCAGGGGGCGTTTTATTGTAACTATAAATACCCCTTCCCTAGCTTGGAAGGGGTTGGACCTTTCATGTAACAACCCAACCCGAAAAGGGCTAAAGTGTAACATTATGGGGTCAAATCAGAACATAAGCAAGCGGAATACATTAGTAATACAAGGTTCACAAAACAGTTCTAAAGAAAAGATAAAGGACTAATTCTAAACATTACAACTTCCAAACTAAGAAACAAAAGGAAATCTCTATGTACATTCTTTAATCCATGGGAAGCTATCAACAATGTAGTCCACTAAGAGCTCCTAAGCACTCCTCACCCAACCCAGCTTCCTTCTAAAACCTGCCGCAGGAAAAGAAATGCGGCTGAGATTAAAAAGCCCAGTGAACAGATATAAACAAACAAAAGCTAATAACAAAAGGGAAACAAGAGTGAATCCGAAATGAATCCAAGCAAACCTGTTGAGACGAATATCAAAGAATGTGGAACATATAATAGAATCAACAGAACACGACCAAAGGAAAGTACGTATAAGGAATATCGAATGAATCAAAGGAAAATGAAATGAATCATAAGTGTAGGTAAATGAACTAAGGAAAGCATAAGTCAAAGACAATAAAGAAGTTAGAACAACAAGGATCACATATATAGTAGAAGTAACAGAAATGCCCAACAATCATATATCAAATTGTACATAGAGTAGCTAGCTCGATGTACCAAATGTGAAATGGAGTATATTGCACACACATACCCATTCACCAAATTCAAAACGAAACAAAGTACCTAGGATGCATCCATACGCTCCCTGCAAAAACAAATATATATGCACAAAGCTCTAAGCTAAGTAAACATATACAGTAATAAATATAGGCCTGAATAGCTAGCTTAAAGGGAACGCTGTGGACTAAAACCCACCTCCACAGATAGTGTCAATACCACTGGTGCATCAGTGGCAAGGCCATGGACTCCCCATGACTGGCTACAAATTAGTCAAATAATGGGCAACAAATAGAGCATAGGAATGCTATAAGAATAAGAACTATAGCATGCAACAAATATCAAGGAAATCATGACAAAAATGGATCGATCAAATATGGATTATATAAAGGAATTATAGCAATGGTTCAAGTCGAAGGTCGAAATCAAAGATTCATATCATGAAGTTCAAATCAAAGGTGCATAATAGCAAAAGGGTTCATAGCAAAGGTTCAAAATTTGAATTTAAATAATCAAAAGATGTTAAAGAAAGTCATGAGAAATCTTAGAAAATAAAATAGATTAAGGACTTTAGAAAATTATTTAAAACCTTTTTATCGTAAAAGTATTCCTTTAAAAACACATTTCATAAAATTCATAAAACCTTCATATAAAACTGGCATCGTATCGTAATCACATAAATCATTTCAAAAATAGTTTTTCTCAAAAGTCATCAGGTTATATTTTTAAAAGGGTCTTCATACGAAATCATACTATCAAATGAACCAATGATATCAGGCGTATAAAGATCAGAAATCATAATAGTGGCAATGGAACGGATCATGAGTCATAAGAAACCTTATTGAAAGGTTAGAATATCTGTACCTTAACCGCAAATGCTAAACACACCAGAAGACACAAAGATCAGAAGTTACTCCTTCTTCAGCGAATCTACATGAATTAATACTTATTTTAAATCAGATTGCTCATTTTAGTCGGCTTTCCATTTTTAGTAACTTTCCATTTTAGTAAATTTTCACTTTAAGTAGTTTAACCTTTATAAGTAACTCCTATTTTTAGTAGGTTTCCCGAATTAGTTAGTTCCATAATTAGCATGATTAACCATTAATGATCACAAATAACAATTAAATATATTTAATGCTCAAAATAATCATTATTATAGATTAGAGTTGAATTATGACAACTTATAATAGTTTAGGGTCTATGTTGGGATCATACTTTTGTATTTAGTCAAGTCTCGGTCATTACATTTTGTAATAGGTTACTTTGGTATTTATTTCATTAAGTTTAATGTTTAATGGCTTATGTGTTAAAGCCCTATGGGCCTTAATGCCCACGAATTAGAGAGATAAGGGAGGAAGGGAGTGTTGCCCTAACTCCTCCCTTATAAATAGAAAGCTCATGTAAACATTATGTTTGTTGGTTATTTGATTTCCTTAATGAAACTCTTGCTCTTTCACCTTTCATATTTCACATAATCAAACATCTCTCATTCTCATCTTATTTCTTTCAATATCATACTTGTGTTTACATAAATGGTGACCTAACAAGTGGTATCATTCGCCAAATAGAGATTGAAGTGTGTTTCTTGGTATTAACGTGGGTATTTAGTGCTTATTCTTCATCTTTTTGCATTTTTCTTGGTTTCTTTCACTCAAATCTTGAAGCTTGGATAAGTTTCAAGGTTGATATAGTGATTTGAAGCTTAGTTTTTGCATAAAGTAGTGACTTTTTAAGGTTTTTTAAGGTTTTATAGCTTCTTTGATATTGGAAAACTAGTTTCTGGTAGCAAAATCTTCTATAGTTAGTGTTTTCTAAGTACTGGTGAAGTTATTTGATCAAAAGTACCTTATTTCTAAGCATTTTTCTTCAAAAATTTGAGATTTTTCAAGTTTCTGACCAGTTTACGCGTAACTAAAGTGAATAGTACGACTCAAAAGCTGTGAACAGTACCTTTTGTCCTTTCTACGCGTAATTCTTGGCCTAAAACCCTTTTCTTACGCGTAACTACGGTCAAAACCCTTTTCTTACGAGTAACTTTGGTTTCCTACGCCCAAAACCTACGAGTAAGTCTATTCCTACGCGTAAGTTGTGAGTCCTACGCAGAAGACAGATTCTACGCATAAACTTTACGCATAAGTCAATCTTACGCGTAAGGTACAGATTCTACGCATAACATTCATCAAAGGTCTTCTCCTTGTGTTACGGTGACTCAGTACTTCCCTAGCTTGGATAAGTTAGTGGAATACTTCGACTTTGGATATCTTTCAAGCTTGGATAAGTTTGGAAGATTTGTTTGGTTGTTTAAACCTTACACATAAGTCTAAACTTACGCATAAGCCTAAGCTTACGCGTAAAGAGGAAACTTACGCCTAAACTCTCTTGTTTACGCTTAAAACTACTCTTTACGCATAACCTAAAAGTTTACGCGTAAGATTATAGTTACGTGTAAGAATTGAACTTACCCCAGGGATTTTGGACTTAATCAAAGGAACGTTCATTTCAATCTTCTACAAAGATCCATTTCTACACAAGTGTTTAAAGATGTCACAACCACCTAATTACTACTTCCCTCATCAACAGCAACATCAGCAGTATCAGCAACAACAATACCATCAGCAACAACCGTATCAACAACCTTCACAATCACAAGTTCAAAAACAACCGTATAATCCACTACGTCATTATCTCATGATGCAACAACATCAAATCATTCCTCAACAACAATCATATCAGATGTCACAATAGAACACTTAGTTCTCCTCCAAACAACCTCACTGGTTTGATAGAATGTGTGTAGTTATTACAACTCAACAATCCCGATATGAGGCAGGATCACTTGAAACACCTCCAATGCTCACACCTGGGAACTATGTTCAATGGTCAAGTCGATTCTTACGATTTCTTGAACTAAAGAAACCTCATGGGAAATTCTTGAAGCAAGTGATACTTGAAGGACCATTTGAGTGGCCAACAAGATTTGAAGCTGGTGATCCAACTGCTGATCCTCCACGTCCTTCTGGTGATAGACCTCTTCCAGAAACTGCACTCACTGAAGAACAAAAACTACATCGTGAAGCTGATGAGTATGCAATGGCTTATATACTTCAAGGAATACCTAATCCAATTTATCGAAGTGTCGATGCTCAGAAAACAGCCAAAGCTATGTGGGAACATGTTCATCTCCTTATGGAAGGCACTCAATTGAACAAAGATGATATGGAATCCAAACTTTACATGGAATACACAGACATCACAATTGAACCAGGAGAGTCACTTGAATCCTACTATCATCGTTTCACAAATGTGGTCAATGATCTGGAACATCACAAAATCACAGTACCAAGGATAGCAGTAAACTCCAAATTCGTCGGTAGTCTTGGTCCAGATTGGCATAAATATGTGACATTTGTACGTCAAACCAAAAATCTTCATGATGCTCCATATGGTTTGTTGTATGATTTTCTGAAACACCATGAACCTGAAGTGGAAAAAGATAGAGCTCTACGAGGAGGATACACACCAACACCAACACCAAATTCTTTGGCTCTCGTAGCTCAATCTCCCTATGTTCCACCACCAATGTCAAATCATGCATATGTTCAAGAGCAGAACTACTTCAGTTATCCACAATCTTCCACCTCGAACCAAATGGTCCCTTATGATTCATCTCCACAGAATCTTTCTACTCAACTTGTTCCATTAAACAACAATGATGCAGTGTACTACTCAAATTCCAATGACGATGACGATGATGACTTTAATACGTTGAATCAGGGACTTGCTCTTATTGCTCGTGCTTTTAGCAAATTCTCCAACAAGACAAACAACCATCAACTTTCATCTTCTAACACAAGGAATCAAGCTGTTGTCAATGATGGAAGAGTGGAAATTCAGAATCGTACCTATGGTAGACCTGGTTCAGGAAGCTCTTCAGGAAATTTTGGGAATGGTCAGAGGTTTAGTAACAATGCAGGGTTCAGGAACAACTCAGGGTCTTCTCAGCAAAGGTCTGAACCAGTTGCTACAAGGAACTCCAACTCAGGGAATGTAGTGTAGTGCTACAATTGTAATGAACAAGGTCATATAGCGACAGCATGTCCCAAACCGAGAACTCGGGGTAGTAAGTTTCACAAGCAGGCATTACTTATGGCTCTTCAAGATGTAAAAGATGGACATTTCCCTGAACAAGACAACAACTTCATGGCAAATGTGAACAATGATGATGACATGGAAGATCTGGAGGCTAATGCAGCTGTGATGCTTATGGCCAACATGCAGGAACTTCAGTTTAATGATTCAGGTCCAGTGTATGACACTGACGGCTTGTCTCAGGTACATGACCAAAAAGCATGCCTCATACATGAAATAGCCTCACCCTCTGCTTCTGAATCAGATATGGCGCAAGTTGTTCCATCTAAATCATCTTCATCTTCTCAATCAGATGAACAAATAATCACAGTTGTCATATTTGATGATGACACGGATGTTTCATTTGATGATCCTATTGAGAATGATAAACATGATCATTTCGAACAACATGAACCATCATTTGATCCAGACCCTGACCTCATAATGTTATCTAAACAACTGAATGATCAACAGTTGCTAATTGCAAAATGCAACGAGAAAAACAAAGTTTTAAAAGAAAGAAATGCGGCACTTGCAAGAGATATTGAGTGTTATAAAATACAACTTTCAAGTCAGCAAGAAAAGATTAAACATACAAAAAGTTTTGAAAAAGCTTTTCAAGAATCTTACAACAAAGAACAAAATCTTCAGCACAAGATGTAAGATCTAATTCAGACAAACGGAAAGTTGATTTCTAAACTTGAAAGTGAAAAATGTGAACTGCAAATGCAAGTTGAACGTCTTCAAAGAGACCTTTCAAAAACAGAAACAGAATTGTCAAATTGCAAAAAGGAGTTTTGTGAACATAAAATACGAAAAAGGAAGTACATTAATGATTTACTCGGTGATATTGTTGATCTTGAAAAACAACTCAAAGAATTTCGTAACATTGTTTACAAACACGGGAACTCAGTCACAACTATTCAGAAATTCACTTTAAAACCGAGACCCGATAAAGGTTTTGCACTTGGTGATTACAATTCAATGTTTCTTCACACAGCTTTCAAAGAAATTCCTAAAATCTACAGTATGGACCATTTGCTTGATAATACGATTGTGCGTGCTGTTGTTTTTGATACTGAGGAAGAAGAAGAACTTGAAGATGAGAGTCGATCAAAAATGAGTTATGTTCAATATTGGACACCATATGACTATTCAAAAGCTCCACCTCTTTCTAAATCTTTTGTTACTAAAAAAGAAATACCTGAGAAATCATGGTTTGTCGAAGAGTCATATGTTTCATCCTCTAATGCGGCCCCTGTCCAAACTGTAGCACAAATAAATGGTCCTTTACCATCATCCGGTGAACTTACACCATTACCAAAAACATGTCGTGTCTTAAATTATTTCAAAACTTTTATGGAAGACATTGAAATTTTGGAGGAAACAATTGAACGTAATTCTGAAATAAAAATTGAAACTTTTCAATCCGCTTACGAGCGAGAAAAGAGGGATATTTTTCAAAAACAAATGAAGCCAATTGTCAAACACCTCCGTCTCTGTGCTACACGTTGGGATCAGGAACTTCAAAAAGAGGTCAAAAATATGATAAACGTTTTCAACGCAACTGAAAATGACATTTTGGTTCAAAAGCAAAGAAATAGAGTTTTAAAAAATGATGTTGATCGACTCTTGGAACAAGTTCTCAATGCTGATATTTTGTCTGTTATCATGAATGATCTCTATAAATCTGGTACTTCTATGCTTATGGATGATCTTTGTGTTGATAATAACTTGTTAAATGTGGAAATTGAGACACTGAAACATGAGAATGAAAAGCTAAGAATTTAGAATGATGATGTGACAAAACAATTTTCTAAAGAAATTTGTAAACTCAAACAAAGGCTTGAACGGTGTCAAGCTCAAAGTCTTGAAAAGGAATTGAAACTTCCAAATCAAAATGTTTCAAACTCGTGTCAGCTTTGCAAAAACAATGAGTCCTTAAAAAGTCTCTGTCTCAAATATGAGAAAGAAATTGCGAATTTAAAAATTGAAAATGTCGAATGGCAACAAAACCGCGATGACATTAATTACTGCAATGTGAAACTTGAGTCTCAAATTTAGGATAAAAATCACATCATCATCGATTTGAAAGAGAAAATTAAGCTACTTCAAAAAGGAAAGATGGTTGACACCACGGTGATAGCACCAGGAATGTATCAATTAGATAAATCTTCTAAAGGAAATGTTTTTCAAAATACTAATGTTGGTAACTCCACTTCTACAGGACTAGTCTCCACTAATAGCGTTAGCAGACCCAAGCGAAAAAGTAAAAAGAAGAATAGGCTCTGGCAACGTAAAAGAGGATCACTAGAAGCTCAAGGAGTAGAAGACCAACTTAGGAACTTGAATAAAACTCATGTTGCATCAGATTTAGATTCTAATCTGGCAAATTGTAATCAAAATCTAAATGTAACGAATGATGAACCTTTGAATGTTTTGAATATTAATGCATCTTGTGTGTTTTGTCGTAAAAGCGTATCATCTGGTGATCATACAAAATGTATAGCTAATTCTCTTCTTAATCGTCATAAGAAATGTAGGACACGCATTCCTTCTAGGCCCACTACTGCCTCTAAGTCTAACTTAGGAAAGCCGCCTTCTACGGTATATAATGATGTTGAAGTTACCCCCATAGGTGCCGAGAACAAATCTAGGAATCAGCCACCTACTAGTGCATATAACATTAAGAAAGCTAGAACTAGTTGGAATTGGCAACGTTGGTTACAACACAAACCAGAATTTAAATGGATTCCCAAATTATTGAATACATGTGCTTCTAACCAACAGGAACCCGCACATTCTTTGGGTTCCACCCTTACTTCTGTTCCATCTGTGTCTTCTTCTTGTGATGCAGGTAGTACAGATTGTTCTCTGGATTGTTGATAGCGGATGCACCCGACATATGACAGGCAATCTCAAACTGTTACACAACTTTGTTTCAAAGTTCATTGGAACTGTCAGATTCGGGAATGATCATTACGCTTTAATCATGGGATATGGTGACTATATCAGTGGGAACATTGAAATCAGTCGTGTTTATTATGTGGAAGGCCTTGGACACAACCTTTTCTCAGTCGGTCAATTTTGTGATGGAGATCTAGAAGTTGCATTTCGTGAGAAAACCTGTTTCATTCGTGACTTACAAGGAAACGATCTAATGTCTGGCTCACGTGGTTCTAATCTTTATACAATATCAATGTCAGATATGATTGCTACATCTCCGATATATCTTCTCTCCAAAGCAGAATCGACTAAATCTTGGTTATGGCACAAACGTCTTTCGCACTTGAATTTCAAAACAATGACTGACCTTGCTTGTCACAAACTTGTTGATGGATTTCCAAGATTCCGCTTTACCAAAGATCACTTATGCCCAGCCTGTGAACAAGGAAAAAGTACTCGAGCTCATTTTCCTTCAAAACCTGAGCAAAGTACGAATCATGTTTTACAACTGCTTCATATGGATTTGTGTGGACCGATGCGTGTTCAAAGTATCAACGGTAAACGCTACATACTAGTAATTGTGGATGACTTCTCTAGATGGACTTGGGTTTATTTCTTATGAAGTAAAGATCAGGCTCCTTCGATGATAATCACCTTTCTCACTAAAATTCAAGTTCAGCTACGCAATACGGTACGTATAGTCAGAACTGACAATGGAACTGAATTTAAGAATCAGACACTTCGGTCATATTTTGAGAAAGTGGGAATTGAACATCAAACATCTATTCCTAGAAACCCAGAACATAATGGACTTGTTGAAAGACGCAACAGAACGTTAGTGGAAGCTGCTAGAACTATGTTGATTAATGCTCAATTACCAGATTACTTATGGGCGGAAGCTGTTTCAACCGCATGTTATACCCAAAACCGTTCCATGATAACAAGACGCCATCGCATAACACCTTATCAAATTGTTCACAAAAGAAAACCGAATATCGATTACTTTCATGTATTTGGAGCACTTTGTTATCCAAAAAATGATCGTGATGATTTGGGTAAACTTAAAGCAAAGGATGACATAGGAGTGTTCGTTGGATACTGTGAAAATTCTAAAGGTTTTCGAATCTGGAATCGTCGAACAAGAGAAATTCAAGAAACCATTCACGCTAATTTTGATGAACTCACACAAATGGCTTCTGAGCAACACAGCTTAGGACCCGAATTCAACCGTCTTAACTCTCCGGAATCTTCGGCTGAACCATTGCCACTCAACCGCAAAGAATTGGAAACCTTGTTTGCTCCACTATTTGATGATACAATTGTATACCATTCTACTGAGGTCTCACCTAATTCCGCTGCTCAACCTGAAAACATTCTAGTACCAGACTCACCTCAACAAACTACTACAAGTGTTGAGAGAAACGGTCCTCCAATTGCATCACCATCTACAGTAGAACAAACTGTTTCTAACTCCCACCATTCAGCTGAAGATCCCACACCACAATCAGTTCCATAACCCGCAGAGCATGATCCTGATGCGTTCTTTAACCCGTTTGCACCGGCTCCTACCTTTCCTGATATAGCTGAGTCATCAACACGCAATTTGGATCCTGCTAACATGCGAGATACCTATCAACTACACCCTTCCACACACAAATGGACTCGTGACCATCCACTAGTTCATATTATTGGCCATCCAGATGCACCTGTTATGACAAGACAACGACTTCACACGGATGGAGAAACTTGTATCTATGCACTCACAGTTTGTCACGAAGAACCTAAGAACATTAAAGAAGCAATGACTTATGACAACTGGATTGAATCTATGCAAGAGGAATTTCAGCAATTCATAAGATTAGAAGTCTGGGAATTAGTTGAAAGACCTGACGGAGTCTTTGTCATCGGGTTAAAATGGATTTGGAAGAATAAGCTTGATGCTGAAGGAACTGTCATACGTAACAAATCACGCCTGGTAGTAAAAGGATACTCCCAACTTGAAGGATTTGATTTTGCTGAATCCTTTGCTCCAGTGGCTAGACATGAAGCTGTTCGAATCTTTTTGGCCTATGCTGCACACAGGAACATGGTGGTTTACCAAATGGATGTGAAAACAGCATTTCTTAATGGAGAACTCCGTGAAGAAGTTTATGTTAGTCAACCTGAAGGCTTCGTTGATCCTGAGCGTCCTAACCACGTTTACCGACTCAAAAAGGCACTCTACGGACTCAAGCAAGCCCCACGGGCGTGGTATGACAAACTGTCCACTTTCTTGCTGGCCAATAAATTTTCTAAAGGATCAGTTGATCCAACACTATTTACAAAAACCTACGGGGAGGACTTACTTGTTGTTCAAATATATGTCGATGACATTATTTTTGCCTCAACAAAAAGAAGTTACTCTAATGATTTTGCAAAATTAATGAAAGATAATTTTGAAATGTCCATGATGGGTGAACTTTCGTTCTTTCTAGGACTACAAGTTCATCAATCACCCCGTGGAATTTTTATAAATCAGTCCAAATATGCTCTTGAAATTTTAAAGAAACATGGAATGATGACCAGTGATACTTATAATACACCAATGGGCTATACCACAAAACTAGATGCTGATTTACATGGGACTCCTATTGACCCTACCAAATACCGAAGTATGATTGGGTCACTCATGTATCTCACAGCTAGTAGACCTGATATAGTATTTGCTGTCTACATGTGCTCTCGCTATCAGTCCAAACCAACTGAAAAACACCTCAGTGAGGTCAAAAGAATCCTTCGATACATAAAGGGAACCATTAACTTGGGAATCTGGTATCCGAAGGATTCTGGTTTTGAACTAATTGCTTTTTCAGATGCTGACCATGCAGGATGTTTAGACACACGCAAAAGTACATCTGGTGGATTACAATTTCTCGGAGACAAACTTGCGTCATGGCAATCTAAGAAGCAGGACTGCACATCATTGTCGTCTACAGAATCTGAATACGTAGCCATGTCTGCTTGTTATGCTCAAGTCATTTGGATGAGATCACAACTTAAGGATTATGGCTACCTATTCAACAAGATTCCTATCTACTGTGATTCAAAGAGTGCAATTGCCATCTCCTGCAATACAGTACATCATTGCAAATCCAAACACATCGATCTCCGATATCACTTCATCAAAGAGCATGTGGAAAAGGGTACCGTTGAACTTTATTTTGTTGGGACTGAGTACCAATTGGCAGACTTACTTACCAAATCCTTAGCACCATCAAGGTTTGCTAGTCTAGTTCACCAAATTGGTATGCGATGTTTGACTCCAGAGGATCTGGAAAAGTTTTTAAAATGCAATTGATCGTCAAACATCAAAACTATCTTTGTATATATCTTTTCAAAAACAAAATACAAAAATAGAAAAACAATCAAAAACACAAAAAGATTTTTGGTCCTTTAAAAAAAATAATAATAAAAAAATGCAAGTATAATAACCACCTCTTTTAACACTATTTTATAAAATGACAACAATCATTTAAAAACAAGTGTTGAGGGGGAGGAAAAGTAATGTTTTTCAAATTTCTCAAAAATAGATTGACTTTTATACTTGCATTTTACCGAAAACAAATACGTTTTATCTAAAGTATTGATTCATAAAGTGTTTCGGGTTACTCTCCTTGACCTAGATGATAAATTTTTTCTTACTACGGTCTAAGGTCGAGGGGGAGTATCACAAGCTGTTCTTACCGTAACTTGGTGTTATTAACAAATGTTAATTAAAATAAAGGTGTTTGGGTATTAGGTTTGCATGAAACTTGAGGTTAAGGGACCATTTGTGTCAAGTTACCAAACTAGCTTTAACCCAAGGTCAAAACTAATTTGACTCACTCATTAACTGCACCTGCAAAAAGTTATTACTCTTTCACCTACTCAATCTAACGATCCACAATCATTTGCTTGATCTAATCATCAATCTTCGAATCCGTAAGTGTTAACATGTTTTGATCATTATTTCAAACAAAGGTTTTTAATTTCATAACGATCCAACGGTTCAATTTGTGTCAATCGTTTAATCTATTCTTAGGGTTGTGCGTAATAATTAAACCCAGAAATTGGTTATGTTATGGTTAAAATTATTGTTGGGAAATGGTCTAAGGTTGATTATGAACATGTTTTCATACTCTAATTGCACCCAGAAACTCTAAATCATCTAGTTTGATTTTAGGGTTCATACGAGTCAAATAGGGGTTCTTGATTTTTAGACGTTAGGATTGAAATTGGTGATGGGGATAATGTTCTTGTAGGCCTAGGATCAAGTTGTTATGGTTTAATTGTTTCAGGAACATCTCTTGATCATGTATGAATGATTTAGGGTTCGAATGACACTAGCAGTTGTGATCTTTCGATTTTGTGGTTAATTCTTGTTATAAGTTGGACCATATGATCCTTAGGTTGTTAGATACAATTGCCCTATGCCTAATCTTACCCAGATTCATGTTTGATTGTGTTCGTAATTGTGTGTTCATACGGGCTTACGCATAACTCACATTAATGCATGTTTACGCATAAAATGGGTATTAAAGTATGTTATTATGATTATTGATCAGTGGTTGTGTGTTACACTTTCAGGAATCAAACCAATCTTGTTACGTAAGGTGATTTTTTCTGGAAAAGGGCATATTTACGCACAACTTGTTCATCCTACGCGTAAGATTGAGTCTTACGCGTAAGATTCGACACGTGGACAAACTTTGTCTTGGATAAGACAATGTTTACGCTTAAATGTAATTCTTACGCATAAGTTCTGACCTTACGCATAAGTCTGGAACTTACGCATAAGTCATTACCTACGCATAAGTTATACCTTACGCTTAAGGGTAATCCTACGCATAATTTCAATTCCTACGCCTAAGATTTATCTTACGCATAAAATTGACCTTACGCATAAGATTCACCTTACGCGTAATATTCTAACTTACGCGTAGTTTTTGCTCTTACGCATAATTTCTACTCTTACGCTTAAGTCAGGTTACGCGTAAAATTACCCACTTACGCGTAAACTTGTCAAAATCTAAATTTTTCTAAGTGTTGTGAAATTTTCCAAAGTGTAACTTCTTGTAATGATAAACTTATGTTGTAACTGATTTGTTATAAGTTTCTACCATGTAATATAACTCAAGTTTGTCATATATCAAAAGTTTTCACACACACAAACCCCCACTGATCAATGTATAACATGCAAATCTATAAGTGTACATCATAATCGAATGTCTTTGCTAACACAGTCAACAATTGCCATGTTTGTGTTTGTTTATGATCTATTCAGATGGCAGAACACAACGACATTCCATACGGACCAGAACCCGAACCTAAGCTTTCATGGGAAGAGACATTCCCAAAAGATTACACCAGGAAGATCGGAAAGAACAACCTCCGTATCAACTTCAACAAAATGACTTGCAACGAGTCATCATGTATTGTTGCAGTGGATGCTCTTCTTTATCACCCCAACAAGTTGTTGTTCACCAAGTCTGCCTCAGTTTCCTGCTTCTACATCCACCAGTTTTGGCATACACTTCAACTAGATCTTGGGGAGGCTTCCTTCACCTGTATGCTTCATAACCGTCAAGTCACTGTGCACATTGATATGCTCAGGAATGTACTCGGGTTACCAGACCTCGGCCCTAATGAAGTATATGATGAAGTTCCCACCGAACAAGATCTGATTATGTGGTTAAGGGATATTGGGTATGACGAATCAGAAGAAGTTATTACAAGACATTCTAGGGTCAACATTAGGTATCTTCCACAACCATTGAGAACCTTATGCATTCTGATTGCCAAGTCCTTGTCTGGCAGAGACACTGGCCACGAACACCCAAAGCTCCAACACCTCAAACTCTTCTGGGCAGTGGCTAATGTGAAGAAAGCTGATTATGCCAGTAACATTTGGGAAGACCTTGTGTGGCACATTCAACACAAGACAACCAACATTCCATTTGTCCGCTTCACAAAACTACTCATCGAAAGCTTCCTTCGTGAGTATGATGATATCCCACAGAGACTTGACGACACTGATAAGAACACGTTCAGAAATGAAGATACTCTCAGGGTCATCAAGAGAATGGAAACCAGCACACGCAAGCAGGGAAAGAAACTTCCCGATTGTCTCTTGAATGCCAAAGTTAAGGCTTGCAAGAATTACAAGTATTACGAACAAGCTCTTGAAGCAGAAAAAGTTGGTTTCCTGGACGAAGTTGTTCTACCTTCGTTCATGCAAAAGAAGGGTAAGAAAGGCAGTAAGACTGGAAGCTCCGGCAGTTCTACTCAGTCTAAGAAGAAGAAGAAGGGTACTCTCAAGAGAAGGACTCCTACCAAGCAGCCAGCATCCATTCCAGAACCTGGGTAGTTTCCCTCACCACAATCTTCTCCAAAACAGGCTGACTCTGAACAAACCGAATCCGGCGAAGGTCCAATGTATAGACAAGCTTATGCTAACATTGATAAGGATGTGAATCTTGATGAAATTGAAGATAAGGATTTGACGTTCGAAGATTGGGAGACTAACATTGATGAGTTTGCTGATAATGTTGTATACCCAGCATATCTCAATCAAAGACCGTTCACTGAAGCACAGACAATCCTGGAAGAAGAAAGGATCAGGAGAGAAAAGATGAAGGAACCTATGACTACCGAACCAGAGTCTGCTAAAACTAATGTAGGCCTTTCAGTTGAAGAAGAAAATGAAAGGGCTCTCAACCTAGGTCTCCTCCACAGCCGAATTGATGCATTCAATGCTGATCTACCTCCTCCACCTCCAGTATTCTCTCAAACTACCGAAGATGGCGGATCAAGCAGTATTCCTGAGTCTGCCACCGGGACCAACATTGACTTAGTCGCCTACGACAATCCTTCAGTATCTCCCACTGATATTGAAATGACTAATGCTTCAACAACGGGAGAAGAAGAAGAGGAAGATCCCATGGATACTGATGCTCCACGGTTAATGTCTGTAGAAGAAATGGAACTTAAGGAAAGGGCTCAGGAAGAGGAATTAAAGAGAAAACATGAAGCTGAAGAAGCTAGGCTTGAGCAGCTTGCACAAGCCAAACTGAAGGAAACTATACGAATGGAAGAAAGTAGGAAGGCTGAAGAGGCAGCCAAGCTGGCTGAAGAAAAGTTGAAAAGAGAAGAAGATGCTAAGCTTGTTGAAGAACTCAGGCTTAAGGCCGAGGCTGAAAGACAGGCTGAAGAACAAAGGTTGGAAGAAGAAGCAGCCAAAGCTAAGAAAGTTGATCAACCCGAACCACAGAAAGGAGATGACAAAGACATAACCACCAATCTTGAATCCTCACAATCATCACCTCCTGCATCCGAATCAACACATGACAAATCTATCAAGAAACCAAGCACCAAAGCCTCTGCTGCATCAAAGTTGCTTAAGTTAGCATTCAAAAGAGTACATGATAAGAAGAGAAGCAGACTGGAAGATCAGGTTGCAACACTAGCAACCCAAGTTGCTGAATTGACGAAGCTAAACTCTAACGTCCAAGAGCTGCAAGACAAAGTTGACACTTTCTTAGCTAAAGACGTACAGAAGAACTTGGAAGCCACATCAGCAGCTCAAGTACAAGAGTACATGGCACAACACTTAGTTGCTGAGTTGAAAGATCTGTTGGCACCCATGAGAGATGAACTCAACAAGTTCGCAGAGCAAGCAGTAAAGAAAGTGATCCGATCAACCACATTCACTCTTCGAGCTGACAAGTCTACTATTCCACTACCAGGGCTATCTCAGGATGAATTGGAAGCTCAACTCTTAGAAAAGCTGGCAAACAAGTTCACCTTGACTCCTGAAGAAGCCAAAGTCCTGGATGCATTAAAAGACAAGATGAACAAAGAGACTTGCAGCACAGAGGCCGATAAACTGAAGCGTCAAAGAGACGATGAAGACAGGGATCCGAATTCTCAGGCAAAGAAACAGAAACAAGCCGAAGGACCCGCATCTCAATCTAAAACACCGGTTATCCCTCCAACAACAACTTCCACACAACAACCGAAGGCATCAGGTTCTGCTCCCAAGGCACACGACCACTTTGAATACACCGGTGGTGACGAGATTCCTCAACCAGACGAAGTTCCAGAACCGTCCCCTAAGAAGAAGAAGAAAGATAGGAAAGGAAAGCACCATCAATCCAAACCGGACACCTCACCAAAAGGCACAGAACCAAAGAAACCGAAAACCGTCCTTAAATGGCTAGACCATGACGATAGTGCCGAATACTCCTGGTTTGAGAAGATGATCAATTCGCAACCACCTCTTGAAGACAATCATGAACCTCAAGATGGTCGAACGGTGGAATACGCTCAACTGATTCAGCAAAAGTTTAAGATAAAAAAGATGAATAAGAAAGAGCTGCGAAGAATCAAGAATGATGCTTTCAATCTTCTGAAAGACCGGTCTGCTAACTCAATCGAACTTGAGTATCATCTGGAAAATATTGCTCGAGCTATCTCAAGCAATATTGACTAGATCAATCCTGAATCTTATGTCGATCCGGTCACAAGGAAAACCGCACCCTACATCACTGACTGGTCCAAACCACTACCGATGATTGGGAAGCCTAAGGAACCGAAGATCCCATACAAGTTCTTCTTCAACACAGACTTGGAATATCTGACACTTGGCAGCAAGATTGAGAAGAAGTACGTTACATCACTCGCCTTTCTCCCTGCAGCTCGATATCTCAACAATGCAATCGAAGAAGAAGCTTCAGCATTATTCGTTGATAAAATTGTTGAATATGACCGGAACGCACTCTACGGCATACATCATTGGCCAGACAACTGGGCACAGTACTATCGAAGCAGCAGACTTAATCAGACGATGGGCGATGTAGCAAGTGATCTGAAGATAGTCTCCATTCAATTCATCTCGACTGTCACTCACTTTGGGTACCCCTTCCTCAGCAAAATCACACTGAAAAGACTTGATGAAAAGGAGTACGATATTTCCGAGTCTGACTTTCCACGACTACTTCTCAATGACATCGAAGACATGTACCTGCTCAAAGTTCAAGGAAAACTCTGTGGCTTGCCTAAAGAGATGCAGCTTGCCTTTATCCAAGCTCTTCTAATCTTCATCAGGCAGATTGTCATTAGAGAAAGAGTTGAAGATCTTCAATTGGGAGTAGAAAGTTATCAGAAGAAGCTGAATCTCACCAAGCCTAACATGTTCGACATCCACGACCTTCAACGTCTACCTCAATACACCTTGATCAGGCAACCATTCGGGTTCACTTACCGCAGTGTCAACGGTCAAAACTGCTTTATGGGCTACAAAGAATTACATAAGTTCTGTGATGAAACTTTAAAGTTCGTCAGAGACGGAATCAAAAGCAGAATCAACGACATTGCTCTAGGGAAATCCAAAAGATGGAACACCGATGAGACCAGGGATGCACGCAGATTCATTACAAGGATCGAGAACCGGTTGAAGCGCAGGGATCAGTTCAGGAGATTGGAAAGCTATGTTGGAGGAAGAACAAAATTTCCGGTGTTGACATTTCAGAGACCTGATTGGTAGAAAAATTGTAAGAATTTGATTTGATTTGTCAATAATTTACTTCATAATGGTTTGTGTACGCATTACAGTGCACAACCCGATCTTGTAAAGAAAGGACCCTGAGGTACGCATCAGTGCCTCAATCCTAATATAAGGAGCGAAGGCTTCTTACTTTTGAGTAGAATTAATCAAACATTTATGATTTTCATAATTCTGCTCAAAAGGACAAGTATTTCACCTCAATAAGATCTAATCACTTCTTGAGGGGGAGCACTTGTCAAAACAAAATACTTTGTTCAAAATCAAAAGTTCTTGGTGAATCTCCGCATAAGACTCAAAAAGCAAATTTTAATCAAAAGTTTAACAAAAACAACATCTCATATGCTATTTTTGAGGGGGAGAAAATGAAAAAGTGATTAAAATATATGAAGTGAAAGCTGAAAGTTGTATCTTGTGCGAGCTAGACTCAGATTGACCCAGGAATTGACGAGACAATTAAAGTTAGTTAAATCGAAAAGACTTATCCTCGACGGGTAATAACATCAAGTTAGTTACTAGAGCTAGTTGTCACCTAAAAGCTGACAATGTACCTCTTTAACTAACCACGTAAGCGTGTCTCGAAAAGGATTAGTCTTAGTAGAAATGTACCGTCTCGAGAAACTTTCTGTGGACTTGACCTGGCCGGGTAATAACGTCAAGCTAGTTTAACTAGTGATGTAAGCGTGTCTCGAATCGGTCTGGTTCACTGAAAGTGGATCAATTCAAAATGCTTGCTCCTCCCGCATGTGCAAATTTATTAAATACTTATGAGCACATGTGCAGGGGGAGCCCTTCAAAAGTTTACACAAACTCTCAAAGTGTTAACCAAAAGTTTGATTATCACAAACACTTTGAGAGATTTTCAATCAAAGGTTTCTTGGCTACTGTCGGAGTTATAAGGTGATTAAGATAGGAATATCCGTCCTATGATCCGCCAGAGCCGGAGGGATCTACCCAAGGACATCTCCCATAGTTAGAATTAGAAGTCCTTAGGTATGATACGAAAAAAGGAGAAAAGAATGAAAGGGAAAGAAGGAGTTGAAGAATTAAAAAGAAATGTAAAGAAAAGGGTGAAAAGAAATAGCCCTCCATATAATTCAACCTTAGGGCAGACACCGGGATCAATACGTATGCTACTGGCTGCTGCAAAAGACAACACCGGTATTGAAGATTAAGTCGTCATGGACCCAGTGACGCAATGCACTAAACCTTCTTAACCACTCAAGTTCTCTTAAAAGAGCTTGTTTCATTCTCACGGGGAACCTGTGTAATCTATCGACCTATCTCCTTGAGACGGTTGATATTGAAGAAGGAGACCCCTCCCTAGTCTTCGCATAGGAAACCTAAGTGTGCACTTATAGAGTCTAGAGCCTCGAGATACATCAAAGATCTCCTAGGAACACTTAGTATTTCTACAACTGGTGTTCTACATCAATGGACACCAGTTGTAAACTATCGAGTCCTTCGCAGATCATAGCAATCTGCCGAGAACGTTTATGAGAGGATTACCTATGTATTTCTCAATGATTGAACGGAAATCCTGCCAAGGTCAACATCAAACAGCCTTGACAGCAGGTCACTTCGGTAACCCCACAAGGGTTACGCTTAGTGTTTGCGGTGTTCCATAACGATCTACAGTCGTAGAGTGATCCCCAGCGACTCACCCAGTCATTGAGCTACTTAGTAGGTCTCGTAAGCTCCTTCGGGAGTATCTGATATGGGAACGGCCCGGATAAGGATTAGAAGGAGTCTTCACAATATGCTGTTGATGAGCTCTAATTCCTTATCTGTAAGTACCGGTTGTTTTATTGCTAACTGTTTACTCGCAGGTACCTCACTTCCATGAGGGTAGATTCCAACATGCTCAGACATACATCTTGAAGCAAATGATAGCTCCCCCAAAGATCTTAACAACACAAAGTTCAAAGAAAGATTCTACATCAATAAGAAGAATCTACGAAGTATAAAGACTAAAGATCTTAGTGTATGCAAAGGAACTTCTTGTACATGAAAGACTAAGTCCAAAGATGTATGAGTATGTTGGAATGGCGGACAACCACCACAGACGCAGGAGTGACGAACGGCAGACAACTTCATTACACAATCACTACATCATCACCAAAGAACAAAGACACAGAGCAAAGTATATTCATTATCATTCAACCATTTTTGAAGACGTCTAGAGTTTTACATGTCACAAGTCAACGACAAAGATGAAGACGTCAAGCAACCGTGATGACCGACCCTTAGGGGGAGATTGTTGGGATCATACTCTTGTATTTAGTCAAGTCTCGGTCATTACATTTTGTAATAGGTTGCTTTGGTATTTATTTCATTAAGTTTAATGTTTAATGGCTTATGTGTTAAAGCCCTATGGGCCTTAATGCCCACGAATTAGAGAGATAAGGGAGGAAGGGAGTGTTGCCCTAACTCCTCCCTTATAAATAGAAAGCTCATGTAAACATTATGTTTGTTGGTTATTTGATTTCCTTAATGAAACTCTTGCTCTTTCACCTTTCATATTTCACATAATCAACCATCTCTCATTCTCATCTTATTTCTTTCAATATCATACTTGTGTTTAAATAAATGGTGACCTAACAGTCTAAAATGTCATTATTATAAAACTTAAGGTCCAAAGTGAAAATTTTATAAATACATATATCCTTTATTTTACAACAGCCATCGTAAATCAAAAACAAAATCCGAGATGCACTATTATATATTATATTTTCGAATCGAATCGCCATGCATGCAACCTTTTTATTTGTTTACTTTTTATAACTTGCGACCAGAAATCTTATACATGTGACACAGACATCTTTTAAATATCATATGCGACAAGGCCCTTTTCATGTGACTAGGTTTTTAAGGACGAAACACAAAATTTTACATCATCTCGTAAGCCCAATCAATCTTATCAAAACAATATGTAAGCCTAAATCCATTTGACATATCAGCAGCTTCGCCCCTTATAATAGTTCTAAAAGAAATGTTTTCAATATCTGGTTAACATACATATCTCGTTAATTGTTACTTCGAGCCAAAAGAAAGAAAAGAATCCTGGGTCCCTTTTATCTAAATTCATTCGACTCTTTTTGTATTATTATTTACATGGGACAAAAATCAAGTTTGTAACAAGATAAGATAAATCGAGACCCTACTTGTTTATTTCGAAATTACAACAGGTCGCATGGCCTTTTTCCTTTACAAAAACCATTCGGCAAAACCCTTTTATATCTCAAAGCCAATTCGAAACAATTATAAACATGTACAGCCGATTATAACAAGTTATTACTTTGGTTTTAGGTCGTATAAGATTAGCTTTAGACTTCACAAAGCACACGTTAACAAGAACACATTATAGGTCGATTATAGGAGTTCTCAAAATCGTTATTTCAAGTAAAAATAGTTATGATTTTATGTGAACCAATTCGTGCCACATGTATCCATTATTATTCCGATTCAAACACAAACAAAAACCAAAGATTATAAACGTATAGAGAGAATATAGAACAAGGATTATACGTGGTACCTTTTGTGATGATCGTATGGAAGAAACAAAGGAACCAATGACCGAATTCGAACCAAAACAAAACCAATACGCAACCCTCTTCAAAACAGGGTTATACACGATCAAAACCAACATCTTTATCACCTTTTGTCACCAAATTCGAATGGAGAAGATGAGAGAAAATGCTTCAGCCGCCAAGTGAGTATTGTAGGTTTCTTGGCTACTGTCGGAGTTATAAGGTGATTAAGATAGGAATATCCGTCCTATGATCCGCCAGAGCCGGAGGGATCTACCCAAGGACATCTCCCATAGTTAGAATTAGAAGTCCTTAGGTATGATACGAAAAAAGGAGAAAAGAATGAAAGGGAAAGAAGGAGTTGAAGAATTAAAAAGAAATGTAAAGAAAAGGGTGAAAAGAAATAGCCCTCCATATAATTCAACCTTAGGGCAGACACCGGGTTCAATACGTATGCTACTGGCTGTTGCAAAAGACAACACCGGTATTGAAGATTAAGTTGTCATGGACCCGGTGACGCAATGCACTAAACCTTCTTAACCACTCAAGTTCTCTTAATAGAGCTTGTTTCATTCTCACGGGGAACCTGTGTAATCTATCGACCTATCTCCTAGAGACGGTTGATATTGAAGAAGCAGACCCCTCCCTAGTCTCCGCATAGGAAACCTAAGTGTGCACTTATAGAGTCTAGAGCCTCGAGATACATCAAAGATCTCTTAGGAACACTTAGTATTTCTACAACTGGTGTTCTACATCAATGGACACCAGTTGTAAACTATCGAGTCCTTCGCAGATCATAGCAATCTGTCGAGAACGTTTATGAGAGGATTACCTATTTATTTCTCAATGATTGAACGGAAATCCTGCCAAGGTCAACATCAAACAGCCCTGACAGCAGGTCACTTCGGTAACCCCACAAGGGTTACGCTTAGTGTTTGCGGTGGTTCCATAACGATCTACAGTCGTAGAGTGATCCCCAGCGACTCACCCAGTCATTGAGCTACTTAGTAGGTCTCGTAAGCTCCTTCGGGAGTATCTGATATGGGAACGACCCGGATAAGGATTAGAAGGAGTCTTCACAATATGCTGTTGATGAGCTCTAATTCCTTATCTGTAAGTACCGGTTGTTTTATTGCTAACTGTTTACTCGCAGGTACCTCACTTCCATGATGGTAGATTCCAACATGCTCAGACATACATCTTGAAGCAAATGATAGCTCCCCCAAAGATCTTAACAACACAAAGTTCAAAGAAAGATTCTACATCAATAAGAAGAATCTACGAAGTATAAAGACTAAAGATCTTAGTGTATGCAAAGGAACTTCTTGTACGTGAAAGACTAAGTCCAAAGATGTATGAGTATGTTGGAATGGCGGACAACCACCACAGACGAAGGAGTGACGAACGGCAGACAACTTCATTACACAATCACTACATCATCACCAAAGAACAAAGACACAGAGCAAAGTATATTCATTATCATTCAACCATTTTTGAAGACCTCTAGAGTTTTACATGTGACAAGTCAACGACAAAGATGAAGACGTCAAGCAACCGTGATGACCGACCCTTAGGGGGAGATTGTTGGGATCATACTTTTGTATTTAGTCAAGTCTCGGTCATTACATTTTGTAATAGGTTGCTTTGGTATTTATTTCATTAAGTTTAATGTTTAATGGCTTATGTGTTAAAGCCCTATGGGCCTTAATGCCCACGAATTAGAGAGATAAGGGAGGAAGGGAGTGTTGCCCTAACTCCTCCCTTATAAATAGAAAGCTCATGTAAACATTATGTTTGTTGGTTATTTGATTTCCTTAATGAAACTCTTGCTCTTTCACCTTTCATATTTCACATAATCAACCATCTCTCATTCTCATCTTATTTCTTTCAATATCATACTTGTGTTTAAATAAATGGTGACCTAACAGTCTAAAATGTCATTATTATAAAACTTAAGGTCCAAAGTGAAAATTTTATAAATACATATATCCTTTATTTTACAACAGCCATCGTAAATCAAAAACAAAATCCGAGACGCACTATTATATATTATATTTTCGAATCGAATCGCCATGCATGCAACCTTTTTATTTGTTTACTTTTTATAACTTGAAACCAGAAATCTTATACATGTGACACAGACATCTTTTAAATATCATATGCGACAAGGCCCTTTTCATGTGACTAGGTTTTTAAGGACGAAACACAAAATTTTACATCATCTCGTAAGCCCAATCAATCTTATCAAAACAATATGTAAGCCTAAATCCATTTGACATATCAGCAGCTTCGCCCCTTATAATAGTTCTAAAAGAAATGTTTTCAATATCAGGTTAACATACATATCTCGTTAATTGTTACTTCGAGCCAAAAGAAAGAAAAGAATCCTGGGTCCCTTTTATCTAAATTCATTCGACTCTTTTTGTATTATTATTTACATGGGACAAAAATCAAGTTTGTAACAAGATAAGATAAATCGAGACCCTACTTGTTTATTTCGAAATTACAACAGGTCGCATGGCCTTTTTCCTTTACAAAAACCATTCGGCAAAACCCTTTTATATCTCAAAGCCAATTCGAAACAATTATAAACATGTACAGCCGATTATAACAAGTTATTACTTTGGTTTTAGGTCGTATAAGATTAGCTTTAGACTTCACAAAGCACACGTTAACAAGAACACATTATAGGTCGATTATAGGAGTTCTCAAAATCGTTATTTCAAGTAAAAATAGTTATGATTTTATGTGAACCAATTCGTGCCTCATGTATCCATTATTATTCCGATTCAAACACAAACAAAAACCAAAGATTATAAACGTATAGAGAGAATATAGAACAAGGATTATACGTGGTACCTTTTGTGACGATCGTATGGAAGAAACAAAGGAACCAATGACCGAATTCGAACCAAAACAAAACCAATACGCAACCCTCTTCAAAACAGGGTTATACACGATCAAAACCAACACCTTTATCACCTTTTGTCACCAAATTCGAATGGAGAAGATGAGAGAAAATGCTTCAGCCGCCAAGTGAGTATTGTAGGTTTCTTGGCTACTGTCGGAGTTATAAGGTGATTAAGATAGGAATATCCGTCCTATGATCCGCCAGAGCCGGAGGGATCTACCCAAGGACATCTCCCATAGTTAGAATTAGAAGTCCTTAGGTATGATACGAAAAAAGGAGAAAAGAATGAAAGGGAAAGAAGGAGTTGAAGAATTAAAAAGAAATGTAAAGAAAAGGGTGAAAAGAAATAGCCCTCCATATAATTCAACCTTAGGGCAGACACCGGGTTCAATACGTATGCTACTGGCTGTTGCAAAAGACAACACCGGTATTGAAGATTAAGTCGTCATGGACCCAGTGACGCAATGCACTAAACCTTCTTAACCACTCAAGTTCTCTTAATAGAGCTTGTTTCATTCTCACGGGGAACCTGTGTAATCTATCAACCTATCTCCTAGAGACGGTTGATATTGAAGAAGGAGACCCCTCCCTAGTCTCCGCATAGGAAACCTAAGTGTGCACTTATAGAGTCTAGAGCCTCGAGATACATCAAAGATCTCTTAGGAACACTTAGTATTTCTACAACTGGTGTTCTACATCAATGGACACCAGTTGTAAACTATCGAGTCCTTCGCAGATCATAGCAATCTGCCGAGAACGTTTATGAGAGGATTACCTATGTATTTCTCAATGATTGAACGGAAATCCTGCCAAGGTCAACATCAAACGGCCCTGACAGCAGGTCACTTCGGTAACCCCACAAGGGTTACGCTTAGTGTTTGCGGTGGTTCCATAACGATCTACAGTCGTAGAGTGATCCCCAGCGACTCACCCAGTCATTGAGCTACTTAGTAGGTCTCGTAAGCTCCTTCGGGAGTATCTGATATGGTAATGGCCCGGATAAGGATTAGAAGGAGTCTTCACAATATGCTGTTGATGAGCTCTAATTCCTTATCTGTAAGTACCGGTTGTTTTATTGCTAACTGTTTACTCGCAGGTACCTCACTTCCATGATGGTAGATTCCAACATTCACAGACATACATCTTGAAGCAAATGATAGCTCCCCCAAAGATCTTAACAACACAAAGTTCAAAGAAAGATTCTACATCAATAAGAAGAATCTACGAAGTATAAAGACTAAAGATCTTAGTGTATGCAAAGGAACTTCTTGTACGTGAAAGACTAAGTCCAAAGATGTATGAGTATGTTGGAATGGCGGACAACCACCACAGACGCAGGAGTGACGAACGGCAGACAACTTCATTACACAATCACTACATCATCACCAAAGAACAAAGACACAGAGCAAAGTATATTCATTATCATTCAACCATTTTTGAAGACATCTAGAGTTTTACATGTCACAAGTCAACGACAAAGATGAAGACGTCAAGCAACCGTGATGACCGACCCTTAGGGGGAGATTGTTGGGATCATACTTTTGTATTTAGTCAAGTCTCGGTCATTACATTTTGTAATAGGTTGCTTTGGTATTTATTTCATTAAGTTTAATGTTTAATGGCTTATGTGTTAAAGCCCTATGGGCCTTAATGCCCACGAATTAGAGAGATAAGGGAGGAAGGGAGTGTTGCCCTAACTCCTCCCTTATAAATAGAAAGCTCATGTAAACATTATGTTTGTTGGTTATTTGATTTCCTTAATGAAACTCTTGTTCTTTCACCTTTCATATTTCACATAATCAACCATCTCTCATTCACATCTTATTTCTTTCAATATCATACTTGTGTTTAAATAAATGGTGACCTAACAGTCTAAAATGTCATTATTATAAAACTTAAGGTCCAAAGTGAAAATTTTATAAATACATATATCCTTTATTTTACAACAGCCATCGTAAATCAAAAACAAAATCCGAGACGCACTATTATATATTATATTTTTGAATCGAATCGCCATGCATGCAACCTTTTTATTTGTTTACTTTTTATAACTTGCGACCAGAAATCTTATACATGTGACACAGACATCTTTTAAATATCATATGCAACAAGGCCCTTTTCATGTGACTAGGTTTTTAAGGACGAAACACAAAATTTTACATCATCTCGTAAGCCCAATCAATCTTATCAAAACAATATGTAAGCCTAAATCCATTTGACATATCAGCAGCTTCGCCCCTTATAATAGTTCTAAAAGAAATGTTTTCAATATCAGGTTAACATACATATCTCGTTAATTGTTACTTCGAGCCAAAAGAAAGAAAAGAATCCTGGGTCCCTTTTATCTAAATTCATTCGACTCTTTTTGTATTATAATTTACATGGGACAAAAATCAAGTTTGTAACAAGATAAGATAAATCGAGACCCTACTTGTTTATTTCGAAATTACAACAGGTCGCATGGCCTTTTTCCTTTACAAAAACCATTCGGCAAAACCCTTTTATATCTCAAAGCCAATTCGAAACAATTATAAACATGTACAGCCGATTATAACAAGTTATTACTTTGGTTTTAGGTCGTATAAGATTAGCTTTAGACTTCACAAAGCACACGTTAACAAGAACACATTATAGGTCGATTATAGGAGTTCTCAAAATCGTTATTTCAAGTGATAATAGTTATGATTTTATGTGAACCAATTCGTGCCACATGTATCCATTATTATTCCGATTCAAACACAAACAAAAACCAAAGATTATAAACGTATAGAGAGAATATAGAACAAGGATTATACGTGGTACCTTTTGTGATGATCGTATGGAAGAAACAAAGGAACCAATGACCGAATTCGAACCAAAACAAATCCAATACGCAACCCTCTTCAAAACAGGGTTATACACGATCAAAACCAACACCTTTATCACCTTTTGTCACCAAATTCGAATGGAGAAGATGAGAGAAAATGCTTTAGCCGCCAAGTGAGTATTGTAGGTTTCTTGGCTACTGTCGGAGTTATAAGGTGATTAAGATAGGAATATCCGTCCTATGATCCGCCAGAGCCGGAGGGATCTACCCAAGGACATCTCCCATAGTTAGAATTAGAAGTCCTTAGGTATGATACGAAAAAAGGAGAAAAGAATGAAAGGGAAAGAAGGAGTTGAAGAATTAAAAAGAAATGTAAAGAAAAGGGTGAAAAGAAATAGCCCTCCATATAATTCAACCTTAGGGCAGACACCGGGTTCAATACGTATGCTACTGGCTGTTGCAAAAGACAACACCGGTATTGAAGATTAAGTCGTCATGGACCCAGTGACGCAATGCACTAAACCTTCTTAACCACTCAAGTTCTCTTAATAGAGCTTGTTTCATTCTCACGGGGAACCTGTGTAATCTATCGACCTATCTCCTAGAGACGGTTGATATTGAAGAAGGAGACCCCTCCCTAGTCTCCGCATAGGAAACCTAAGTGTGCACTTATAGAGTCTAGAGCCTCGAGATACATCAAAGATCTCTTAGGAACACTTAGTATTTCTACAACTGGTGTTCTACATCAATGGACACCAGTTGTAAACTATCGAGTCCTTCGCAGATCATAGCAATCTGCCGAGAACGTTTATGAGAGGATTACCTATGTATTTCTCAATGATTGAACGGAAATCCTGCCAAGGTCAACATCAAACAGCCTTGACAGCAGGTCACTTTGGTAACCCCACAAGTGTTACGCTTAGTGTTTGCGGTGGTTCCATAACGATCTACAGTCGTAGAGTGATCCCCAGCGACTCACCCAGTCATTGAGCTACTTAGTAGGTCTCGTAAGCTCCTTCGGGAGTATCTGATATGGGAACGGCCCGGATAAGGATTAGGAGTCTTCACAATATGCTGTTGATGAGCTCTAATTCCTTATCTGTAAGTACCGGTTGTTTTATTGCTAACTGTTTACTCGCAGGTACCTCACTTCCATGATGGTAGATTCCAACATGCTCAGACATACATCTTGAAGCAAATGATAGCTCCCCCAAAGATCTTAACAACACAAAGTTCAAAGAAAGATTCTACATCAATAAGAAGAATCTACGAAGTATAAAGACTAAAGATCTTAGTGTATGCAAAGGAACTTCTTGTACGTGAAAGACTAAGTCCAAAGATGTATGAGTATGTTGGAATGGCGGACAACCACCACAGACGCAGGAGTGACGAACGGCAGACAACTTCATTACACAATCACTACATCATCACCAAAGAACAAAGACACAGAGCAAAGTATATTCATTATCATTCAACCATTTTTGAAGACGTCTAGAGTTTTACATGTCACAAGTCAACGACAAAGATGAAGACGTCAAGCAACCGTGATGACCGACCCTTAGGGGGAGATTGTTGGGATCATACTTTTGTATTTAGTCAAGTCTCGGTCATTACATTTTGTAATAGGTTGCTTTGGTATTTATTTCATTAAGTTTAATGTTTAATGGCTTATGTGTTAAAGCCCTATGGGCCTTAATGCCCACGAATTAGAGAGATAAGGGAGGAAGGGAGTGTTGCCCTAACTCCTCCCTTATAAATAGAAAGCTCATGTAAACATTATGTTTGTTGGTTATTTGATTTCCTTAATGAAACTCTTGCTCTTTCACCTTTCATATTTCACATAATCAACCATCTCTCATTCTCATCTTATTTCTTTCAATATCATACTTGTGTTTAAATAAATGGTGACCTAATAGTCTAAAATGTCATTATTATAAAACTTAAGGTCCAAAGTGAAAATTTTATAAATACATATATCCTTTATTTTACAACAGCCATCGTAAATCAAAAACAAAATCCGAGATGCACTATTATATATTATATTTTCGAATCGAATCGCCATGCATGCAACCTTTTTATTTGTTTACTTTTTATAACTTGCGACCAGAAATCTTATACATGTGACACAGACATCTTTTAAATATCATATGCGACAAGGCCCTTTTCATGTGACTAGGTTTTTAAGGACGAAACACAAAATTTTACATCATCTCGTAAGCCCAATCAATCTTATCAAAACAATATGTAAGCCTAAATCCATTTGACATATCAGCAGCTTCGCCCCTTATAATAGTTCTAAAAGAAATGTTTTCAATATCAGGTTAACATACATATCTCGTTAATTGTTACTTCGAGCCAAAAGAAAGAAAAGAATCCTGGGTCCCTTTTATCTAAATTCATTCGACTCTTTTTGTATTATTATTTACATGGGACAAAAATCAAGTTTGTAACAAGATAAGATAAATCGAGACCCTACTTGTTTATTTCGAAATTACAACAGGTCGCATGGCCTTTTTCCTTTAAAAAAACCATTTGGCAAAACCCTTTTATATCTCAAAGCCAATTCGAAACAATTATAAACATGTACAGCCGATTATAACAAGTTATTACTTTGGTTTTAGGTCGTATAAGATTAGCTTTAGACTTCACAAAGCACACGTTAACAAGAACACATTATAGGTCGATTATAGGAGTTCTCAAAATCGTTATTTCAAGTGAAAATAGTTATGATTTTATGTGAACCAATTCGTGCCACATGTATCCATTATTATTCCGATTCAAACACAAACAAAAACCAAAGATTATAAACGTATAGAGAGAATATAGAACAAGGATTATACGTGGTACCTTTTGTGATGATCGTATGGAAGAAACAAACGAACCAATGACCGAATTCGAACCAAAACAAAACCAATACGCAACCCTCTTCAAAACAGGGTTATACACGATCAAAACCAACACCTTTATCACCTTTTGTCACCAAATTCGAATGGAGAAGATGAGAGAAAATGCTTCAGCCGCCAAGTGAGTATTGTAGGTTTTTTAGTGTGTGAGATATTTTTGAGAGAAGCCGTGAGTTTCAATGAGAGAAATATGGAATGGGAGCGTGTATAATGAAGGTAAGGGATCACAAATTTCCGTGATTTGAGGGATTGCACGAGATTAGTCGCATATTGATTTCCTGTATATTTCATGGGCTTTAGTTTTAGTATTCTTCAAGTATTATGGGCCAAGCTTGCATGCATTCTTCAATTATTAAGGTCCAAAAGTTATGTATACACTTGTGTTGTGAATATTCAGCTCAAGAGAATATTTTTAGTCGTGTGATATGATTTTGTATTAGCTTGTGTTAGTTACCTTCATAGTTTACAGTAATCTTGTTAGAGATTCAAGGATTTATATAACTTAGGTTTTAGTTCACAAAACTTAAAAAAAATTTCAATTTAGACCCAATTTTAGGATTTTAGATTTTAGGGTTTTACAACTCTTCCCTCCTAAAAAGAAAATTTCGTCCGCGAAATTGAAATGAAGTGATCAAACGGAAACGTACCAATTCACGAAATGAAAAGGAAGTGATTAACTTGCTCAGAATAGTTTCTCCAATGAAATTTAACAAACGGAAAAAAGTTTCTCATGACTCGATCTGAATAAAATTGGCTAGCCCCGGGCTCTCCACATAAAAGAAATCTGATCTAACAAATACGAAATGAACATGAACAGATGATAGTCAAAATCTCACAAAAAGATATATGAACATCACATGAATCTGGAAAGAATACGGAAGTGAAACTAGATGATAGAAACTCCACGAATTGAATCAGGTTCTGGACGAACTAAGGATCTTGCTAAAATCAGAGGGGCATATATCGAATTATCAGTCATACCAAAAGTCTCCTAAATAGGTTGGTAACCTAATCGTATTAACGAATAACTAAGCATTAATCGGAGTATCGAATCATATCAGAATGTATAATGGGATAGGTAGGATAACCGCACGGATAGAATGAATCTAAGGACTAATGTATCATGAAATAAAGCTTCCTTAATGCCAACACATCAAACTCTTCTGTATGGAAACATCATACGGGATACACAAATTCCTGTCTAAACTTTCAAACTCTCTCTTCCACAATGACAAAAGACCCATCAGTCATTGTAATCAACTCCAAACATTCAATGAGCGGCTTCTCGACTTAATTCAACCGAAGGTGTCCTACATTTCCGTTCATACACTATCTGAAAGGACAAACTTTGTCACTAGTATGCCATCGATCTTAATGAGAAAACACAATCAGACCACACACCTGTCAACTTCCTGCTCAACACTTCTTCCAAGTCCGCATAGTTGTTCTGCTTATCCATCAGTTTGTCATTGAAAAGCATTCCTATACTTGAGTCTGGTCCCTCAAGCCTTTAGTAGTTCTCCTTGGTATTGTGAGGTAGCAACGCAAATGTCTGACACGATCACTGTAGGTGTGCTAAGTAATTGAGAAATCTTCTGCCGGAGGATTTATGCCAACTTGCTAACCGAATACACATTCTAAGAGGCAAAAGTGAGCTAACTAACTATACCATAACTCAAATTATGTCATTCTTTTTAAGTATGCATGGAGATTTCGTTACCAGGTTCATGAAAATTTCTAATCCTGCTTAGATCCCTTATACATCTAGTACAACCAATAGGTATAGAAAAAGTAGAAATGTATCTCAATCATAACATATTTCTTTCCAGTCTTCACAGATCATAGTTCATCATCTTACTTCTGAGCTTCCTAATAGCTATAATTGGATTCCATCTCCACGTAAGGTATGTCTCAAAATCTTGAGAGCAACACCACTGCTGCTAACTCCAATTCACGCATTGAATAATTCTCCTCAAACGGTTCTAGTTGTCTTAATGCATAAGCAATAACTTCCCCGAGTCGCATAAGGGCATAACCACGTCTCTTCTTGTATCGTCTCCAAAATTGATACTCACTTGAAGGTATGGAGGCTAATTTCTATTTCAGCTTCCCAAACTCCGTTCTCATGTCGTGAACATCTTCCAACCAAAGTCATGCTTCCAGAATAGAAAAAAGATCCTCATATTTCCACATAATACGAAAATGATTCTCATGTTTCTTTTTCATCTCTAAATGTACTAAGATGTCATACTATGACAACTTCGTCTAAGTACTCACGAAAACACGATTCATCACATCCATAAAATATTCAATGCATCAGCTAATACTATTAGCATCATTAATAATCATAGAGGCCGTTACGAATACGAAAGGAAATTCTAAGAATACTTCAAGTCATAAATCCATCTAAAGGAAAAATCTGCATACTAAAATTGATCAGATACTCGTCAATTCAAGGTAGGAAATAATGGTTTCTAACAGAAATACGGTTTAGCTTTTAGAAGTCAATACAAGTCTCCTGCTTTCATCCTTCTTCATTGCGAATAAAACTGAAGCACTCCAAAGAGATACACTAAGACAAACAAACCATTTCATAGCTTTTGCTTGCCACTTCTCCAGTTCTCTCAATTTGGCTGGTGTTGTTCAATATGGAGTTTCAAAATCAGGAAAAACATCGTTCTTATACGGATAGGGTTCTGTCTCATCAAACTTTTATTGTTCTCAGGCACTTCTCAAAGATATCCCATGATCCCCATAAGTTCAAGTTATATGATGTAATTATTATTACGTTGGCCAGGCGTCATAATACTTGAATCATATAAACATGCCTTTATGGAAATCATATTCGACCTCGAGTCGTGACTAAACAATCTCTCAGTGCTAGGTCAAAGCAAATTCACAACCTGGTGTAAGTCTTGGTGGTTCCCTTAGGGATTACATCGGAAAAATTCCGATTGCCAATTGACTCTCAAGTGAGATTCATCCCATGGGAACAAGAATAGATGCTAGGAAAACTTCACAACCGCGAAAGTGACGCACGAGTCTCCAGGGTGGTAAGGATAACAAAAGTTTAACAATCGGGAATCATGGTAAAATAAATTAGAGTGATTCAAATGCCAAAGGTAAGACGTAGTATGACAGTAGTTAGCATCTTGATGCCCAATCAACTAATCCATACCATAATAACATCGAAGTTAACTTTCCAAGGAAAGACAGATCAACATAGCGAATCTTATCATTCATAAATGAGGGAGACATTCCTATTCTCGTGGTTAATCACCACAAGATTTCTCATAGGAATAGAATGGATAAGGCAGAAAAAAAGAAAAAAAAATCTAGCAGTGTAGGGAAAACAAACTTAAATATGCTTATCGAAAGCAAGAGATTTCATAAAGTGTGTCAAACACATCATGATCATAGAAATTCTCAAAATGATCGAAGAGACATCTAAATGGCTAAACAATGAAACAGATGTTGAAATCAAAAGAGGATGAAGCTTATGTAGTGTCAAACATTACCGCATCATTCTTAGCTCATTCTAAGCTTACTTGGTCACTAATCTCATGTTGTGCAAAATAATGAGATTCAAATCTCCCGGAGGAGAAATTCTTAAAAGGATAAAAGCAAAGCACGAATCAGAGTGATGCAGAAGCAAGGATACTTAAATAAATGCCCTATAGTCTACCCAATCCTCACCGGTCATAACTTAAGTTTCAGAGTGGAAATCCTAAAGCCAGTTCTCAAAGGTTGTTTCATAACTCCTATGGTGCAAAACCTAGTGGGCCTAATACTCACAGGTCATAGCCTAAGCTCTACGGGTTTTGAATCCGCCGATCAAACATGTCTCTGATACCATAATTGTAACACCCAAACCCGAAAAGGGCAAAAGTGTAACACTATGGGGTCAAATCAGAACATAAGCAAGCGGAATACATTAGTAATACGAGGTTCACAAAACAGTTCTAAAGAAAAGATAAAGGACTAATTCTAAACATTACAACTTCCAAACTAAGAAACAAAAGGAAATCTCTACGTCCATTCTCTAATCCATGGGAAGCTATCAACAATGTAGTCCACTAAGAGCTCCTAAGCACTCTTCACCCAACCCAGCTTCCTTCTAAAACCTGCCGCAGGAAAAGAAATGCGGCTGAGCTTAAAAAGCCCAGTGAATAGATATAAACAAACAAAAGCTAATAACAAAAGGGAAACAAGAGTGAATCTGAAATGAATCCAAGCAAACCTGTGGAGACGAATATCAAAGAATGTGGAACATATAATAGAATCAACAGAACACGACCAAAGGAAAGTACGTATCAGGAATATCGAATGAATCAAAGGAAAATGAAATGAATCATAAGTGTAGGTAAATGAACTAAGGAAAGCATAAGTCAAAGACAATAAAGAAGTTAGAACAACACGGATCACATATATAGTAGAAGTAACAGAAATGCCCAACAATCATATATCAAATTGTACATAGAGTAGCTAGCTCGATGTACCAAATGTGAAATAGAGTGTATTGCACACACATACCCATTCACCAAATTCAAAACGAAACAAAGTACCTAGGATGCATCCATACGCTCCCGGCAAAAACAAATATATATATGCACAAAGCTCTAGGCTAAGTAACCATATACAATAATAAATATAGGCCTGAATAGCTAGCTTAAAGGGAATGCTGTGGACTAAAACCCACCTCCACAGATAGTGTCAATACCACTGGTGCATCAGTGGCAAGGCCATGGACTCCTCATGACTGGCTACAAATTAGTCAAATAATGGGCAACAAATAGAGCATATGAATACTATAAGGATAAGAACTATAGCATGCAACAAATATCAAGCAAATCATGACAAAAATGGATCGATCAAATATGGATTATACAAAGGAATTATAGCAATGGTTCAAGTCGAAGGTCGAAATCAAAGATTCATATCATGAAGTTCAAATCAAAGGTGCATAATAGCAAAAGGGTTCATAGCAAAGGTTCAAAATTTGAATTTAAATAATCAAAAGATGTTAAAGAAAGTCATGAGAAATTCTAGAAAATAAAACAGATTAAGGACTTTAGAAAATTATTTAAAACCTTTTTATCGTAAAAGTATTCCTTTAAAAACACATTTCATAAAATTCATAAAACCTTCATATAAAACTGGCATCGTATCGTAATTACAGAAATCATTTCAAAAATAGTTTTTCTCAAAAGTCATCAGGTTATATTTTTAAAAGGGTCTTCATACGAAATCATACTATCAAATGAACCAATGATATCAGGCGTATAAAGATCAGAAATCATAATAGTGGCAATGGAACGGATCATGAGTCATAAGAAACCTTATTGAAAGGTTAGAATATTTGTACCTTAACCGCAAATGCTAAACACACCAGAAGACACAAAGATCAGAAGTTACTCCTTCTTCAGCGAATCTACATGAATTAATACTTATTTTAAATCAGATTGCTCATTTTAGTCGGCTTTCCATTTTTAGTAACTTTCCATTTTAGTAAATTTTCACTTTAAGTAGTTTAACCGTTATAAGTAACTCCTATTTTTAGTAGGTTTTCCGAATTAGTTAGTTCCCATAATTAGCATGATTAACCATTAATGATCACAAATAACAATTAAATAGATTTAATGCTCAAAATAATCATTATTATAGATTAGAGTTGAATTATGACAACTTATAATAGTTTAGGGTCTAAAATGTTATTATTATAAAACTTAAGGTCCAAAGTGAAAATTTTATAAATACATATATCCTTTATTTTACAACAGCCATCGTAAATCAAAAACAAAATCCGAGATGCACTATTATATATTATATTTTCAAATTGAATCACCATGCATGCATCCTTTTTATTTGTTTACTTTTTATAACTTGCGACCAGAAATTTTATACATGTGACACAGACATCTTTTAAATATCATATGCGACAAGGCCCTTTTCATGTGACTAGGTTTTTAAGGACGAAACACAAAAATTTACATCATCTCGTAAACCCAATCAATCTTATCAAAACATTATCTAAGCCCAAAGTCCATTTGACATATCAGCAGCTTCGCCCCTTATAATAGTTCTAAAAGAAATGTTTTCAATATCAGGTTAACATACATATCTCGTTAATTGTTACTCGAGCCAAAAGAAAGAAAAGAATCCTGGGTCCCTTTTATCAAAATTCATTTGACTCTTTTTGTATTATTATTTACATGGGACAAAAATCAAGTTTGTAACAAGATAAGACAAATCGAGACCCTACTTGTTTATTTCGAAATTACAACAGGTCTGTCACAACTCGTAATTTCCGGTCATTTTCCAAACCTCGACAATTTACTATTCACAAGTTACTATTCACCATTTACTATTCATCGATCACTATTCATCATTTTTGAGGTCAATTTGACATTTCGAGAAACATTCGGAAATTTTACTATTCACTTGACACTATTCATTTCCGAGAGAAAACCACTATTCACGTGCATTACTCATTTCATCGTAAACTTAGTTTACGGGTATTCAAAATTCGTGTAACCGTATTGGTTCAGGAGCGAGTTCATGCATTATCATTGGGACATCTCATACGGACTAGAAATAGTCTTCATATCATCATTGAGGCACTTGCATACTATTCCACTCGTAGGGTATTCAAATTATATTTTTAATATAATTAAGGAATTACGTATGTTTATTTTAAATAAACACGAATACGCGAACTATAAACGAGAATAACACGTCCGACACTCCCGACTATGATCCCAATATATTTTTATACTCATTCTTATAATATAAAAATTATATTATTAATTTACCCGGTATTTTGGAAATTTATTTATTACGTATCGTACGTTTAATTTAATTTCGACGGTTTTCATAAAAATCAAACAATAATCACCCGAACTCTCCATACTTGTACCCAACGTATTTTTACAACTTTTACGACTTTATTATGTTCCGAATAACCTTGATAAAACTTATTTCTAACAAGCCCGGTACCCGATTAAACCTTAAACCTAAACCTAACCTAACTACACTTTACTACTAATACTAATTTTTCTAATTAATCACAAAACATTTCCCCCCTTTTTACTCCTTAGAACCGGCCTACCCCCCCCCCCCCCTAAAGTCTTCAAACTTTAATACCTCACCAACACTCTTAAATGTCACCTAACATATGTCTCCTAGTATATATTAAACTTTTTTTCACTTAGTTATCAAAAATCACTTTTACTTACAACTAGCAAAGCTTTTTCTCTCTTTTCTCTTGAGTGTGGATCGACCTAGGTGGTCAAGGAGCAAGAAACAACAAATTTTACAAGATCTTGATATAAACTAGTTTGTATAATCATCCTTGTTAGAGTTTTGAAATAAAAACTCAAGGATTAGTAGGCTTTTTATCATCTAAACTCTCTAAGCCATCAAGTAAGTAAACAAACTCATTTTTATGATTTTTACAAGTTATTATTATGTTTATATAATTTTCTTACAAGATATCATACATGCATCAACTTGTACCACTCCATTTTTGTATATATTAACTTTGAAGCCCTAGAAATGGAAACATATGTAACCCTTGTTAGACCTAGTGGATTGATGATGTTTAAGGACCCATGACACCCTAAGAAGGTGTATGGTAGGATTAGACTAGTTTCGTGGTGATTGAAAGTGGTTTGGTTGAAGTAGAAACTAGATTGAAACCTTGAAAATGGTTTTTGAACAAGTAAAAATACATGCTGTCCTATTTTGGTTCACCCAGAAAACTCCGAATTTACACAGTAACTTTTGATAATATTTTCAGAAAATACTTTCCGAAACGAAACCGTGGCCGCTTGAATCACTAAAATCCGAGTTACGACGAAAAAGATATACTATTTTCAATTTTAACGACGAAAACTATTTTCTGAAAAATACCTTGCTGTCCCACGATTTTCATGGACTGTTTCGAGGCCTAAAACTTGATTTAGCCGTCCCGATTTATCAAAAATATATTAGTATGCCATCCCACGATTCCGGGGATATAAAGAACGTAGAAAACGAGCTTATAACGAAAAAGATACAAACGTTTGAACTTAGACGATTTTTACAAATTTCCATCAGCTTTTCTATTATTATTTTGCCGTAAAAACTGTCTTTGCGAGACACCACTTTCTCGGCTGTTTTTCTTTATGATCGGATCAGTTTGAGTCCGAGCCGTAGTTTTATGAAATCAAGACCTTCCAGCAAGCTTTTCAAATCAATTGGCCGTTCGTCGAATAGACTTATAACGAATAAACTACGACCTCATCTATATACCCGATAAACTATATATTTTTGACAGCTTTTACTATAATGAAATTTTCTAAGTGTTGAACCTAATACTTTCAAGTAACAACTATAAGAGTCGATTTTCTCATCGATCGAGACCCGTATCGCCAAAGGTTAAATGACGCGACTTCTAGATATTGTTACAAGGTTTTCAAAAACGAGGAATATAATACTAACATTTTTATACGATATACTACGACAAGTTTTTATAACTCATATTGGACTTATTTTTCCTAAGTATGGAAACTATTATACTTTGACAATAACGAGTATTTCTAAGTTACGAGTGGTATAGGCATCATGTGGATGTGCATTCATTTCATCACGTCATGATCTAAGGTAGATCGTTATTACTCATATTAGGTTGCGGTTAGAGATCGTGCCTCATTTCAGTGTATCCATTCTTGTCATCGTAGCTATCGCACCAGGTGAGTCATAGCCCCACTTTTACTTGTGTAATTTCTTTATAACTCTTTGGGGGAGATACATGCTTAAATCCTTGTTTTATACTTTTATACGATTTGAACTACTTTTTGAAGGAGAATACGCTGCTTTAATTATTTTTGTACAATGCCAAGTATTAAATTCCTTACATTGCTTAAGTTTCCTTATTACCACGTCTGAATAAGTCCCCTTTATTATCATGGACCGTTAATTTCTAGTACTAAGCGGGAGTGAGTGGATAGATCTATCGAGGGTGACGCCTCCATTCGTGTTTGGGTTGCTCCAAATGGAACGAATGCATTTCATGTCTTTATTATTAGAGTGTCTGGTAAACACTCATTGGGGCCAAGTATCGTCTAGCTTCGGGGTCATGAGCTTAAGAGACAATGTAGTTTTATGACTGAAAAACTTATTACTTTACTTCATACTTGGGCTGTTGTACATACGATTAAAGCTAAATACTGAGGGTTTTTATAAACCTTATTACTGAGTTCTTATTACGGATTTCTTATTACTGATTTTCGATGCCTTTGCATCAACTTTATTTCGGATTGACAATGATTTTTCTGGGAAATTCTTCTCTCCAAATGTTTTACCATTATTACTTTGGTTCACGTAAACATATTACTTTTGGCAGTGGGTTGTAAACACACAGGTTACAAGTCTCTTATGGCGGGACCTGTAACTGAGTGGATTTACGATGCCTTTGCTGGGCGATCTTTTCTCTATAGGCTTTACTTGTTAAACAAACTCTATGAACTCACCAACCTCGTGTTGACACTTTAGCATGTATTTTCAGGTATTAAGCTATGGCACGCTACAGGAGGTTTTGGCAGGGCATGGCATGGTCATAGAAGACTCTGATTATTTATATGGGGACCGTTTTAAACTACTTTTAAGGGCCTACTTCCGCACTACTTTTAAACAATGTAAATTTAACATCTTTGATTAAACTATTTTATTCTAAATGATTCAAGTGAAAACCATTTTTGAATTTGTGTTGTAATACCAATTGAGTTACACCCCAGCTACACGTATGCTTCCGCTGGACCCGATTTTGGGGGTGTGACAGATTGGTATCAGAGCTTTGGCTATAGCGAACTAAGTGTTTTTAAAACCTAGACTATAGCTACTTTTACGAAAAACTTAACCCTATGACCGTCATGTGCCTGCCTGCCAAGATGATGCCTCACTTGTGGTTTGTTGCTGACTTAGGTGATGAGATTTGTGTCTCATTATCTGGTATATTATACTCACTTATTCTAGTTGATTTCTATCATTGTCTTTCATATAAGCATGTTCACGTATCATATATGTCACCCTGTTATGTTTCTCCCTGCATAGTTTCATCATTCGACCTCGAGTTTGGTCACCTGCCTTAGTCTTTCTGAACGTCTTGGTATTGGGAAGGACATGGTATTAGTATAACTGAACTGAGTATTTCAAAATTCATGGAACCTCGGTGGAATATAGACTGGTCATCTATACTCAACCCGGGATAGTGAGATATAGGCTGACCACCTATGTCTGACTCAGAGATGAATTTTGCAACACTGAGAATGGTTATAATAAGATTATGTCTGGATTGAATTCTCAACTCATTTTCCAAATGCTTCATTTACGTGTGTGTATACTCTCGTTGTCATAACATTCCTACTTTTCATCACTTCGTGAACCACCGATTGGAAGCTTGTCAACTAGTCATTTTATTTCATGAATCTTCATATTTATACACAATGCACTTACATTTTCTTTTATCACAATCTCGTTTTGTCGCACTTATCACAGTCTTTTCCCTTCTTACTATCATTATCATTTCCTTTTCCACCCCCATATATATATAGGAATTAGGTGACACCTTATAGAGTCCTATGTCACTCATCACTCACTACTATCAATATTGATAAGTGGATATTATCAATGACCTCCCTAGGAAAGACTTTCCATACCATCTATGAGGAGGATCCCTCGGTACAGTAAGACCATTCAAAACTCAAAAGAAATCCCAAGATATCACAAAACCATTTGAACCACTATCACTGGCCTAATCACCAAAAAAATTCCATCATCTGGAAAGTATTGGCTTAACTAAATTATAAAGATTCGTTTCGATACGAGTGCTCACTAAGCAACACCATAGAGATAAATCCAACTTTTAACCGAGACTATAAATTGAACATGTCCTCACCAATAGACTTTATTCGAACGTGTTAGACACCTATGCCTTTGTGCAGACATACATACCTGACTATTTTATCCTCTTAATATTTTCACTTTTAAAAGGATTTTCTTCAAACTATAGTTATGCAAAACATATATCTTGTAAGAAATACTTTTCTAAGGCACTTATTTTGACAAGCTAATTTCTTTTAGTTAATCTTTTACAAAACTACTAGATGCTAAGAAATTTTAAACATCGATTTTTGATAAATCATATTATCCATCTTATGTTGAAAATAGTTCTATCTTGCATAACTATTAAATTTTGAAACATTAAGAAAAATGTTACTTAAAAAGCCGTTTGCTTAAAAAGTTTTAAATTCATTTACTCAGGGAAGGGTTATGAACAAAACACACAATCTCAAAACAAACTTTGAAAATCAATCACTATAATGCATCACTTATACCTTTAGGAGTTTGTAATTTGATGACCTATAACTTGGGGAAAATCTTAGTAATGGAGACTAAGCACCGTAGGTGGAGAAAGACTCAATTCCTGACATCCTGCGGAGGATCCCAACCTTATCCTAATCTATTATTTTCAACAACACCCTTTTACGGATTTAACCCTGTAAGTCTTTCAAAACAAGATTCATGATACCCATTTCAATTATTCCTAATAAAGGAATTTAATTCACCTCAACTCCTAGCGATTTCATTAAGATCTCTTTGGAACCACACCACCTATCATTTGTAGACCAATGGTCAGAATTTGAGATTGATTTAAACATAGGGAGATATGCCCAAATCGGGTGTGATTGACTCTAGAAATGGTTGGACTAACCATTTTCCATAAATCAGATTCCTTTATAACCATAGTTACCACACGAGCCTAGAGACTATACCATTTAAAGCACTCTATGGTCGAAGTGCCCCTATCCATTGACGAATTGAAATTGGAAAATCCTAACTCACTAGTCTAGTAGGCATTCATGAAATAACCAGAAATTTCCTACAAGTCAAGAAGCAATTACAAATTCTATAAGTTGTAAACCATTAAAACTTCAAGTTGGTAGCCAGATCATGTTGAAAGTTCTGCCTAGGAAAGGCATGACATCATTCAGAAAACTGGGAAAGTTGAACCCGATATACACTGGACCACGTAATATTTCAGACAGAGTAGGCCTGGTGGCCGTCAGACTTGAGCCTTGTTAGAGAACAACCAGATTACACAACCATGTTTCACCTATTCAAATCTCGGGAAATGACTTTCAGATTAGTCACTTATGATTCCATTGGAAGGAATCCAACCCAAAGACAAACGTAAACTTGGTAAGATAACTAATAGAAATCATGGACTGTTAGGTCAAACGGTTGAAGCGGAGTCGAATTCCTATCGTGGAGGTTCGCTAGAATTCTCAATTATTATCATCTTTTCACCAATATACTTCAGAGACCAACCAAAACTGAACTTCGGGACGAAGTTCCTGTTAGAAGGGAAGACTGTCACAACTCGTAATTTCCGGTCATTTTCCAAACCTCGACAATTTACTATTCACAAGTTACTATTCACCATTTACTATTCATCGATCACTATTCATCGTTTTTGAGGTCAATTTGACATTTCGAGAAACATTCGGAAATTTTACTATTCACTTGACACTATTCATTTCCGAGAGAAAACCACTATTCACGTGCATTACTCATTTCATCGTAAACTTAGTTTACGGGTATTCAAAATTCGTGTAACCGTATTGGTTCAGGAGCGAGTTCATGCATTATCATTGGGACATCTCATACGGACTAGAAATAGTCTTCATATCATCATTGAGGCACTTGCATACTATTCCACTCGTAGGGTATTCAAATTATATTTTTAATATAATTAAGGAATTACGTATGTTTATTTTAAATAAACACGAATACGCGAACTATAAACGAGAATAACACGTCCGACACTCCCGACTATGATCCCAATATATTTTTATACTCATTCTTATAATATAAAAATTATATTATTAATTTACCCGGTATTTTGGAAATTTATTTATTACGTATCGTACGTTTAATTTAATTTCGACGGTTTTCATAAAAATCAAACAATAATCACCCGAACTCTCCATACTTGTACCCAACGTATTTTTACAACTTTTACGACTTTATTATGTTCCGAATAACCTTGATAAAACTTATTTCTAACAAGCCCGGTACCCGATTAAACCTTAAACCTAAACCTAACCTAACTACACTTTACTACTAATACTAATTTTTCTAATTAATCACAAAACATTTCCCCCCTTTTTACTCCTTAGAACCGGCCTACCCCCCCCCCCCCCCCCCCTAAAGTCTTCAAACTTTAATACCTCACCAACACTCTTAAATGTCACCTAACATATGTCTCCTAGTATATATTAAACTTTTTTTCACTTAGTTATCAAAAATCACTTTTACTTACAACTAGCAAAGCTTTTTCTCTCTTTTCTCTTGAGTGTGGATCGACCTAGGTGGTCAAGGAGCAAGAAACAACAAATTTTACAAGATCTTGATATAAACTAGTTTGTATAATCATCCTTGTTAGAGTTTTGAAATAAAAACTCAAGGATTAGTAGGCTTTTTATCATCTAAACTCTCTAAGCCATCAAGTAAGTAAACAAACTCATTTTTATGATTTTTACAAGTTATTATTATGTTTATATAATTTTCTTACAAGATATCATACATGCATCAACTTGTACCACTCCATTTTTGTATATATTAACTTTGAAGCCCTAGAAATGGAAACATATGTAACCCTTGTTAGACCTAGTGGATTGATGATGTTTAAGGACCCATGACACCCTAAGAAGGTGTATGGTAGGATTAGACTAGTTTCGTGGTGATTGAAAGTGGTTTGGTTGAAGTAGAAACTAGATTGAAACCTTGAAAATGGTTTTTGAACAAGTAAAAATACATGCTGTCCTATTTTGGTTCACCCAGAAAACTCCGAATTTACACAGTAACTTTTGATAATATTTTCAGAAAATACTTTCCGAAACGAAACCGTGGCCGCTTGAATCACTAAAATCCGAGTTACGACGAAAAAGATATACTATTTTCAATTTTAACGACGAAAACTATTTTCTGAAAAATACCTTGCTGTCCCACGATTTTCATGGACTGTTTCGAGGCCTAAAACTTGATTTAGCCGTCCCGATTTATCAAAAATATATTAGTATGCCATCCCACGATTCCGGGGATATAAAGAACGTAGAAAACGAGCTTATAACGAAAAAGATACAAACGTTTGAACTTAGACGATTTTTACAAATTTCCATCAGCTTTTCTATTATTATTTTGCCGTAAAAACTGTCTTTGCGAGACACCACTTTCTCGGCTGTTTTTCTTTATGATCGGATCAGTTTGAGTCCGAGCCGTAGTTTTATGAAATCAAGACCTTCCAGCAAGCTTTTCAAATCAATTGGCCGTTCGTCGAATAGACTTATAACGAATAAACTACGACCTCATCTATATACCCGATAAACTATATATTTTTGACAGCTTTTACTATAATGAAATTTTCTAAGTGTTGAACCTAATACTTTCAAGTAACAACTATAAGAGTCGATTTTCTCATCGATCGAGACCCGTATCGCCAAAGGTTAAATGACGCGACTTCTAGATATTGTTACAAGGTTTTCAAAAACGAGGAATATAATACTAACATTTTTATACGATATACTACGACAAGTTTTTATAACTCATATTGGACTTATTTTTCCTAAGTATGGAAACTATTATACTTTGACAATAACGAGTATTTCTAAGTTACGAGTGGTATAGGCATCATGTGCATGTGCATTCATTTCATCACGTCATGATCTAAGGTAGATCGTTATTACTCATATTAGGTTGCGGTTAGAGATCGTGCCTCATTTCAGTGTATCCATTCTTGTCATCGTAGCTATCGCACCAGGTGAGTCATAGCCCCACTTTTACTTGTGTAATTTCTTTATAACTCTTTGGGGGAGATACATGCTTAAATCCTTGTTTTATACTTTTATACGATTTGAACTACTTTTTGAAGGAGAATACGCTGCTTTAATTATTTTTGTACAATGCCAAGTATTAAATTCCTTACATTGCTTAAGTTTCCTTATTACCACGTCTGAATAAGTCCCCTTTATTATCATGGACCGTTAATTTCTAGTACTAAGCGGGAGTGAGTGGATAGATCTATCGAGGGTGACGCCTCCATTCGTGTTTGGGTTGCTCCAAATGGAACGAATGCATTTCATGTCTTTATTATTAGAGTGTCTGGTAAACAATCATTGGGGCCAAGTATCGTCTAGCTTCGGGGTCATGAGCTTAAGAGACAATGTAGTTTTATGACTGAAAAACTTATTACTTTACTTCATACTTGGGCTGTTGTACATACGATTAAAGCTAAATACTGAGGGTTTTTATAAACCTTATTACTGAGTTCTTATTACGGATTTCTTATTACTGAGTTCTTATTACGGATTTCTTATTACTGAGTTCTTATTACGGATTTCTTATTACTGATTTTCGATGCCTTTGCATCAACTTTATTTCGGATTGACAATGATTTTTCTGGGAAATTCTTCTCTCCAAATGTTTTACCATTATTACTTTGGTTCACGTAAACATATTACTTTTGGCAGTGGGTTGTAAACACACAGGTTACAAGTCTCTTATGGCGGGACCTGTAACTGAGTGGATTTACGATGCCTTTGCTGGGCGATCTTTTCTCTATAGGCTTTACTTGTTAAACAAACTCTATGAACTCACCAACCTCGTGTTGACACTTTAGCATGTATTTTCAGGTATTAAGCTATGGCACGCTACAGGAGGTTTTGGCAGGGCATGGCATGGTCATAGAAGACTCTGATTATTTATATGGGGACCGTTTTAAACTACTTTTAAGGGCCTACTTCCGCACTACTTTTAAACAATGTAAATTTAACATCTTTGATTAAACTATTTTATTCTAAATGATTCAAGTGAAAACCATTTTTGAATTTGTGTTGTAATACCAATTGAGTTACACCCCAGCTACACGTATGCTTCCGCTGGACCCGATTTTGGGGGTGTGACAAGGTCGCATGGCCTTTTTCCTTTACAAAAACCATTCGGCAAAACCCTTTTATATCTCAAAGCCAATTCGAAACAATGATAAACATGTACAGCCGATTATAACAAGTTATTACTTTGGTTTTAGGTCGTATAAGATTATGTTTAGACTTCACAAAGCACACGTTAAGAAGAACACATTATAGGTCGATTATAGGAGTTCTCAAAATCATTATTTCATGTGAAAATGGTTATGATTTTATGTGAACCAATTCGTGTCATATGTATCCATTATTATTCTGATTCAAACACAAACAAAAACCAAAGATTATAAACGTATAGAGAGAATATTGAACAAGGATTATACGTGGTACCTTTTGTGATGATCGTATGGAAGAAACAAACGAACCAATGACTGAATTCGAACCAAAACAAAACCAATACGCAACCCTCTTCAAACCAGGGTTATACACGATCAAAACCAACACCTTTATCACCTTTTGTCACCAAATTCGAATGGAGAAGATGAGAGTAAATGCTTCAGCCGCCAAGTGAGTATTCTAGGGTTTTTAGTGTGTGAGATATTTTTGAGAGAAGCCGTGAGTTTCAATGAGAGAAATATGGAATGGGAGCGTGTATAATGAAGGTAAGGGATCACAAATTTCCGTGATTTGAGGGATCGCACAAGATTAGTCGCATATTGATTTCCTGTATATTTCATGGGCTTTAGTTTTAGTATTCTTCAAGTATTATGGGCCAAGCTTGCATGCATTCTTCAATTATTAAGGTCCAAAAGTTATGTATACACTTGTGTTGTGAATATTCGGCCCAAGAGAATATTTTTAGTCGTGTGATATGATTTTGTATTAGCTTGTGTTAGTTACCTTCATAGTTTACAGTAATCTTGTTAGAGATTCAAGGATTTATATAACTTAGGTTTTAGTTCACAAAACTTAAAAAAATTTCAAATTAGACCCAATTTTAGGATTTTAGATTTTAGGGTTTTACATTTCACTTCAATCTAACATATCACATGTTTTCTCTCAAGGTTCCATCTCTTCTACTTTCTCTCTCTAGCCTCTCTCTACATTTCTTACACTAAATTAATCCATAAACCACAAGAATTATACGTGTTTAACATTAGAGTATATTACACCTATAGTTCTTGAGAAGATTCAACATTCTGATAAATATCAAAGAGAGAATCAGACATATCAGTGAGGATTAAACCTATGCATACATAATCATCGTTCTCCCATTTGCTTCTTGTCCTTATCTCACAGTAGCATCGTCCCCATACTCCTCTGGAATAGCAGTGCTCAGGACATACACCACATTCACTACTACAAAAAACGTTAAATAGATCGGTTGAAACACCTCAAATAGATCGGTTATGAACCACTCTAACTAAAGGTGATCTTTTTGAAGGGAACACAAATAGATCGGTTGAAAACCGATCTTATTAATGTCACAATAAGATCAGTTAATACATAAGAGCCGATCTTTTAAGGCAATTTCCAAACAAAAAAAAGTTCCAAATTTTCATCAAAATGCATATCTTTACAAAATTTCCATTAACTCATAACAAATACAACAATATATTAATACAAATGCCTGCAACAAAAACAACATCCTAGTATCCGAAAAATGACTTCAACAAACACAACACCGATGAGAGGAGGCTGATATTACCACCTAGTATCCGAATATATTATGATGTTCATTCATACTAAATTTCTTATAGTGATATATTTGATGAGAGGGGGTTGATATTACCACCTTATGATCTCCTCATCCTCATATCTTTAGAGCTCGAACTGCAGTCACTATTGTTCCTAGCTCGAGCCAGCCATATCAACCACTGAACAGCAGCGCCACAGTATCATTCCCACCAAACACGCAATTGTCTTTATAGTCCTGTAATTACAAACAAGAAGGATTATGTTTCCTACTTCAAGGGTTCACGTAATTACTACCGAGTCAAGCCTATATGTCATATGTCATCAGATTGCCCACCTTAACTTAGCAACATGATTGAAGGATTATGTTTCCTACTTCAAGGGTTCATGTAATTACTACCGAGTCAAGCCTATATGTCATATGTCATCAGATCGCCCACCTTAACTTAGCAACATGATTGAACATAAGATGTCAAACAAGAAATTAACATACCTGATGTCTTTCTTTCCATATGGGAAAAAAAAACTGCTGCCCGAAAGTTCAAAAATGTGGTCTTTCATCTGATCGTTTGTCACAAGCATGCACTTGAGTTTTATAGAAGCATAAAGCCAGTACCTAAACATACCAAGAACCATGATTATCTTAGAGATAAGAAAACATATTATATGTATCCCACAAGAGTTTTGGCAGTTCAAGCAGCATGAGAACCAACTGGTGTTCCATAAAGTTTGAAAAACAGAAAAGAATGAGTCACAACAGTTCGCTTCTTAGTGTTTTAAATTACCATGTTAAACACCTAAATGACAAACCACTAACCTGTGAGACATAAAATCCACCTTCGGCAAAGTTCTGTTGGTAGAGCCCAATGTTCGCCTCATCCACTATAGCTTCAAAATATTTCTGCTGATCTAGACAATCCTTCAACGTATGAAAAGCCACTTTTTAATGAATAACTCGATACAAAAAACACATGATTTCCAACTAAAAGATTGTACACTAGTAGATACTAAGTTCGACCAACGGTTACCTCTAATAAGCAATCTACCATAAGCATAACAAACAGTACCCGGAGACAAAGTGATAAACCAAAAATCTTTGCTCACCTGAAAACGGAGTAAAATTTGATTGCTTCTCCCTTTCACCGCCAACCCCACAACCGACTGAGCAAACTTCTCAGTGTCATCTCTCACTATATCAACACATCAAGCAACCTAGAAGACACTTGCAGCTGCAACATAGATAGATGTACCATCATAAAGAAATGAATAACTCAAGCCTAAGACAGATTATCCGAGTTACGCCAAAAGGAAACAAAAAACAAACACATATCTTCAGTTATAGAAGTTCTAGTTATACCATCTGCAATACTTGCTTCAGGTTCATACAACCTCCACTTACCTTTGTTACTCGGCTTCCCACGTGTCATTTTGTAACATGGGCACAACTCACTAAACAAATCATGACTCTATTGTAACAAACAATGGAAAAGAGGAGTCTTGACAAAGTACTTTCAAACATGTTGTTGATGTTCTATGTGACATTTCATCGAGCGCCTCGAGTATAGACAACAAACTCTAATCCAGCATATGGTCTGCTAAAATAAGAATCAAAATGAACTTCTGATCAAACAAAAAGCAAATTAAATCTTAACAAAAAAAACCATTTCTTAAAAAAAAATAAATAAATAAATAAAAAAATAAAAAAACAATCCGACCTTGAATTTGAGGAATTAAGCTTTCGACTGATTTTCCAAGTTAATTGTAAATCATAATAAGTAATTTTTTAACAACCAACTAAGTAAACTTGTGTATTATAACTAACTAAACCACAGTAGTAAAGTAATAATTTATTAGTGTAAACAATCAATTAGGGCACATAGAATAATAATAATAATAATAATAATGAATGGAATTAGAGTAGTACGAATTATAATCATCTAAAATGAAATTAAACAACAGGCAACTGATTAGTTCGATTTATGAAAGAAAGTCAAAAGCAAGGGGAAAGTATTACCTTGAGTAAATCAATCAATTAATCATCAATTTCAGGTAATTAGGAGGGAGAAATTATCTTATTAGTACTAGTAAGATCGATCAATGAAAGAAAGTCAAAAGCAAGGGGAAAGTATTATTACAGTATTTGTTTGGTGGCTAAAAGGGAAGTGGTGATTGTTTGGTGGTCTAACTCTAAACTGTGATGAAGATGTGAAAGGTTGAAATGAATTATTTTGGTAAACTAGCAGGTGATAGAAAAGTTTTTTGAGGTTTTGGTAAATGGGCGGGTTTAATGAAAAGTTGAAAGTGAAAAGCCCGCCTGAGTGAAATCACAAAGAAATAGATCGGGCTTTTTTATACCACCGATCTTTTTTTAGTAAATACACAAACAAATGGGTTTCTTTTGGTAACAAATGATCTAATTGATACTCCCCACCCTTATATTACTTAAATAGATCACTTTTTAACAAAAGTGATCTTTTTGAGGTGATCTTAATAAGCTTTTGTGTAGTAGATATTCATACTAAGCAACAAGAAGTGCATCTTCTTTTTCCATCTTCTGAAATCAACACCTTCAAACTTTTCCAGTTTGGAAAAGTTAGCAACCATATGCCTCATAATAGCAGCCATTGATTATCACTAAATAGTTTCTATTGATTATTAGTGTTTTTAGGGTTTCCCAGATCAGGGTGTAGATAATCAATGGTACTTGATATTCACTTGAAATCGTGTTATCACTTTCCAATAGAAACTATTCGACCCTATGCCTGGGTTACACAAATATCTCTATGGGATAAGACCAAGTGATCTTGTTTTAGGCACAAATCAATAACCAAATTGTATTCAAGTGTTTAAGGTTTGTATGTTGTATATATCCATGCAGTAATGTTATGATCTCTATTTATAATAGAGATTACTCAAACCCTAGCCCATGGAATTATGAATGATTAACGGCTCATTAATCATACCATAATAGTTTCCATAATAGCAACAATCAGTGGTTAAAAGAGCAGTACTAATATAAGCCTAGCAGTACCAACTTAAGCTTAGCAGTACAAACTTAAGCTTAGTAGTACAAACTTATACAAACAACAGAATATTCTGGCAGTACAAACTTATGCTGGCAGTACAAACTTAACACTAGCCGTAGTAACTGGTAATCTTAACACTAGCAGTAGTAACTGGTAGTATTAACACTAGCAGTAGAAACTTTGCACAACCACTATTAGAGTCAGGGTATTCAGGGACCTGATGGGTGTACACTCCATACCTCCAAGCCCATTACCAGGTGTGAAATAATCCCTCAAGTGCACTAAATTTTCGAACCCAATATGTATTTTCTTTAATTAACTATATATACTCCATCAGTAAAGTTATTTTGTGAGTCAACAGAAACTAATAATGATACAACAATTTTTAAATTCAGATTCAAAGTTGATAAAAAAAGGAAAACTAGATTGCTTGATATATAGATATGAAATTACTTAGGAAGAGGAAAATGACTGTATTATCCATAAGATATGTCCAAACTATCATGTCAAAGTAGTCAAGAAAGTACGAGAGGGCCAAAATGGGTTTGATATGGTATCATTGTACAACACAGTTTGGAAAGTAAGAGTCAAATTTCAGCTAAGTATGTAAAGTGTCACGCGAGCTAACCCTAATTATGTCTTGCTTGTCTGCAATAATTTTTGAAAATTATTTGCAGATTATGATTAACTTCCGTTGGTATCAAAGAAAGTGTATTTCCAGGTGTTGCAATACTTGTTACACACTTATACCCGCTCGTTAAAACAATGGTGTAGTAATATTAGAAAGTTGTGGCAAGCCTGAACACCATTCTATAACTTTTGTGTAGCATTTAATCTCCAGGGAAAATTTCATTTATCAGGAAAGGTCCCGTATAGTCAAGAGATGATGTTTCTTATATTTGTTTGGAAAATCTTAAGCTTACACAAAATAGTAAGGGAGGTGATTTGCACACTCCCGCAATTGATTGGCACACTCAAATTATGAGTGTCTTGGCATTTATACCCTCACATCATTTTTTCTTATTTTCACCCTGTAAGGGTATAATGTCAAAACACTCATAATTTGAGTGTGCCAATCAATTGTGTGAGTGAACAAATCACCTCCCAAATGGTAAAAATAGTGAAAAGTAATGTAAGGTTGAAATAGTTCAAACACATAAGAATTGTCTTTGAAACAAAAGTTGTATGCGCAAACCAACTTTCAGTATTAAAACTATTCTATAGCTCACTCAAACAACCATCCAGCATGAAACATGTCAGAATGACAAAAATGTCGTAAGAGCTTAAATAAAGAAACACATATTTGATGTTAACGTGTATTTGATTTCTTAAAAACGTAACCGCATTTTCATCCTCTAATACTTTTTGCCTGAAACTGGTATTAAGGGATTGCCTTAATGAAAAAAATTAGGTAAATACTTGGATGACCTAGGATCTAGTTTCAAGATGTGACCTTAAAGACTATAATTTGTATATTGGGCAACCAACTTATACATAATCTCCGACTATGGTATCTATGGTATCTATTATTTTGGTAAACATGGTATGAGATATATGACCAACCAAATCTAATGGATTACCCATCTTTCTTCATGAAAAATGGTCCACATCAAACTATCAGACACAATATACTGGAAACATACTCATACATCATCCTCGACTAAAACACTATGGTATCTATTATTGTTGGTAACCATGGTATGAGATATATGACCAACCAAGTCTAATGGATTCTGTTGGGTCACTGAATTCCCCAATCCTCCTCTAACTAGGATTTGAACATAAAATAACCTAAGTGTCGTAAAAATAAACAAGTCACTGAGTGAACAGTATCTCAGTGAGTCATCTTCAAGATGCTTAGAACGAGTCTATGAAGAAAGGTTCACCATTCAGTGAGGCGGAACTCAGTGAGTGTCATCTAAGCCAAGAAGAAGGTGATGGGTTCAGTGAGGTTGACAATAACTCACTGAACCCCAAGACTCCTCAACAACCATTAAAGTACTGAAGACTGAAGACTGAAGTATGGGCGAGACAAGGCGGGAAAGTTTGAATGTATCAACAGGTGTACTTATCAACCTGAAGTCAAACTTTACCTGAATGGCATAATATGTAAGTATTTTGTCTCTACTGGTTAGGTCATCTTTTTGCCTTTATCAATAACGTTGTAATTTACTTGTGTATAAATAAGGAGCATAAGTGAGGATTAAAAGTTGACAAGTTTGTGCATTTAATGCTAAGCATTCACAAACCACTTTTACTCCTCCAAAGAACAACACAGTCCCTGAGATAGCTCAGTGTGGCCTTTTAGTTGTCACTCAACTTAGTTTGAGTTTAGTGAGGAGTCCATACCATACTTGTCATTTCAATCCCAAGTGTTATTCCGCAAACACTTTGGTATAATTCTTTTGATTAACTTCTAATAAGAATTAAACGTTGAAAATAGTGTGTCTCTTTTCTTTACGTTTATCTAAGTTGTTAATCTTTTATATCTGAGCTAAAAAGTCATGAAACTTGGTTAGCTTAACTCATTAGTTAACTTTTAACTTGGTAAATGGGACCAACAAGTGGTATCAGAGCCTCTAATTTGTAAAACTTTTCTAAAATATGTTTTCTAAACAAAAGAGTGCTCAAAAGTTTTTACAATCAAAGATCCCACCATGGCTGACTCGGATGTTCCCCAACTTGTCGATAAAAGGGGTGGAAGTTATTCAGCAACTACCCCTCAAATTGAAGTTGGAAAATTCAATAAGTGGAAAAAGCGAATGCTTTGCTACTTAACTAGGTTGGAACCATATTACATTAAATTAATTAATAATGGTCCATATGTCTCAACAACTGCCCAAGGTTTAGTCAAACCTAAAGCCCAGTGGACACCTGATGAGAGGAGGGTGGTCACTCAGGACCAACGCTTGAAAAGCATCATTATATCTTGTCTTCATAACGATATAATGGAACCAGTCATCAATTGTCCTACTACTAAGCAGACATGGACTGACTTGGTTCACAGCTATGAGGGTCCCTTAGATACCAAGGAAAACAGGATCATGGACTTGAAACTTGAGTACAATACTTTTAGGGCCAAAGACTCTGAATGTCTCTTAGAGACCTATACCAGGTATAAGACCCTCCTGAATGAGCTGACCAATGATGATGTCACCCTGTCAAAGCATGAGATCAATGTTGGCCTTGTCAACAGTCTCCCTGAGAAATGGTTAAACTTCTCTCAGGGGTTGAGAAATGCAAACCATATCCAGAATCTTGAGCTCCCTGAAATTTATGGGAAGTTTGTCTATGAAAACAATCTTATCACCAGGAGATACCCTGGTAAAGCTCAGGAGACCAAAAAGACTTTGACCTCCTTACCTATATCCACTGCTTTCTATTCAAATGGTGTTGTGCAGGATTTTCTAGAAGGATCTGATGATGAGGTTGATGAAAGAACCTGTGAGGAGTACCTGAATGATCTACAGATTGAATTTCATGAAAGGGCACTCCTTGCAAACTCAAGAAAGTTCATTAAAAGAAACAAAAAACTTTCTAACTCAAAGGCAAATGACAATTCTGAATGTTTTAAATGCGGTAAAAAGGGTCATTTTGCAAAAGGTTGTTTCTCAAAAACAACCTTAGAACCATCTTTCAATTTCTCTGGAAACAATTTCTCTTCAGGAACTAGCAAGTTTCAACCTGAGTTGCTTCAATGAAATCAGTTTGTTCAAAACAAAATTGAAAAAATTCCTCAAAAAAATTTTGAAGCCAAATATAAAAAGGCCAAGGCCAAACTTGCTCTTCTTGAGTCTGCTTCCTCAGTCACTCAGCCACCTCAGGCTCCTAAACAAGCTCAGGCTAAAAGCAAGGGGCTAGTTGCTGAAACATATGACTAGGATGAGGTTGAAGTGTCTTCTGATGATGAAGAAGTTCATATCAGTGCTCTGATGGCTCTCTCAGAAGACAACAAGCTTGCTGTAGGAAAAGGTCATGCCAGGAATAGAGAATGGGTGAACATCACAATAAGAAAGGTAAAAATCTTACTTTCTATGGATGATGATGCTGATTGGGAATCTTACTTAGATTATATTAATGTTGATCTTATGTATGTTGAAGAGCAGAGACTAAACTTGTTTTCAAAATTTAACAAATTGAGTTTTGAATTAAATAAATGTAGAGATGAACTTCTTGCTTTAAAACAAGCTAAACTTGAAAGTGTCACACTTCAAATTTAGAATTCTGAACTTGTAAAAGAAAATCAAGCTCTTCAAGAAGAACTTAAGAAAGAAAAGGTTGTACTTTGGAAATGGACTCAGAAGAACCCCAAACTTTTTGACACACTGAGTCTCACACCTAGCACCAAAAAGGATACTCTGGGTGAAGATCAACTCATTGAAATGTCTGGGGAGAGTAGCCATTCAATAGCCTTTCTGTCAGCATACATACTCTCTAGCAAAGAACTTGCTCCTAAACCCAGTGATTGGATTGAAAGAGTCAATCCTGACAGTAAACTGCCAAACTTTAACACTGGAAGAATTATAGAGCCTGAAAGTCAGGCTATTAAGGAGTTGCTAGGAGTCACTGATGAACCCAGTCATACTGAGTCCATCACTGAGTCTAAGTCAGATTCACAATCACCATTCCCTCCACTGAAACAACTTCAGGGAGAAGCACCTAGTTCAGACCTTGCACCACCAGTTTATCCACCTCACTCTCCTAAGGAGAAAACAAATCCAGGAATAACCATCCTGAAGAGACCTACCTCTGTGCCTCCTGAGAACCACACACCCTTAGTATCCACTGAAACTAAACCTGAAAGCACTGATTCAAAGTTTGATCAGTCAGCTGAACTTGTCAGGAAGTTGAGTGAAAAGATTAAGTCCACTGAGAAACACTCTGACTCAAAGTCTAAACCAGCAACTTCCTCAAGTTCCTCCAAACTAAAACCCTCATCAAGACCTTTAGTGAGATGTGAACTTTGCAATCATCCAGGCCACTCCACTGATAATTGCTTCAAAATCCTGTTCTACATGATATGCAAACAAGAAGACCACAGGACTTCTGATCACAACTCTCATACTGCTTCCCCGAAAAGCACAAGGTCATTACAGAACACAAGGCTATCAGTATGCCTCATCTTCCAAACAAAGACAAAACGCTAAGCCTTTCTTGCCATGTCCTCACTGTGGGTTCAATGATCATCTACCTGATGATTGTATGATGAACAACTATTGTAACATCTGTGGAAACCCCACACATGATGACACGGGACATGACAAGATCATTCAGTCCAGAAGAAACACCACTACCAGCACTTCTCAGTCAACTGAGTCTTCAACTACCACAAAATGTAAAACATGTGGAAGCTCAGTTCACTCAACTTCAGACCATGACTCTTTAGCTATGTTCAAAAAGTCCCTGAGGACTAAGCCCACTAGGAAGTGGGGTAACAAGAAAAACTAACCTAGTTTACTATTTGTGCAGAAACACATCAGGGATCCTGCTTGGCACCTCGACAGTGGATGCTCAAAGAGTATGACTGGTGTGAAGAGTTATCTACACAAATATGTAGAAGAACCAGGACCCAAAGTAGTATTTGGTGATAACTCATCAGCTCCCACTAAAGGTTATGGTTCAGTAAACTGCAATGGTATAGTTTTTACAAGAATAGATTATGTCGATGGTCTCAAGTACAATCTGATAAGTGTGAGTCAACTATGTGATGCTAAATACATAGTTCAGTTTGATGATAAGAGAGGTACCATCTTCAATGCCAACAAGGAAGTTGTGTTGATTCCTCCCAGGAGGGATGATGTTTATGTACTAGACATGTCATCCCTCACTCAAAATGGGACTTGCCTCTTCTCTAAGGCAAGTGAGACAATCAACTGGCTTTAGGATAGGAGACTTTCTCATCTCAATTTCAAAAACATCAACAACCTTGCCAAATAGAATAAATTTCTTGGCCTTCCATCCCTGGTGTATACCAAAGACAAGCCTTGTTCTGCTTGTGAAAAAGGAAAACACGACAGGGCATCATTCAAAACCAAACAATCATTCTCTATCAAAAGCTGCCTCATCTTCTCCATATGGACTTGTTTAGACCTGTCAGCCCCATGTCCATTCATCATGAGAAGTATACTCTGGTCATTGTGGATGAATACTCAAGATACACTTAGGTTTACTTACTGACCAAAAAGAGTCAGGCAGCTAACACAATCATGTCATTTGTCAGGAACATTGAAAATCAAAATGATGTCAAAGTTAAACAAATTAGAACTGAAAATGGCACTGAATTAAAAAACCATGACCTTGAGTGTTTATGTGATGAGAAAGGGATTTCTCAGAATTTCACTTCTCCCTATACTCCTGAACAAAATGGAGTAGCTGAAAGGAGAAATAGAACACTCATTGAGGCAGCAAGGACAATGTTAAATGGCTCAATCCTCTCAAAACACTTCTGGACTGAGGCGGTTAGAACAGCCTGCTACACTCAAAATAGGTCCATCGTTGTGAAAAGGCACAATAAGACTCCTTATGAGATATTCAAAGGATTGATCCCTGACATCAGCTACTTTCATGTATTTGGGTGTCATGTGTTTATTCATAATCACAAGTATCACTTGGGTAAATTTGATGCCAAAGCTGATGATGGATATTTCTTGGGATATTCTCTGGTCTCCAAAGCCTTCAGAGTGTTTAACAATAGGAGACAACAAACTGAGGAAACTTATCATATAACAGTTGATGAGAGCACTGAATCCATCAGGTTCTCCAGTTCCTCAGTTGAAGAGATTGGTATTGATGATTCTTCAAGGTATCCTCCTGATGAGTATCTCCCTGAGAATCATAATTCAACTCAATACCAAGCTGATGTTGATGTCTCATACTACATCATCCCTCACAATTTACCCCAACCAACCATCAGTGAAGTCATTGAAACACAAGTCTCCAATGAGACCACTTCCACTGAACCAATTGTTCAAGAACCCTCAAACCAAGCCATTCACACTGAGGTCACTGAAGACCAAAATCTTGAGTTACCTCAGGTTCCTGTGACTAAACCCACTCCAACAATTCAGGCCTCTACAAGCTCTAACTCATATCCTAGACCTCAGGATAGCTGGACAAAATCCAAAACAATTGAGCTTGTAAACATCATTGGTGAGCCCACTGAAGGCATGCTTACAAGAAGCATGGCTGCCAAACTCAAGGTAGCCTCAGCCAATGTTTGTTTCTATGTGGATTTTCTTTCTAACATAGAGCCCAAAAATGTTAAATAAGCTTTAACTTATGAAAGCTGGGTTCAGGCCATGAGAGAAGAGTTGGAACAATTTGATAGGAATAATGTCATGACCCTTGTTGAATGCCCTAATGGTGTTCTAATCATTGGAATGAAATGGGTCTACAAGAACAAGACTGATGAAACTGGAACAGTCATAAAAAATAAGGCTAGATGATGAGGCGAAAAATGATCCATTTTTAGGGGGTCATTTAAGCCCGGAATTGAATTTATTTGATCAAATATTGCCCTAAATCGTTCCTTTTGTGATTTTAGGTACTTTCGGAGTGAATTCTGGAAATGGAAGCATTTTGGACGTTTTTGGAGCATAAAAGTGAAGAAAACGGCAAAGTCTTAATTTTCCTTGCTAGGAACATTACCTGGCGGCGTCACAAGCTTCTTAATGACGGTGTCAAGAGGAAAAACAAGAGGTGAAGAGGATAGAGTCCATGATGGTCCAGAAAGATTTTACACTAGGGCATGACGGCGTCACCATAGGCCGTCATGGTCCCTTTACACATGACGGCCCAGAGGAAAACTACTCTTGACGGCGTCAGATCTGGATCTAGGCAATCTAATTTTATTATGGGCGGCGGGTTGACGGCGTCAGAATTTTCTTCTTGACGCCGTCACCTTGGAAAATCTATATATAGTTTTGTAATTTTCATTCATTAAGAGAGGACAATTTTAAGGACGACTTGAAGAAACCCTAGCACGATTTTATCAGTATTTTCAAGGGTTTTCACCCCTTGAAACCTTTCATGTTCAATTAAGATAAGTATCCTTTCAATTCATTCAATATGTCTATGTGTTGTTTGAATATATCTTACGCTTGTCTTGAATTTAACATTCTAGGCTAGATCTCTTGTGTGTTTGCTTAGATGTAGTGAAACCTAGATGTTGATTATGGGTTGATTGCTTGTTTATAGTTGTTACGGATGAATGATTTCGATGTTAGGCTTAAGAAAACTAGCATACTTCCATAGTGTAACTTGCTTGAACGTCTTAAGAAGCATGAACCAATGCGTACTAGGTTTTTATGGTTGTATTTAATTCATGAGCGAATTCTAATGATCCCATGTTAGGAGCTTCTTGCAGGATCGACATAGGAGTGAAGTAGGAGCTTATAGAGTTGGGGAAGTACGTATGCCACCCCATGATTGGTATTAAGGAATATAACCCGTCATCCACGCAACTGTAACAAACTATCAACATGTAAAAGATATCTAAGGAGGAATGAAATCTAAGTAAACACAATTTTCCCATTATTTGTTCACACCACTAGTTTAATTAGCTTTATTTTCATTTTTGTTATTTTATTTTGATTACATCTTTAGTTATTGGGTTAGTTGACTAGCAACTAATTCCGCCCACTGTTCCAAAACCCGAGATTTTAATTGCTTTTATAAAAAATATAAAAATACAAAAAGAATCATCCCTCATCTCTAGACCTAGTTTTTAGGTTTTCTAATCCTAGCGACACTATTCCTGAGTTGAACGATCAATCTCCCGGTACTTGTCACTATACTATACTACAACAATCAGGTACACTGCCTGGTGGGGGTTGTAAGCTTCTCGAGATCCCTCGAGAGGTAAAGCCTGGTGCAATTCCCACGCATCAAGTTTTTGGCGCTGCTGCCCGGGGAATAGTTATTGTCTAGGTTAGGATTTCTTTTTATTATGTCTACTTGCAAGATTCCTTTCTAGTAAGATTTTATTTTATTTTTAGGTTTTCTTTAGTCTATCTTATTTCTTTGTTTCCTTTGTTCGTAAACTATCTCGATGTATAACAATAACATTGATCGTTTGATTCTTGTTATTCGTGTTTTTCGTCGTAGGATTTTCCAAATGCCCGCCCCAATCCCTTTAGTGGAAAATGAGAACCCACCTAACCTATCGCCTAACCACCACTTTGACAATAATTCTGAAATGGTGGAATCTGACCATGATGATGACCATAGGGCTAGTCCTTTTTACTATTCAGACTCCGATGAGGATCTAGATGATGGTGATGTGATTAATGAGGATAGGATGGAAGATGAAGTGAACCCTCTTAGGTATGTCGACCCTAGAACAAGGATTGAGAGTGATAGCTCATTCAATATGCAATTTCCTTGTAAGATTGGATTTAGGAGCTTTGATGCCTATCCCAATGAACATAATCTCGCGTAGTGAATATAATAAAATCATGGTAGATGAGTTAGAATACAAAGGAGATAATGTTATTGCTAGGGCAATGTCATTGCATGTTTTTGTAGGAAGCTTTGTTTATCTTGTTGAGTTCATGGTTATGGAGAATCTAGGAGAATTTATCGATAGTAAGTTAACCCAAGTTGTGTTTGGGAAATCTTTCAAAAAGTTGACCAACCTTGATGAAAAACTTATGGAAGGGTTAATTACATTCTCGAATGGGGATGAAGACTTTGTTTAACAAATGCCCCGTGCACACCCTAGGTTCAAGGATTTTTTCATGGAGAAGTGTAGTAGGTATCCGCCCCTAGAAATGCTAAGTGAGAATGATAAAAGAAAAGGGCATAAATATCCTCAAGAACAAAATAAAAGGTATTATCATGGATGTTTAGAGTTAAGTGATGATTATAAGAGAGATGAGGCGACTATTAGATGGCTCACCTTTGGTTATGTGAGCATAAGCGACACATGGTAGCCCATGACCTTGAGTCTAGCTACAAGACTCGTAAATAAAGAAAAGCGCTTCTTGGGAGGCAACCCATGCTTTGTGTGATTTTTATTTGTTTGATTGTTATTTGCTTCCGTATGCATGCTTTATTTTCATTGTGGTAGATCATGTTTCAAAAATAAAATGGTGAAAATACTTTATTTTGTCGTTTGGCTTAGTCTTAACTTCATCCAAAGGTATTTCGCAAAAGATAAGTGTAAGGGGAAACCCAAAATATGTTTTTAAGAAACAAAGTTGATCATGATTCTCCACAATATTAAATGGACATGTATATTCGTATTTGTTAGAGTCAAATGCTTGTATCGAGTCATAATGATGTTTTGCAGGATTTTCCAGGAAGTAGGAAATAAGTTTTCAAAAAATTTTCCGAAAACTTAACGTAAGGATTTCTGCAGATCACCTCTGACGGCGTCAGGAATTAATTCCTGACGGCGTCATGTGTAAAAATCAGGAAATTTTGCTAGTTTTGTTTTTCTAACGGAGTCTTAAAGTTTTTGGTTAAATCTTTAGTTTTATTAACTCCAGGAAATCTGCAAACATTCATTCCACAAGCATTATATCTTACATTGCTTTCTAGGATTTGTTAGTATATATAGATTGCCGCCGATTTTACGCGAGTTTGCCTTGTTTGTTTTCTCAGGTTTAACAGGTTATGTATGACAAGAAGATGATTTATATTCTGGAAGGGAAGCTTTGATTGTTCATTTTCTTGGAGGAAGATCTAACCTTGTTAACACACTATCTACACCGAGCTAATCAGGGGAGTATTTGATTTCATTCTTTTATCTATTTCACTTTTACATTCTTTAATTGAACATTGGGGACAATGTTCATCCTAAGTGTAAGGGGAGGGTAATTGATGATACCTTATAGGATACACTTGCACTTGAGTTTGTTTGTTTGATGGTACGTGTATAATAAAACTAAGAGAAATACTTGTTAGTGTAGTTTTAGCACCAAATTTAAAATTTTTTACAACATTTAGGAGTGAAACTTTAGCCTTAGCAAGCGTCTCATGGATAGGAGTTGTATGACTAGCACAAAACCGTACCATTCAGAAAAATTTTCACCCAAATATGTGAGGTTCGCCTTTAGATTTGATAGGAAAAACATTTACTATTAGTGCTTATGAGTGTACCGGTAGCATTTAGATTCTAGAACTTGCGTTAGTGATGCATCCCGAGACCGCTAGTGAGACTACATTCGTGTAGTAGGATTTACTACTTGATAAGAGGCATTAGGATCACCCTTGTGTTAAAACCCGTATTATAATTATTTGACCATTTAAGTCATATTCCTTGGCTAGTTAAGTCAATTAATTTTTCCACACCCTTAGCGTTGTACTCATTTTTAGTACACGAAACCCCTAGTACACCCCTCCGAGCCTATATTTTCGTTTCTAACTATAAGCATCTTACTTAAAGGAAGAATTTGTTACACCCCACTTAAATGTACAACCAAATCGCCTTAGCCTTCCGTATATGCACTCATCTTTAGTACATTATTGTTATTTTTTTGAACCCTTAGTTAATTATCTAATTGATTACATGGTTGCTAAGTCGAGTCATATCCTTGTACATATTGTTTTGGGACGATTGGGACTCATGGGTAAAGTACTTATGTTATGGAGTAATGGGGAAGAACATCATTTATTACCCCCATATGTGCGTTAATCTTAAAAGTACTCCAAGTGTTTTGATTATCTTGATTCGAGTCATTAGATTAGTTTATTATAAAGTATGTAAAAATTCAAGTGTTAGGGGAATGTTCATTCCCTATGATGTATTATTTTGGATGGTAGGGTAAAAATGTATGCAAAAAAAAATCGAAAAAAGAAAAAAATAAGAAAAAAGAAAAAAAGAGAAAAAACATACGGACTACCATCCCGTTTCATTCTATGTTTATTTTATGTTTTTGTTATTTTTCATTCATTAGCTTAAGTCGAGTCTAGTCTTGGCTTAGCAACGCCATATTGTACATGTAATTGACCAAGATTATTAACTCGCCACCAGTAAAGATTGCCTATATCCAACAAAACCGTGTATTCCATATCCCTACACCTAACGTTATAACCCTTTAAAAGACCTCTTTGATAGTTTATCCTAGGTGCTTACACCATGTGGTGGAGGTTTGATCCTTTCCCAAGCCTATGGTAATCTAATTTGCTATGACAGGTAGTGAGAGATGTTTTCCGTTTCCATATTGTGATATGTACTTTATTACACCTGAGAGATGTGAGTATCTAAACACTATTTGTGAGGTACTAGTATATGACCTCCGTGCTTGTCTTTGGTCTTTAGTGGAACGATTATTTGTTGTAATTACTTTTATATTAGTGTTAAATGACCCCTAACTTTTATTTTGATTAGAATAAAAGCGCATTTGCTTGAGGACAAGCAAATCTCAAGTGTAAGGGTATATGATGAGGCGAAAAATGATCCATTTTTAGGGGGTCATTTAAGCCCCGGAATTGAATTTATTTGATCAAATATTGCCCTAAATCGTTCCTTTTGTGATTTTAGATACTTTTGGAGTGAATTCTGTAAAAGGAAGCATTTTGGACGTTTTTGGAGCATAAAAGTGAAGAAAACGGCAAAGTCTTAATTTTCCTTGCTGGGAACAGTACCTGATGGCATCACAAGCTTCTTAATGACGGCGTCAAGAGGAAAAACAAGAGGTGAAGAGGATAGAGTCCATGACGGTCCAGAAAGATTTTACACTAGGGCATGACGGCGTCACCATAGGCCGTCATGGTCCCTTTACACATGACGGCCCAGAGAAAAACTACTCTTGACAGCGTCAGATCTGGATCTAGGCAATCCGATTTTATTATGGGCGGCGGGTTGACGGAGTCAGAATTTTCTTCTTGACGCCGTCACCTTGGAAAATCTATATATAGTTTTGTAATTTTCATTCATTAAGAGAGGACAATTTTAGGGACGACTTGAAGAAACCCTAGCACGATTTTATCAGTATTTTCAAGGGTTTTCACCCCTTGAAACCTTTCATGTTCAATTAAGATAAGTATCCTTTCAATTCATTCAATATGTCTATGTGTTGTTTGAATATATCTTACGCTTGTCTTGATTTTAACATGCTAGGCTAGATCTCTTGTGTGTTTGCTTAGATGTAGTGAAACCTAGATGTTGATTATGGGTTGATTGCTTGTTTATAGTTGTTACGGATGAATGATTTCGATGTTAGGCTTAAGAAAACTGGCAGACTTCCATAGTGTAACTTGCTTGAACGTCTTAAGAAGCATGAACCAATGCGTACTAGGTTTTTATGGTTGTATTTAATGCATGAGCGAATTCTAATGATCCCATGTTAGGAGCTTCTTGCAGGCTCGACATAGGAGTGAAGTAGAAGCTTATAGAGTTGGGGAAGTACATACGCCACCCCACGATTGGTATTAAGGAATATAACCCGTCATCCACGCAACTGTAACAAACTATCAACCTGTAAAAGATATCTAGGGAGTAATGAAATCTAAGTAAACACAATTTTCCCATTATTTGTTCACACCACTAGTTTAATTAGCTTTATTTTCATTTTTGTTATTTTATTTTGATTGCATCTTTAGTTATTGGGTTAGTTGACTAGCAACTAATTCCGCCCACTCTTCCAAAACCCGAGATTTTAATTGCTTTTATAAAAAATATAAAAATAAAAAAAGAATCATCCCTCATCTCTAGACCTAGTTTTTAGGCTTTCTAATCCTAGCGACACTATTCCTGAGTTGAACGATCAATCCCCCGGTACTTGTCACTATACTATACTAGAACGATCAGGTACACTGCCTGGTGGGGGTTGTAAGCTTCTCGAGATCCCTCGAGAGGTAAAGCCTGGTGCAATTCCCACGCATCACTAGACTTGTTGCAAAAGGGTATAACCAACAGGAAGGTATTGATTATGAGGAAACCTTTGCACCTGTTGCTAGAATGGAAGCCATCAGGATCTTCGTAGCCTATGCAACATACATGAACTTTAAAGTTTACCAAATGGATGTAAAAGGTGCATTCCTGAATGGTGAAATTAAAGAAGACGTCTATGTGCAACAACCTCCTGGCTTTAAAAGCAGTGAATTTCCTAACCATGTCTACAAGCTTAACAAATCCCTTTATGGACTAAAGCAAGCACCCAGGGCATGGTATGAAACACTTTCTGCCTTTAAGTTTTTCAGAGGAAAGATTGACAACACTCTGTTCATCTATAGAACAAAAAGTGATGTCATCCTTGTCCAAGTGTATGTCGATGACATCATCTTTGGCTCAACAAGTTACAAACTTTGCAAACAGTTTGAAAAACTGATGACCTCAAAGTTTGAAATGAGCATGATGGGTGAACTCACTTACTTCCTTGGACTTCAAATCAAACAGACTGACAAAGGCATATCCATTTGTCAAGAAAAATACATTATGAACCTACTGAAGAAGTATGAGCTCTCTGATTGCTCTTCGATGAAAACCCCCATGATTCCTCCAAACAACCTTGGTCTTGACCTCACTGGTAAATCAGTAAATCAAACCCTTTACAGAGGAATCATAGGGTCACTTATGTACTTACTTGCCTCAAGACCTGACATCCAATTCTCAGTCTGCCTTTGTGCTAGATATCAGTCTGAACCAAAAGAGTCTCATCTTATTGTTGTAAAGAGAATCATCAGATACCTGAAGGGTACACCAAACCTTGGTTTATATTACCCCAAATGTTCAGGGTTTGATCTCAAGGAATACACTGATTCAGACTATGCAGGCTGTAATATGGATAGAAAAAGTACTTCAGGATCCTGCCAATTCCTTGGTGGCAAACTTGTGTGTTGGAGACAAAGAAACAACAGTCAGTAGCCATGTCCTCAGCTGAAGCTGAAGATGTGGCTGCTGCAGGGTGTTGTGCAAATCTACTTTGGATGAAGAGCCAACTGAGTGACTATGGCATTTAGTACAAGATGGTACCCATCTTTTGTGACAACACCAGTGCCATAGCCATCTCCAATAACCCAGTGCTTCGTCAAAGAACCAAACACATTGACATTAGGTACCATTTCATCAGGGACCACATCATGAATAGAGAAATTGAATTACATTTCATCCCCACTGAGTATCAGCTAGCTGATATTTTTACCAAACCCCTGGATGAACCCACTTTCACCAGACTGAAAGCTGAGTTGGGCATGTTGGACATTGAATCAGGAAACTGATGAAATTTATTCCAACCTGATGTAAATTCTCCTAGGTCCCTGAATAAACTCTTTTTCTCAGTGATATGAATGTCATCACTGATCATCAACTCACTGAATGATAATTCATTCAGGGGGGCTCAAGATATAATATGGCATTGAATACTCTAACTAAATGCTCTAAGTACTTAGTTAGTAAATGTCCCAGGTAGGTAACTGATTCCTATTTAATATAGGAATATATGTTGTTTACACAACTGGCATCCACATCTTGGGCCCCTACACCTACCTCACCAAAACCACTGAGCATTAAATGCTCTCTCTCTCACAAATACTTGTGTGATGATATCATTCTGTAAAAGCATCTTTTGCAGAGCCACACAATTGTTCCTCTAATCATGTTGGGAGAAAAATGGGGTAATGGGAATCGTGCTATTTAATGCGGATATCAAACATACTTTATTACACCATTTTGAATTAGTATCAAAACGTTTGATATCCGCAACAGCATAACCCTAATCCATTCCCTATAAATACCCCCACAAAGAAAAACACACACACACGCTTTCAAAACTTATCAAAACTCTTGCAAAATTATTTCAAGAACAAATCTGTTTTTCAAACTGTGTGTGTTCCATCTTTGATACCAATTTTTTCTAAAAACCAGACCATTTCTCAACACAATGGCTTCTTCTAAAGTCATCAAATACACTCCCAATGTGTATTTCCAAATGGAAAGCATAGACCTGACCAAAAACAATGTCGTGGGAAACTTTGCCTACCCTCAAGGGTTCCCTGAATACAGGGATGTGGTGAAGTTTCTTCAAAACTGTTTCCTTACCACCACATTCACAAAACCCTCTCTGTCATCTATCATGACTATTTGAGGGAATTTTCGTGCACAGCGGTGGTTGAAAACCCTGATGCACCAAAGGAGGCCACCATAAGGTTCTCAGTAAAGAATGGTACTAAGTTCCTAACTCTTAACTACAAGACCTTTGTCAAAGCCACTGGCCTTGACTATGCTGAGACCTTTGCTGCCCAACCCACTAAAGAGGATATGAAGGCAATTTTGCTAGAACTTGGGCCCTATCACAAAAATCACCCTGAGGCGACTCCAGGGGGCCTCCTATCCAAAGCCACAATCATCAAAACCTGGTTCCCTGCCCCCTTGAGGATCCTGATGACCTTTGTCATTCAGGTCCTTGGGGGAAATAAATCCTCCACTGAGCAACTAAACACTACTCAAGCAGTGATAGTGTATTATCTCATAGAGGGTACAAAAATTGACCTTGGAGAAATTATCTTCAGGGACCTCATTGCAAAGTTGGGTGGGAAGTCTAGGCAAAAACTTATCTCATACCCTAGATTCATTTCCTTCACCCTGCAAGACTTACTAGGGTCCGAGTATGTTAAGCCTGATGCAGTAGGCTTTGAGCCTGATGTCTTACACAAGGCTAATTATTCTCGTGACCCTGCTGAGGTTACACCTGTCACCCTGACCACGTATATGCTTACTGCTATTGATGCGTGGGAATCGCACCTTGCTTTACCTCTCGAGGGATCTCGAGAAGCTTACAACCCCCACCAGGCAGTGTACCTGATCGTTGTAGTATAGTATAGTGACAAGTACCGGGGGATTGATCGATCAGCTTAGGAATAGTGTCGCTAGGATTAGAAAACCTAATTAATAGTTCTAGAGGTGAGAGATGATTATTTTTGTATTTTTATATTTTTATGAAAGCAAGTAAAATCTCTGGTTTTGAAGGAGTGGGCGGAATTAGTTGCTATTCAACTAACCCAAAACTGTTATATCACTAAATTAAACTAATGAAAATGAAATTAAACTAATATTAAACTAAGGTTGTGAGCAGTATTTGGAGAAATTGTGTTTACTTAGACTTCACTACTCCCTAGATATCTTTTACATGTTAATTACTTGTTACACTTGTATGAATGACGGATTGTATTCCTTAATACCATTCGTGGGGTGGCATACATAACTCCCCAACTCTATGAGCTCTTATCTCCTCCTACACCATGACCCAGCACAACTATAGGGATTGTAAACAGTGGCTCATGCATTAAATACAACCAATAAAGACCTAGTACGCCTCGGTTCATGTTTCTTAAGACGTTCAAGCATGTTACCATTTGGAGATATGCCAGTTTTCTTAAGCCTAACATATGAATCATACATTCAAAACAAGAATAGACAAGTAATCAACACATAATCAACATCTAGGTTTCATTAGATCTAAGCAAACACAAGAGAGATCTAGCCTAGCATAATGGAATTAAGATAAGAACAAAAGATAAACAACCAACACATAGACATATTGATTGAATTGAAAGTACACTTATCTCAATTACAATGCAAGGTCTCAAGGGTTTGGAACCCTTGAAAAACCTGTGAAAGAGGCACCAAAATCGTCTTTAGGGTTTCACCAAAACTTCTCTCCTTTTAATGAAAAAACTAGAAAACTATATATAGGAAAATCGTCCTGACGGCATCAAGAGTTAAATCTGACGCCGTCAACTCGCCGCCATAAACTTCCTCGGACGCCCTAGATCCACTTGTGACGGCCTATGTGACGCCGTCACCACCTACGGTAAATTAATCTTGGCCACTTTGACGCCGTCATTTACTCATCTGACGCCGTCACCAGCTACGGTAAAATATTCATCATGTCTGACGCCGTCAAGCTTTTGGTCTTGACGCCGTCACCTTGTATTTTCAGCTTGGATTTTTGGTACTTTGCCGTTTTCTTCACTTTATGCTCCAAAAACGTCCAAAATAGCCTCTTTTCCATAATTCACTCTCCAAACACCTAAAATCACAAAAGGAACGATTTAGGGCAATATTTGATCAAATAAAGTCGGATTCGGGCTTAAATGACCCCCTAAAAACGGATCATTTTTCACCTCATCATATACCCTTACACTTGAGATTTGCTTGTCCTCAAGCAAATGAGCTTTTATTCTACTCAAAAGACAAGTTAGGGGTCATTTAACACTAATATAAAAGTAATTACAACAAATAATCGTTCCACTAAAGACCAATAGACAAGCACGGAGGTCATACACAAGCACCTCACAAATAGTGTTTAGATACTCACATCTCTCGGGTGTAATAAAGTAATATAACATTATGGAAATGGAAGATATCTCTCACTACCTGTCATAGCAAAATAGATTACCATAGGCTTGGGAAATGATCAAACCTCCACCACATGGCGTAAGCACCTAGGATAAACTATCAAAGAGGTCTTTTAAAGGGTTATAACGTTAGGTATAGGGATATGAATTACACGGTTTTGTTGGATAAAGGAAGTTTTACTGGTGGCGAGTTAACAATCTCGGTTAATTACATGTACAAGATGGCGTTGCTAAGCCAAGACTAGACTCGACTTAAGCTAATAAATGAAAAATAACAAAAACATAAAATAAACATAGAATAAAAACGGGATGGTAGTCCGTATGTTTTTTTCTCTTTTTCCTTTTTCTATTTTTTTTTTCTTGATTTTTCGATTTTTTTTTTTTTTTTTTTTTTTTTTGTTGTGCATACACTCTTACCCTACCATCCGAAATAATACATCATAGGGGATGAGAATTCCCCTTACACTTGAATCTTTACATACTTTATATTAAACTAATCTAATGACTCGAATTAAGAAAATTAAAACACTTGGAGCACTTTTAAGATTAACGCACGTATGGAGGTAATAAGTGATGTTCTTCCCTATTACTCCATAAAATAAGTACTTACCCATGAGTCCCAATCGTCCCAAAACAATATGTACAATGATATGACTCGACTTAGCAACCATGTAATCAATTAGAAAGTTAACTTAGGGTTTAACAAATAACAATAATGCACTAAAAATGAGCGCATACACGGAAGGCTAAGGCGATTTGGGTGTACATTTAAGTGGGGTGTAACAAATTCTTCCTTTAAGTAAAATGCTTAAAGTTAGAAACGAAAAGATAGGCTCGGAGGGGTGTACTAGGGGTATCGTGTACTAAAAATGAGTACAACGCTAAGGGTGTGGGAAAAATTAGTTGACTTAACTAGCCAAGTAATATGACTTAAATGGTCAAGTAATCATGATACGGGTTTAACACAAGGGTGATCCTAATGCCTCTTATCATGTAGTAAATCCTACCACACGAATGTAGTCTCACTAGCGGTCTCGGGATGCATCACTAACGCAAGTTCTAGAATCTAAATGCTACCGGTACACTCATAAGCACTAATAATGAATGCTTTTCCTATCAAATCTAAAGGCGAACCTCACATTTTTGGGTGGAAAATTTTTCTGAATATACGGTTATGTGCTAGTCATACAACCTCCTATCCATGAGACGCTTGCTATGGCTAAAGTTTCACTCCTAAATGTTGTAAAAAATTTTAAATTTGGCGCTAAAATTACACTAACAAGTATTTCTCGTAGTTTTATTACTCATCTACTATCAAACAAAACAAACTCAAGCGAAAGTGCATATGTAAGGTATCATCTTTTTACCCTCCCCTTACACTTAAGATGAACATTGTCCCCAATGTTCAAGTAAAGAATGTAAAAGTTAAAAAGTAAAGAGAATGAAATCAAATACTCCCCTGATTCGCTCGGTATGGATTTTAGTTGGCCAGGTTAAATCTTCTTCCAAGAAAACGAACAATCAAAGCTTCCCTTCCAGAATATAAATCATCTTCTTGTCACAAATAACCTGTAAATCCTGACAAAAGTAGACAAGGCAACCTCGCGTAAAATCGGCGGCATCCTATATAAGTTACTAAATCCTAGAAAACAAAGTAAGATATAATGCTTGTGGAATGAAGTTTGCAGATTTCCTGGAGATTATAAAACTTAATAATTCACAAAAACCATAAGACTCCGTTAGAAAAACAAAACCGGTAAAATTTCCAGATTTTAACTCCTGACGCCGTCAAGAGCAAACCCTGACGCCGTCAGAATGGACCTGCAGAAATTCTTATGTTAAGTTTCCGGAAAATTTCTGGAAAAACTTTGTCCTACTTCCTGGAAAATCCTGCAAAACTTCATTATGACTCAATACAAGCATTTGACTCTAACAAATACGAATATACATGTTCATTAAATATTGTGGATAATCATGATCGGTTTGTTTCTTAAAAACATATTTGGGGTTTCCCCTTACACTTATCTTTTGCAAAAATACCTTTAGGTTGAAGTTAAGACTAGGCTAAACAACATAATAAAGTATTTCCATTTTTTAGTAGAGAAACATGATCAACCAACAATAAAAATAAAACATGCATACGAAAGCAAATAACAATCAAAATAAAAATCACACAAAACATGGGTTGCCTCCCAAGAAGCGCTTTTTTTTATTTACGAGTCTTGTAGCTAGACTCAAAGTCATGGGTTACTACGTGATTCGGGTGAGTTCCTCATTGAGGACATCTTTGGGATCGAACTTAGGTTTCAACTTTCTATCGGTTCCCTTAGTGTGGTATGACCTTTCAAACTTTTCTCCATCCGGATCATACAAGGTCATTCTAATATGCCATGACCCGTCACCTTCTTTAGGTGGCTTGTCCCACCTCCATTTATACTTATCTCCATCTCTTTTCCATTTATTCAACTCTATATTAATAGGCATTACGCTCAAGAACTCAATCATCTTTCTAAAGACTAAGGGGTCCTCAAAGGGATCTAGCTCCTCATCCCTAGCTATGAGTTGTTCTACCGAATGTGTTTTCTCAACGAAATCCTTTTCTAGATAAAATGGGCATTGAGGTCCTATGAAGTTCCTTTCTATCCAAGGTCCATATCTAGATGGTCTCCTATTCATCTCTACCCAATGCGGTGTTGGTTCATCATCACAATCATAACTATGCTTCTTAACATCATACACCGACCAAGTATCGCCTTCTCCTACCGCTATCTTGGATTCCTTGCAATCTATCATGGCACTAGCGGTTGCTAAAAATCCTCTTCCTACCAATAATGGGCATGTAGTGTCACTAACCATGTCTAGGACGTGAAAATCCGCTAATATAGTTAACCTTCCTACGTGAACAACTACATCCTTAATCATTCCAACCGGGTGGGCAATACTTCCATCCGCTAGCCCTATCATTACCTCCGTTTCCTCTAACTTTCCTAGCTTAAGAGCGGTGAATAAGGATAAGGGAATCAAGTTGAGGCTTGACCCTAAATCGGCTAGTGTGTCGAAAGATTCGGATCTTCCTATCTTACAAGGCAAAACAAATATACCCGGATCATCAAGCTTTTTAGGCAACTTGTTTTGAACGAAGGCGGTCCCATTTTTACCTAGCTTATACTTCTCATATTTTTCTAGGAGGGCACTATAGTAAGGAGCACGCGCTAAGTCATCAATGACGGGGCGTTCAAGGTGAAGTTCTTTGAATTCATCGTCAAGGTCTTGCGTAAGAGGTGTTTCAACTATGCTTTTGACCGGCTCTATAGTGGGTGTTTTAGTTGATCGGTCCTTTTGGGGAACTTGGTGTTGTTTGAAACACGTGCTCGTTGATTTAACCGAGTAGTATTGTGGACACGAAGTGGGTGACGAAACTGAAGATATGGCATTAACGTTTAGTTTCGGATTCTTGATGGTGTCGCTTGGGAGTGCTCCCATTTCTCGGTCATTGAGAACTTTCAACAATGCATCAATCCTATTGGTCATCTCGCTTTGATTTTGTTTGAAATTGGCTTCAAACTTAGCTATGCGGGCTTCTTGAGATGCCATGAACTTTGACATCAATCCTTCAATATTGTTGGTACTACCATAGTTGTTGGAAGGATTGTTGTTGAAGGTACGGTTGGATGGTGGACCGTTTGATTGGTAACGATTAGGCGGATTGGAAGAATTTGGTTGATTTTGTTTCCACCTAAGGTTTGGGTGATTTTTCCATGAGGGGTTGTATGAATCACCGTATGTGTTTGGCTCGGGCTTGAAAGTGTACCACTTATCTCCCGCTTCGTCGGTACGCGTGGATGCGTAGTCCGCAAAAGCTGTTCCGGGGAGTTCCACACAATCACGAGTGTCATGGGGACCACTACATAATTCGCATGAAGAAGTGATTTTGTTCACTTGGCTTGAATGCTTCGGAGCTTCGTAAGATTTCATGAGAAACTTGACTTGGTCCTCAAGTTCCATGATCCTACGGTCGGGAGTGCTTGAATTATTCGAAGGCAAAGATATTGCCTTGACCGTTTTGTTCAAATCACGGGGATCATTCCAACTTTCGTTGTCATAGAGAGCAAGATCTTCTATGAGTTCCCATGATTGTTCCGCACTAAGATCACGTAGCTTACCACCGGCCGATTGGTCAATGGTTCGCCTTGTGGAGATGTCGATATGGTCATAGAAGATTTGGACTTGGAGCCAAAGATCTATGCCATGATGAGGGACTTTTTGGAGTAAGTCCTTGAAACGAGTCCATGCTTCATAAAGAGATTCATTTTGACGTTGTTGAAACATCAAGATGTCATTCCTAAGTTTAGTAGTTCTCCCCGGTGGGAAAAATTGAGCAAGGAAACGAGTGGTGAGATCATCCCATGTGGTGATGGATCCCGCGGGTAAACGCACAAGCCATTGACTTGCTTGATCCCGTAGAGAGAATTGGAATAGGCGTAAACGGGTAGTCTCTCTAGTTTCAACACCTAGGTCTATGGAATCTATGATTTTGAGGAAGTCCTTAAGGTGTTGGTTTGGATCTTCGGAACGAAGTCCATGGAATGCACATCCGCTTTGCACCAACCGGATGGTGTCGGATCGCAAGGGGGTCACATTGGCTCCGGTGAGCTCAATGGTGTTTCGGTAGCCTTGGTGGCTAGGTCGGGAATACTCTCCTAAGGTTCGGGGCCTAAGGGGTTCTAATGGTGGGTTTTGTTGTGGTGGGATGATGGGTTCAAAGATGTTACCACCTTCCATGATGTAGGATGGTAAAGAGTTACGAACAAAGGCACGAAGAAACAAGATAGACTAAAGAAGACCTAAAAATAAAAATAAAAATCTTACTAGAAAGGAATCTAGCAAGTAGACCTAATAAAAAGAAATCCTAACCTAGACAATAACTATTCCCCGGGCTGCGGCGCCAAAAACTTGATGCGTGGGTATCGCACCTTGCTTTACCTCTCGAGGGATCTCGAGAAGCTTACAACCCCCACCAGGCAGTGTACCTGATCGTTGTAGTATAGTATAGTGACAAGTACCGGGGGATTGATCGTTCAGCTTAGGAATAGTGTCGCTAGGATTAGAAAACCTAATTAATAGTTCTAGAGGTGAGAGAGGATTATTTTTGTATTTTTATATTTTTATGAAAGCAAGTAAAATCTCTGGTTTTGAAGGAGTGGGCGGAATTAGTTGCTATTCAACTAACCCAAAACTATTATATCACTAAATTAAACTAATGAAACTGAAATTAAACTAATATTAAACTAAGGTTGTGAGCAGTATTTGGAGAAATTGTGTTTACTTAGACTTCACTACTCCCTAGATATCTTTTACATGTTAATTACTTGTTACACTTGTATGAATGACGGATTGTATTCCTTAATACCATTCGTGGGGTGGCATACATAACTCTCCAACTCTATGAGCTCTTATCTCCTCCTACACCATGACCCAGCACAACTATAGGGATTGTAAACAGTGGCTCATGCATTAAATACAACCAATAAAGACCTAGTACGCCTCGGTTCATGTTTCTTAAGACGTTCAAGCATGTTACCATTTGGAGATCTGCCAGTTTTCTTAAGCCTAACATATGAATCATTCATTCAAAACAAGAATAGACAAGTAATCAACACATAATCAACATCTAGGTTTCATTAGATCTAAGCAAACACAAGAGAGATCTAGCCTTGCATAATGGAATTAAGATAAGAACAAAAGATAAACAACCAACACATAGACATATTGATTGAATTAAAAGTACACTTATCTCAATTACAATGCAAGGTCTCAAGGGTTTGGAACCCTTGAAAAACCTGTGAAAGAGGCACCAAAATCGTCTTTAGGGTTTCACCAAAACTTCTCTCCTTTTAATGAAAAAACTAGAAAACTATATATAGGAAAATCGTCCTGACGGCGTCAAGAGTTAAATCTGACGCCGTTAACTCGCCGCCATAAACTTCCTCGGACGCCCTAGATCCACTTGTGACGGCCTATGTGACGCCGTCACCACCTACGGTAAATTAATCTTGGCCACTTTGACGCCGTCATCTACTCATCTGACGCCGTCACCAGCTACGGTAAAATATTCATCATGTCTGACGCCGTCAAGCTTTTGCTCTTGACGCCGTCACCTTGTATTTTCAGCTTGGATTTTTGGTACTTTGCCGTTTTCTTCACTTTATGCTCCAAAAACGTCCAAAATAGCCTCTTTTCCATAATTCACTCTCCAAACACCTAAAATCACAAAAGGAACGATTTAGGGCAATATTTGATCAAATAAAGTCGGATTCGGGCTTAAATGACCCCCTAAAAACGGATCATTTTTCGCCTCATCAGCTATCCAGGGTGACAACAAGATCACTCCAGTTCCCTCTCCCACCAAGAAGGTGAAGAGGAAGAAGGGACAGGGGTCTAGGAAGGTGGCTCAACCCAAGTCACTCGCCACTGAGACCTCTATCCCTAAGCCTGACACAAGGGGGCAACAACAACAGACCCTGACTGCTGACACCCTCAGGATCATAACCGAATCATTGACCCCAAAACAAAGGCCAACGGACGGCACTGAGACATCACACTCAGTGTCCTCGGGCAAACCCATTCCCAAAGGCTCTGCTGACATAAACAAGTCAGTGGAGTTGGAATCAACCCAACCTCCACATCTTGTTAAAGGCTCTGGCAAATCACAACCAGGCTCTCAGGGAGCAAGGGGTCCTAAATCCTCGGTGGGGCAGCACTATTCCACTAAGAAGGGGACCCACACTACTTTACACCTTGCTAAAGGCTTGGGTACATCACAACCCAAGCATCAGGGAGTTACCGCCCCTAAATCTTCGGCAGGCCAGTGCAAGCCTGTTGGAAAGGGGGGCAAACCCACTCAGGTGCCTAATGAGGACATTCGCAAATCAAAGATTTTTTCTGAGGGCACAACAACTCTTCCCAAAGACTCAGAGGGACTCATACTACCCGCTGATAGGGACACAACAATCACGATTCCTAAGGATGACACTGGGAAACACCCATCAGTGTCTGAAGGGGTCACGGGGGACAAAGATTCAGAGGGAAAAAGGCCACCCGCTGATATGGAACCAAACCCACTCCCGGAGGTGCCCACAACCTGGGAACTGGCTCTAAGGACCAGGTAGATAAAACACAGTCTACTGGATTAGAGGGGTAAGGACCTGGCCAAAACAAAGGCAAGTCTTCTTATGAAAAGGAGTCGGTTAACCTTATTTTACAGATTCAGTCTATGGCTGATGTTCAGGCAGCCTTGTTCTCAGATGATGACTTCCACAGTGATGAGGAGGTTTTTGAAACCGGAGATGATATGGTGGTTGAGGAGATAGTCCCTGAACCAATCCCTCAATCTCCTCAATCCTCTGACGATGAAGCAGCTGAAACTCACTCCGAATCAGAATCCTCAGGAGACGATCAAGCTCCTTTCACTGGGAAGTTCTTTACTAAGTTCATCAAGAGGGCGAACAATGCCTTATTCAGGGGAGTCACTGATCAGGTTTTTGACATGCACACTGAGCAGGCGGTTCATTACTTCAACCTCAAAGATGTTGTTGAAGAATTTAATGACGATATCAGGGGACAAAATGCCTCAGTTTCCTTCTCCCTGACACAGATGGTCTCCCACCTTAACAAGTTCCTTAAATCCCTCACCATGCTGAATACAGGGGTTCAGTCCATTCAAGAATCAGTTAAGGATGATCCTGAACTCACTAGGAAGCTTCTTCAGGCATCAGAGACCTATTAACTCAATTCAGTGCATCTCACTGAGCTACTCAACCGGCTAAAGTATTTCAATCTTCAGGCTCTCAGTAGCTCAGTGGAGGCTTTCAAAACCTCCCTTGCTGCCTTGGATCTCTCAGTGGTAGCTCAGTCTCAAAAGTCAGCCTCTATTGCTGGGAGTTTTGGTTCTCGTTTGACAGCGATGAAGAATGCTCAAGCATCCCTTGAAGCCAAAGTATCAAAAATTCAGAAGGAAACCTCGGACATCAAGTCAATGATGACTGAGATCTATCAGGCCTTCAAGGGTTCCTCTACCTCTGCATCAGTCACTCCAACTCTTGTCATCACTGCAGCTCAGGCAACAGTTGAGGGGGAGAATGTCACTGATGCCCCTCATACTGAAGACCAAGATGAAGCCACCGATGTTGCTTCAAGAGGACAGCCCTCTCACACTGAGAGGGAGCATGTCACTGAGGCCACTCCAATCTCATCATTTCAACCACAAGAAGAAACAGTCTCTTCATCTCGTCAGCAGGATAAATGAAAAAGCATTGCTACAACACCTGAACCTGAAATAGTGCTAAACCCTGCCTCCACCATTGTCAGACAGGATCTTGATGAACCAATCACAGTTCCATTTGAGATCAATGGGGTAGTCCATCACCTCACTGATGCTCAAATTCAGGCCTACTTGGAGAGAGATGAGATACTTAAAATGGTGGCTGTTGAAGAAAGGATGAGCAAACCTGAACTCATAAAGGTTGTTCATGAAGAGGCTGAGAAGATCGGTTTGGCAACTAAGGAACTGGCCACTGAGAAAGCTGGAGCTGCCTTCAAAAAGGCTCAGGAAGAAGAAATGAGCGCCCTAAAAAATCAAAGAGAGGAAAAGCTCAGGAAGGACGCTCATATCAGAAAGACCAGGATTGAGAGGTACACTTGGGTGATGAAAGAAAGACTAAAACCTGAAACCATCACTGACATCAAAATCCATCGTAACACCAAGCTTGCAATTGTCACTGTCTTGAGAGGGCCAGACCAAAGAGTAATGGACATCCATGATCCATTCAGGTTCACTGACTTTAGCATCTTTGAGCTGGATGAGCTCCGACCAATCATCTCCAAGAAGTCGAATGTGATGGTTCCTAGTCTCTTGAAATCACTGAAGCTCAGGTATGAAAGACTGATGGAAATGCTTGAAGCTCTTGACATTGCCTCTCTGCTTCCAGCTCCATCTACTCAAACTGCTCCACCAAAGGTCTCCAAAAGGAAGAGGAAGCAAATTGAGTTAGAGCCTGAGATCAAGGTCCCAGGATTGGATTGTGACAGGTCTCTTCCTAAAGGAATCACCTTTATGGACAATGTAGTGTTTGAAGTCCCTGAAAGAGGTCTGTGCTTTACTAATGAGTATGGAAAACCTGCTTTCTAAAGATGGTCAGACATTAACAGGGCAGGGATTAAGGCGATGCATGTGTACCTGATGTTGGCTTCTCCTGTTAGGTGTGCTGAAAACATGAGGTTCTGCCAGGACCTTAAAGCTAAGATTGAGGAGCACCCTAAGAAACACCTCCTGAGATCCAAGAAGGCAAAGCTTGATGCACTTGGTTATCAAGTGAATATCTGAATCTGTAACCAACTATCTTTTTTGTTTTTGTATTATCAGTAGGATTTGTAATAACTATTAATAAACATTGAAGTTCTTTTAAGTTATCAGTGTCCTACTCTAATTACATTAACACTCAGTGAGAGATGAAGACCCATGCCAACTCACACTGAATCATGAGACACTTAGGCTATTTGTATATCGAAATAGGGGGAGACTGTTGGGTCACTGAATTCTCCAATCCTCCTCTAACTAGGATTTAAATATAAAATAACCTAAGTGTCGTAAAAACAAACAAGTCACTGAGTGAACAGTATCTCAGTGAGTCATCTTCAGGATGCTTAGAATGATTCTATGAAGAAAGGTTCACCATTTAGTGAGGCAGAACTCAAGGAGTGTCATCTAAGCCAAGAAGAAGGTGATGGGTTCAGTGAGGATGACAATAACTCACTGAACCCCAAGACTCCTCAACAACTATTAAAGTACTGAAGACTGAAGACCTGAATACTGAAGTATGGGCGGGACAAGGCGGGAAAGTTTGAACGTATCAACAGGTGTCCTTATCAACCTAAAGTCAAACTTTCCCTGAATGGCATAACATCAGGATTGTGTCATTACTGTGCATTAGAAAGGCACATTGTCTTTTACCCAATATAGTCTATTGTAACAGAGACAAAATATGTAAGTATTTTGTCTCTATTAGTTAGGTCATCTTTTTGTCTTTATCAGTAACGTTGTAATTTACTTGTGTATAAATAGGGAGCATAAGTGAGGAGTAAAAGTTGACAAGTTTGTGCATTTAATGCTAAGCTTCACAAACCACTTTTACTCCTCCAAAGAACAACGCAGTCCCTGAGATAGCTCAGTGTGACCTTTTAGTTATCACTCAACTTAGTTTGAGTTTAGTGAGGAGTCCATACCATACTTGTCATTTCAATCCCAAGTGTTATTCCGCAAACACTTGGGTATAATTCTTTTGATTAACTTCTAATAAGAATTAAACGTTGAAAATATTGTGTCTCTTTTCTTTACGTTTATCTAAGTTGATAATCTTTTATATCTGAGCTAAAAAGCCATGAAACTTGGTTAGGTTAACTCTTTAGTTAACTTTTAAATTGGTAAACGGGACCAATAGATTCTCCATCTTCTTTCATGAAAAATGGTCCACTTCAAAGTATTAGACAAATACACCATATAAAGTTATGAAAATGCCTGTAGAAAACTATGAAGTGACATTTTCTTAGCTTCTAACTAATGCTTCAAACCTACTCCCATTATATGCACCATTAGTTAGTTAACGGAACAACCATGAACAACTATATCAAATCTTACCCCACCCCTTTATCCATTTATTTCAATATATAACAATTCCATAAACTCTATGCAGCATAATCAGAGGGCAAAGTGCATAGACAGACGATATATAGACCATATGACCATGGCCATCATGTCTGCATTATTAACTTCACTGCTTATTCTCTCTTTCTTCTCACGCGGAACTTCACTTAGCTCAAAATACTATGAAAAAACATGCCTTAATGCAGAATCACTCATCAGAAAAGCGGTAAGGGACGTTGTGACAAAGGCCAAAAAAGTCCCAGCAGAGCTGCTAAGGATGCACTTTCATGATTGTTTCATAAGGGTAAGCAAGTAAATTGTTTACCTTTCAGTGATGTCTATTTTTATGTAATAATGATTGTGTTCATAAAATTGGCTAATTATTATGTCTTGACGTGTGATGCTTCTGCTATGTTGGATTCTGGGGAAAAAATACTGCTGAAAAAGACGGGCCGCCCAATATTTCTTTGCATGTGCTTTATATCATTGACAATGCTAAAAAAGCGGTTGAATCTGCATGTCCAGGAATAGTTTCATGCGCTGATATCTTAGCTTTATCAGCAAGACTGCAAGAGATGCAGTCGTTCTGGTAAAATCAAAATCTATCTTCATATCTAAGTAGATATAATAATGCACTCACTAGTCCTTTCATGCAAATATGTGTCATGGGGCGTGAAATACAATGATGACATATACTACACACTTAACCTGTAAAAAGCCAAGACATATATGAATATTAATATAGGTTATACATTTAGATAGCTAAATATGCTACTCTTAAGATGAAGGCCCCCTCAATTCCATGAGAACTCATGAAATTTTCATTTTGGGATTTCCCATGGTCATCATTATGAAGAGATGATGATATTTATTAGAATTGAAGGGTTATTTAAGGCATTTTTAGCATACATTTTCAGGATTTGAGAAATTAGCATTTCATGGTTTGTCAACTATATAGTAAAATCTCTTTACCTTCAAAAAAATTCCTTACTTTTCTAATAATTTCATTTGATGACATAGTTGCCTAAAGGGCCCAAATAGAAGTTTCTAATAACTCCAGCTTACTGTAAACAGTCTGGAGGGCCATCCTGGGATGTGCTAAAAGGGAGAAAAGATGGAAGAACATCAAAGGCCAGTGAAACCATACAACTCCCTGCTCCTACCTTCAACATATTGCAACTGCAGCAACGCTTTTCTCAAAGAGGTCTATCCTTAAAATACCTAGTGGCACATTCAGGTAACTTCAATTCACTAAAGCTTGTATAACACATATCAAGAATATGTTCTCGTGTTCCTCTTTAATCCCAAAAGGGATTTGGCCATAAGATAGTAACGAACTTTCTCCGATGTCCCATTTTGGTACGTAAACTTTAAAAAATATGAGTAAACATAGTAACCTTTCATAAGGTGTTCCAATATGCATATTTCGATGTGATGTCACGTTAAAAATAGTGAAACGTGTCAGATTTTTTGGTATGACACATCAAAGTGTGCATATTGGAACAGTTTATGAAAGTTTGTTACATTTACTCATATTTTTTGAAGTCTGCGTACCAAAACAGAACATCGCAGAAAGTTTGTTGCTATTTTATAGCCTAAACACATCCCAAGATATATATACATGTATAAAACACTATCCTTTTATCAAAGTTTCAATACAATATATTGATTTTGTTGTCCTTCAGATATCTATGACTGATAACATAGAGGTAGCAGAATGTGTGGTTGGGTAATGGATCAGAAGGGGTACTTTTATGTATGGGTCAGGTTGACCCGAACCACTAATTGTATATAATTAGCTGGTCAAATATAATTACATTTTTCCAATTATAATCTTTTATTTTTAGCAAACTGGTTTAGGAGGTTTTATGCATTTAGAGTACAATGTGCGCAAATTCGGTCCCGTAGGACACGTAAATATATAACATACCCCGAATTCAACCATCAGCCAATGTGTTGAAATTGCCACCTCTATCTAAAACAATGTTCATTTAAGTGTCTGCCCTAAGTCAAATTGATGCATTTACTTTGCAATAATATATTTCAGCATATGAAGCAAAGAAGATTATAAGAGTTCACATTATCCATCATCAATAAACTAATAGAAGTTTGCATATGTACCTTGTATGTAGGTGGGCATACTCTAGGTTTCGCGCATTACTCATCATTCTAAAACAGAATCCACAACTTCAACTCCACAATGGAAGTTGACCCATCAATCAGGCCTTCATTTGCTGAAGTTTAAGGAGCACTTGCCTAGCCAAGAACAATGCAAAGAATCCAGGTGTTCCAATGGATCCTTCTTCAACAAGTTTTGATAATACATACTACAAACTCATCTTCCAACAAAAAGGCTTTATTCTTTTCAGACAAAGCTCTGCTTGATTCCTCCAAAACTAAAAGTCTGGCATTGAAGTTTGCAAGCTCAAAAGATGCATTCACAAAGGCATTCATAAGTCGAAGATCAAGATGAGTAGCATTACAGGTGGTCAGGAGGTCAGAAAGGACTGTAAGGTTGTAAACTAGGCTATCAACAAGACCTACGAGTATATGCAAAATATAAGGGAGCTCTGGTGCACTATGGCCAATCGCTTTATGAGTGTCCGGAAGACGTCTTGCCAAAAATATGACATGTTCATATTAAATTTATTACGAAAATGTTCATGTTCACGATAAATTGAAGATTGGTTACATCAGACATAAGTACTTTTATAAACCTTGAACACGGGACGAAAAACAAATAGAATAAAATCTAACAAAAAACATATTTAAAAGTACAATATGGCAAAACAATCTAGATGCCCAAATAAATTATGTTTTATAGTAAAGTTCTTATTTAAGTACATATAGAGTCCATGCCTTCAAGTATGTCCATAATGCTCGAATACGACTTCTTCTGATTACAGGGTTATTCGTATCAAAAATAATGTTTAATTATGGCACTACAATATTCGTTACCTGAAAACAGCCTAAACGAAAATATGTGACCGTTTTAAGTCAAAATGAATGTCCCTTCGTGATGCTAAATATATACATCAATTTTCATTAATAGAACTAGCAAGAAGCTACAAAGTGCAAACACCAAAAGAAAATATCCTTGCAAAAGTATCTAACCTAAAAACGAACACCCCTATTGTTGGCATGAATATTACGATATTTAATCTAAACATCCTCTTCATGTTTTGATAATGACAAAGATGTAAGTTACAACATATAACGTAAAATGCTTAAGTTACTTGTGATCACAATTCTTCTATGCATTCTTACGTCAACAAGCCTCGACATCTCAACGTCTCGAGTTTGCCTCAACAATCACTTAAGGTATGGATAAACAAGTGCTTAATACATCTCATGATCAAAGGGGTATTTAATTAACTAATACAAAGTTTATTTAATTATATAAACATATTATATATTTTTGAAAAACACTTTTGGTAATAAAGAAAAATGTTTTAATCATACTAAATATATGATTTCAAACTTTTAACCAAAATTAGTTAGCTTTTCACCAAATAAACTTTCCCCACTAAAAGACAGAAAATCTGGCCGTTTCAGTAGGGCGGCCCCCTTAATTTTAAGGGGACCGGCACACAATTAAGGGGACCGGCCATGCTCCCCTGTCAGATTTGGTCAGAAATTTTTCCCTATAAATACCACCTCAAACCTGGAATTTTTCTCACCTTTTGCACAAAAAATTTCAGATCTAATTCTCTCTAAACATCCTTCTAAAACCCTTTGATCATAAGATTATTAATCTTTGTTTCAAGTGATCCAATTTCTCATCACTCAAAGTGCAAGAGAAGAATTCTCCCTATCATAAAGCCAAAGATGTATTAGGATCTAGTTAGTGCTTATGTGAAGTTGTGAGTTATGTATATGTAATAAGTAGATCAAGATGATCTTACTTAGTAGTGATTTTATGTGTGAGTAAGAAGTAGTGGGAGGAAGAAGTAGTGTAGAGAAGACATGTATTTGTGAAGATGTAGGTGTGTCAATTAGTAGTGGAGCTTAGAAGAAGTTGTGATGAAGTTGTGAAGAAGTCGTGAAGCCGTGAAGAAGTTTAGAAGAAGTTGTGATGAAGTCGTGAAGTCGTGAAGAAGACGTGAAGTCATGAAGAAGTCGTGAAGTTGTGTAGTGATCTAAGTTGTGTTGTGAGATTGGTTCTAGCTACTATTAGAACTCGACATTTAGCTTAGTGTCGTTAAATGGTGTAAGCAAAAGTTGTGTACGGTTTTCTCCGCCAAAAGGGAGCTTGTTGAGTAGTGAAGAAAACTCTCGAGTAGGTGACTCGGGAAGTGGAGTAGGAACAAGGAAGGTGTCCTTGTAGCCGAACCACTATAAATCATTGTGTCCGGTTTGCATCCTCTTTCTCTTATCTTTTTACATTTACTCTTGCATTTATTACTTTATACCTATGCTTGCAAATATGTATTAGTTGTTGCTTATATTGATGATTGATTGTGGTGTAGTAACATGTTAATATTGTGGTAGGATATATAGTTGTATGATATGGTCTAATGGGTTTATATATATATATATATATATATATATATATATATATATATATATATATATATATATATATATATATATATATATATATGATTAACACTTCTCATGTTAAGTTTAACTTAATCGATAATTTGATACAAAATGCTTTAAGATTTTAAAAAGAAAACGTATTCACATAAAGATCGACCAAAGCTTCTAATTTGATACAAAATGCTTTAAGATTTTAAAAGGAAAACGTATTCACATAAAGATCGACCAAAGCTTCATCCAAAAGTCTACATATATAATTTATCATATTGAGTATGTATTGTTTTCAAACTAAACTCTAATTGAAGGTTTTTAAACAAACAATTGAATATATTTGAATCAACATTTTGCAAAACCAAGTTTTTATAAAACGAAAAAGAGGGGAAAACTATTCAACCCCCCTTCTAGTTTTCCACAATTGGTACCAGAGCCACGTCGCTCAAATTTTCAAAACAAATGGTTTTAAAAATTGAGTACGATCCATGTATCAAATTACCCATTAAGGAGGATTAAATATGAAAAGTGTTTTGTTGATTGACTTGTATTAGTTTTGATGATATATACACTAATTATACTAGCTCGAAATAATATTATGCTTAAAATAAGTGTTATATGTTCGGTATCAAAATCAGAAAGTTACACACCTTTCCGAAAAGTCATAAAACAATTTTTTACAAAAAATGAAATTTTGAGTACCAGATGGGCGGCCCCCTTAATTGTTTGGGCGGCCCCCTTAAATACTGGGTGGTCCCCTTAATTATTTAAGGGGTCCGCCTGTCTATTCGACAGTTTTTCGAAAACTTTGAAAAATCATATAAAATTAACCGTAACTCCGTAGAAGTCGTCCCACCCGGCGTTTTAAAGGTAATTGAGTCTACTTTCATTTAAAAAATACTTACAAGTAACCATTACAAAATTAAATAAGTAAGAAAGTCAAAATACTATACGGTGGTCAAAAATTTGTGTTTCGTTTTAACGTAAAACTTTTGTTTTACCTTTTCCTTCAAGTCGGGTATTCCTAGTTGATATACTTTTGAAAAATTAAGTATTTATGTTTTCAAAATATTGATCTTAATTAAATTATAGAATGGGAGGAAACTATTTTATTTTCAAATAAATTCGAGCTAAGTAAACGATGGTGTATATAATACACAAAATGACGACAAGTGTTTTATGTGTTATGTGAACTTCTTTGTGATTTTATTTTCTTAATTGAAAATATTAAATGATTGTTGCTATTTGAAGTTTAGCTATGTATATATCTATGCATATGTGTCCTATTAGTGTATAGCTAGTTTGCCGATTTATACTTAACTAGATCTTATGCTAGATTTCTTGCGTTAGGATTGTTATAATATGCTTGCATTGCATATAGGTATAGCTGGCTTAATGTTACTCAAACATCTTGTAAATGAGTTCAATCTAGTCACCTAAACATTTCAAACAATTTAATCTACTCTTCACAACACACTTAAATATTTTCTACAAATTAGCTTGTTTTACCTTAAGATGTTTAATAAGAGAAATTGAATCATTGTAAAACATTAATAGTTATATAAAAGAAAAAGTATTTTCAAAATCTAAGTGTGTTCATAATAAGTAAAAATGAAGAGTCTTTCACTAAAACAAAGCATATAACAATCATGAAATAATAAGTCAACTTTCAATCACTCACTAATAAATAATCTTAGGATTAATGGAACACACTATCAAAATGTTTATTTATTTCAAATGAGTGTCCGTGAGGGTCAAGAAAGATCTTGATATTATATCAATTCATCAAATCTAATTGACGTGTTTTTGAGTGTGGACAAGAAATTGGATTGCTATTTGTTTAGCTTCAATATTATATCAAATTACAACAAAATATATAGTCTTGAATCTGAATACTCAATCACACTAGATTGATATGAAAATAGTTACATCCTTTGTAGATGAAAAGAGTGTGCATTGGATCATAACTCACACTTGTGTTGATAATGTCATATTGAATCTACTTGTCCAATAATTGTGTTCCAAATATTAGAATAACATTTTAAACACATTTATAAAATATACAATGAAGTAGGATTGACGACTTGGATGTTTCGTCCGAAATATTCAAGCAATTTACATTGCAATGCAATGGATAAATGTGTCATATCCGAAAAACCAAACATGAGCAAACTAACAACATATGTAAACTTTGCTCACACTACTTAAAATAGTCACTTCAAGATAAAATACATATTCAAGAATAATACACACTATATATTCTATGTATTTCATTTTCTTTGTAGCATGAATGGTTGTGTTACAAGATAATGCACTACACTTTCCTCTTTGAAATAATATAAGTTATTAGAAGTGAAAAATAACTTGTCACAATCCATAAACAAATAATTTTTTTTTAAATACTTGTTAAAGTATGATATATAACATTGGCAAAAATCATAGAAAATAATATTTGTTTAAAAATATATTAATGTCTAGTTTTGATATCATTTGAGAATCACAAACTCATTTAAGATAAATAATCTTAATGAGATTCATTTCACAAGAGATGCTAAGGTGCACTCTTAAGTTTAGCACAGTTATTAAATCAAGTAATACGTCATCAAAACCAAACAACCGGTAAATCATGAAGAAAAGATTAAAACTTTTTGTTTACTCTTATCTAAACATTCAACACGTCTCTATTAGGATCGTGAATAAAATATATCATCTAGATTTACCTTTATTAAAACATGATGTTTGAGTCACATTAAGCCAAGTATTAGTGAATCAAGCAAACTTCATGTTTGGTAATTCTCGATAGGTAAATTTAGGAACTCAATTTCTTCTAAAAGAAGAATGACTACTGGAGAATCTATTGACTAGAAATTCAATTTAACCTAACGGTTGAATTGCTTCTATGTGAGAAGTTGGGTGTGTGTAACCCGTAAAAATGGTCGTGTTTAGCCTGAATTGAGCACCACTAGTAATAGTCTCATACTCATTCTCCAACTTGATTAAATTGCTCTTCCTATATATACCTAACGCTAGTTTACTTTTATGAACTTTGCTTCTCATTAGATTCTTTCATTCCTAGATTTTTGGCATATCGCATATATGTTGTTTCTAGACGTTTATTTGCTCCTATGTGATTTGATTGCATGCCTTTACATGCTTAACTCTATGTCCGGATGAGCACGAATTTAATGGGAAGGGAAAACACACTCACTCACATATATTCCTCTACCTTACACCCAAACATGTCATCTCCCAACAACCAAAAACCTAAGATTTCAAGAACCGCAAGGATCTCCTTCAAACTCGTTTGGAGGAGGAAACTTGATTCTTGTCATAACTCAAGTGATGTTGTTCCAAGTCAACCAACTACTAAACCTCAAATCCACAATAATGACTCATCTCACAACCTATCACCCACTCATTCCCTCATTCATGCTTCTTCTTATGATGAGCATGCTCAATCCCAAAACAACAATCCCAATCTCTCAATCAATACTTCACATGTTGCTCATTCAACAAAAACACCACTCACTCTTGGAGAACCTCTTCCACCCATTTCATGTTTTCATGACTACCCAAGGTCAACCATGTCTCCACCACCAAGAGTACCACCACCACATCCTCCAACCTCACATGCCATTCCTATGTTGCATGTTCAAACCTTCACCCAAGACAACCATCATGTTCCACCATCATCACCTTCCTCCGAACACTTGAAGTTCGTTGAGGAGCTAAAAGAGGGTCATGAGCTTAGTGCTCTTTTAGCATTACATCTTGCGCAACGCAATTTGGATCCAACCCAATCAAGCTCACCATCATCACCACACAACATCAACCAAGTTGAGAAGCATGTCAACAATTGCCCTTGTTGCATCTTCCTTCAACAACAAACCATTGCCTTGAATGAGCACTTCACTTGGATTGAGTATCTTCTTACAAGATCTCAACAAACATCATCACTTGAACAACATCGAAACTCTCAATCAACCTCTTCCGCTCCTAAATCTACATCCCTAAAAGTCAAGCGAATTTCTTTATGAAATGCATCTTTTCCACTTCCTAGCAAGTGAAGAACACAAAGAAGATATCCATTTTCGGTCGTCAACCAACAAAACACCTAAAAATCCCATGATTCCCTATCATCCACCCTTGTCAAACGATATATTAATCTAAACCATAATTGTCAACCCTTTGTCATCACCTTCCCTTTACATTCACGCTAATCCCTCCTCATTCTCCTACATTTTCCTAGGTTCTAATCTTTGCATTAGGTTCTAATTTTTTTTTTGGGATTTAGGTTGTTGTTTTTAAAAACAATAATTGCATGTGTCATACTTTTAGTGCATATACCTGATGACGTATAGTCTATATATGGGCCACGAGCCCACACGATACACATTACTAAGGCCCAAATCCACCATGCGTGGACTATTATAACTTGGGCCGCATTAATAACAGGCTCACGTAAGCCCAACCCAAACATCCTATACACGGTATAGATAAGGATCATCTATCTATGGAATAGATATCCTTACCCGGATAAGCACCATGGGTGCGAAACGTAAGGAGCACGAACCCTACAAGGATTCTGTGCCTATATAAGGAATGACATCTCTCATTCAAAGGTACGATATACAAACCCTAACTCTCTACGAGAACCCTAAATCGATTACTTACTCTCACGCCGGAGTCTAATCGGGGGAGACAATCCCTCGATAAGCCTAACGGTGTTGTTTATTTTCTTAGTGCGCAGGTAACAAGTACTAAGAAGCGAATTGGTACGAGAGCAAGAGCCAATAATCAGGAACGCCCAACTTTTGTATCAACAAGTGGCGCCATCCGTGGGACCCTACTAGGAACTAAGAACTAGAATGACAAAGCATAAGAATTCAAGCCAGCGGACTCCGCAGTCAGAAAAACGTGACCATCAGAGGAAGAATCAACAACATCCGACCTCCAGACAGGTTGTTGGGACAACCAGCGCACCTGGTCACCAAGAGGCAGGGACAACCCAACCTCTTCCAGCGGTAGAACTACCTGTAAGGACTACCCAAGTCACCCCAGTGGTCCCAAGCGTTGAGGAACTCCAGCGCACCCTCTTCACTATTCCTCATCAAACTATACCCGCAGTGAACAACACTGTGCCACTAGGCGCGCCTAACCGAGATAAGGTGCCTAATACTGAGGCAGAAATTCTTGCAACAACTGAGGACGCACCCGATCTAACTTTGGGAAACTTTGTATCCCAAAATTATGAAACCCTAACCGCCCTCATGCAGGAAGAAGCAAGGAGAAGGGCAAGTACGAGCCTACAGGCTCGACTCAATTTTGGTCCTGAACGCGAACCATCACCACTGCGCCACCCACGAGGAAGAAGCGTAGAACGTACCACTATCCATGATAGGCTGGGTACGACATCTGATTCACAATACTCAGAAGACAGCGAGAGGCGCACTAATGTTCACTCCAGACTTGGCAGTCGGGGAGTACAAGACCGATTAGGGCCTCAACATTCGCCAAGCCAAGGATCTTCCAAAACTGGGAGTAGGAGGATTCAAGACAGATTGGGGAAAAGAAGAACCCCAAGCAGAGATCCCTCAAGCTCTTCTTCTGAAAGAAGCCGGCGCAAGCGCCGAAAAAGAGATTACCCTTCTTCCAGTGACTCCTCGGACAACGAGGATAAAGAAACAGGACACTGGAAGTCAAGAGGAAGACGTCGCGAAGAAGAGAATGAAGATATGTCTCTCCCAAGGCGTCGCCAGAAAGTTGATGCGTTTACACGGCGCATCAGCGATTACTCAGACCACAAACGCAGGTGCATGCCCACTAATGTGAAAACATATGATGGAACGGGTGATCCGGATGATCATCTAAAAGTTTTCGAATCAGCCGCCACTATCGAAAACTGGCCATAGCCTGTGTGGTGTCACATGTTTAATTCTACGTTAGTAGGGAACGCGCACACGTGGTTTAGCAAACTCCCACGTAGGAGCATCGGTGGGTTCGAGGAATTACGGAAAGCATTCCGTCTCAACTTTACCCAGAGAAAGAAGTGCGCCAAAAACCCTGTTGAGCTAGCAAGAGTGAGACAGCGCCAAGGGGAATCAACCAGCGCTTTTATGGAACGTTTCAAGGATGAGTGCATACAAGTCAAAGCATGTCCTGAAATTCTAAAAATTTCGGGGTTCATGAATGGAATTAATAACCCAGAACTCATCTGAAAGCTAAACGACAAAGTTCCACAGACTTTCGATGAGCTAACAAAGCGCACTAGATCCTTTATACAAGGAGAAGCAGCTGCTGCGGATAGCAAGAAGGGTTATTCGAACTATAGGCAGCAAGAGCAGCCTCGGAGACAATCCAATGATCAGAATAACAAGCGCAGTAGGAATTACCGCAGTGGAAGGGACAATGACAAATATACCCCTCTTACAAAAACCCCGAGGGAAATATTTGTAACAGAAGGCGCAAACTTCCCAAAACTGCCACCAATGCGCACCGCAGAGGAAAAGCGCATAGGGAACGGATACTGCGAGTACCACGGCCAAAAAGGCCATACAACTAACGAGTGCGTCCAGCTAAGACAACTGATTGAAAATTTAGTAAGAGAAGGCAGAATGGACCACCTTGTAAAAAACATCAAAGAGGGAAAAGATAAACAGAAAAACGGGAGTAAGAAAGAACCCCCCAAGGAAAAAGCTGATACTATATACATGATACAGTCATGGCAGCGCAAGATAAAGCAAAAAGTCAGCCAAAAATTCTCTCCAGAAAAAGAGATATCTTTCCCTACTCTAGCTGCGGACAACGCAGTCGTGGAGCCTCTAACTATTGAAATACATACGGGAGGACATGATATCCACCGCATGTACATTGACGGAGGAGCATCCGCAGATATCCTGTATGATCACTGTTTCAAAATACTGCGACCTGAAATCCAAAGTCAATTGATACCAGCAACAACGTCATTAACTGGATTCACAGGAGAAAAGATCTGACCCATGGGGCAGTTACGCTTGCTGGTGGTCGTAGGAGATGAACAACACTCAACTGCAACATGGATAAACTTTATGGTAATAAAATCCTCCTCGCCATACAATGGTATCATTGGGAGACCGGGAATATCATCCATGCGCGATGTACCATCCACAGTGCACGGAATGCTTAAGTTTCCAGTGGAAGGAGGAGTTGTCACTCTCTATAACACAACAGTACCACCAAGAGAATGCAATGCGGTAACAACCGAAGTAGAGACTATTCCAGAACAGCGCACAGAAAAAACGCCAAATCTAAAAGTCGCTATTCATCCCGATTACCCGGAACAACAAGTTTCGATTGGGGGATCTTTATCTGACAAAGGTAAAGCAGCCGTATGCGCACTCTTGCAGAAGAACCTAGACATCTTTGCATGGGAACCAAAACATATGACGGGAGTACCGCGCTCTATCACAGAGCATAAGCTACAAATCTGACAAGGATATCCTCCAATACGACAAAAGAAGCGCGGCCAGGCCCCAGATCGTGCAAAGGCTATTCTGGAAGAAGTACATAAGCTCGTAGACGCAGGCATCATGCGCGAAGTATACTACCATGACTGGCTTTCTAACCCAGTTATGGTAAAGAAGAGCGATGGCAGTTGGAGAATGTGCGTGGACTTCACGGACCTCAACAAAGCATGTCCACAGGACTGCTATCCACTGCCAGAAATAGACTGGAAGGTAGAATCCCTGTGCGGATACCCTTTCAAATGCTTCCTAGATGCATATAAAGAGTATCATCAAATCCAGATGGCAGTCAAAGATGAAGAAAAAACAGCTTTCCACACCAGTCAAGGAGTGTACTGCTACACAAAAATGCCTTTTGGCTTGAAGAACGCAGGCGCGACATACCAACGACTGGTGGACACAGCTTTCGAAAAACAAGTAGGCCGCAACTTGGAAGTCTACGTTGACGACCTTGTCATCAAAAGCCACACAGAGGATGAATTGGTGCGCGACATCGAGGAGACATTCAGAACATTGGGGCGAATAAACATGAAGTTAAATCCCAAGAAGTGCACCTTTGGCGCAACCGAGGGCATGTTCCTTGGATACTTGATCGAACCTGATGGAATCAAGCCTTGTCCAGAAAAAACAAAGGCTGTTATTGATCTCCCCTCACCGCGCACACTCAAAGAAGTCCAGTCATTGAATGGGAAGTTAGCAGGGCTAAACCGTTTCTTATCTAAGTCAGCAGACAAATCCCTTCCTCTTTTTAAAACACTCACGAAGTGTACTAAAAAGGGAGACTTTCGTTGGACCAAAGAAGCGGAGGAAGCTTTCCAACAACTTAAACACCATCTGGCATCTCTTCCCAAACTTGTTGCACCGCGACCAGGGGAAGAACTAATCATGTACTTATCGGCAACTCATGGAGCAGTTAGCGCAGTACTATTGACAGATAGGAACTCCGTCCAGACACCCATATACTTTGTAAGCAAAGCCCTGAAGAAAATAGAGACTAACTACAGCGCTATGGAAAAGCTGGTCTTAGCTCTAGTATTCGCAGCCAAAAGGCTGCGCAGATACTTTCAAGCGCACCCAATAGCGGTAATCACTGATCAGCCAATCAAACAAGTTATCTCTAAGCCTGACGCATCAGGACGATTACAAAAGTGGAGTGTACTGTTAAGTGAGTATAACATCTCATACAGACCGCGCACTGAAATTAAAGGACAAGTATTAGCCGATTTCATCGTGGAGAAGCCAGATAGCGACAGCCCAACATCTGCAACTAAAACAGATCTACAGAAACCCTGGATTCTGTTCACAGATGGGTCCTCATGTGTAGCTGGATCAGGCGCAGGCCTTATTCTTACAAATCCAGAAGGTGTGGAATTCACCTATGCGCTACGCTTTGAATTCACAGCCACAAACAATGAGGCAGAATACGAAGCCCTACTAGCCGGACAACGTATTGCAATCCAAATGGGTGCACGCAACCTGGAAGCAAACGTAGATTCGCGGCTAGTCGCTAACCACGTGCTAGGTGAATATGAAGCCAAGGATGAACACATGATCAAATACCTGGAAAAGACAAAATCCTTGATCAAAAACTTTGACAGGTTCACAATAAAACAGGTGCCTAGAGGAGATAACAGGAAGGCGGACGCACTCAGCAAGATCGCATCCACAAGCTTCGCGCACCTCTCAAAACAGGTATTGGTAGAAACCCTAAAGAACAAGTCAATCTTGGAAATGGAGATATCCACAGTGATAGAAGAACAAGATCCTACATGGATGACACCTATCATTGACTTCATTAGCAAGGGAACTCTACCCCAAGATCATAAGGACGCTCGAAGAATACGGCGCACAGCGCAACAATTTGAACTACGAGACAACGTACTCTATCGACGCTCTTTCTTACAGCCATGGCTCAGATGTGTTGGACCTATTCAAGCAGACTACGTACTCCGAGAAATCCACGCTGGATCATGTAGTATGCACTCAGGGCCTCGATCCGTGGTGGCAAGCGCTCTAAGGTCAGGGTATTATTGGCCAACAATGCATCGCGACGCACGCGATCTGATAAGAAAATGCAGCAATTGCCAAGTACATAGGCCAATCCCACGCCGACCACAACAAGAGCTAACACCAATTACCTCACCATGGCCATTTTACAAATGGGGTATTGACATCGCAGGACCCTTTCCTGTAGCAGCAGGAGGAGTAAAGTTCCTCATCGTAGCCATAGACTACTTTACGAAGTGGATTGAAGCAAAGGCGGTGGTGAACATCGCAGGAAACCAAGTCAAACGCTTTGTCTGGGACAACATTGCCTGTCGCTTCGGACTACCGGGAGAGATTATATCAGACAACGGAAAACAATTCTGTGATAACCCATTCAAAGATTGGTGCACACAATTAAACATCACGCAACACTTCGCTTCAGTAAAACACCCACAAACCAATGGCCTAGTTGAGCGCGCAAACCGCAGTCTAGGTGAAGGAATAAAAGCGCGCCTCGACAGACACAAAGGAAGGTGGGTGGATGAGCTCTCGCATGTCTTATGGGCGCATCGCACAACAATCAAAACCAGCACTGGCGACACGCCATTTTCCCTAGTCTATGGAACAGAAGCCGTCATACCAGCTGAGATAGGAATGCCAACAATACGCACAGCAGAGGTCAACGTCACAACAAATGACGAGGAACGACGCATAGACTTAGACGTACTGGAAGAAAGGCGCGAACGCGCAGCTATACGCGAAGCAAAGGCTAAAGCAAAAATGAAGAAGTATTATGATGCAAAGGTCAAACACACTTCATTCAGACCAGGAGACTTTGTTTACCGCGCCAACGATACGAGCCACGCAGAAGACACAGGCAAGCTCGGACCAAAATGGGAAGGACCTTACGAGGTCATAGACGCGCTCGGCAACGGCGCATACAGACTGCGCGATATGGAAGGTCACGACCTAGCACGCACCTGGAACATCTGCAATCTTAAAAGATGTTACTTTTAGGCTATGACCCTTACACAGACACCTTTGCATCCTACGAGATGCCCAATAAGTGTTTGTTTTTCTTTCATAGGAATTGTATTTTTATTTTCTTAAAAAAACTTGCAAGTATCAATAAAATGTTATGGTTTCTAGCCAACTCCATAGCGTATTTTACTTTATTGCATACATACTAATATATGTCAATATTTTTATCTTATATTTTTATTGCCTACATGGCGTGCATGCACCACTTAAAGACCCACGAAGGCATAAAGGATGAGTTAACCTACTAATTCACTCGTTGAGTAAGAGGGTTGCAAACCCATCAACATTGGATCACGTATCCTTTCTAAGCGCCTTACTTTTGAGACGTCGAGGTAAGTTTCACGTGCGCATCCCACGACGGGTGCGCATATACTAAGTACACCGTACAAGCTTAGCAAATAACGAGCCAAGACACTTGGTCAAATACTAAAACCTCGCAAACAATGCAAGTACATTTTTTAAAGTCACGCACTTAACGAGCCAAGACACTTGGTCAAATAATAAAACTTCACAAACAATGCAAGTATAATTCTTTAAAGTCACGCACTTAAAACACTTGGTTAAATAATTTAGCAAACAATGCAAGTATATTTTAAGTCACGAACTTAAACAACGAAAAGGTATCTTATTCAACATTTTTTCACAAAAATTACAAGGAAAGATACATAAATATACAAAAAGCCTACACGCTATGGCGATGCTCAGGGCTATCCTCCCGAGCAGAAGAACTCCCCGCCTCCTAAAGCTTTCTCAGAGTCAAAGCATCCTTGGGAGATACGGTGGGAACACTCACGGGCACACCATCAGACCTTGGGATGTACGCAGCACCAATGCCACACATCACTGCCTTACCCTGAATGCCCCTCTTCTGGGCAGCCCTCTGCTCGTGACGCTCCAACACCTCTTTCAAGGGGATCTCCCTTTCAAGAGAAAATGGGTTAAGGATGTCGCGAGGCCGCGCAAACACGGGAATCTGCAGTTGCGACACGTCAGGTTTCAGGAAGAAATCTGATTGCGCATCTGCATCCTCTGCAAGGTGGCGCTCCAGCGTCAACCCCGCCATAAGTACGTCTATGGGGTTGTCCTGGTCACGCTCCAACCTGCCAATATGCGGCAACTCGAGGACCTTCAACCCCGCCATAGCCTGCATCAGCTCATCATACGCGGCAGCGCTATACCCAGGGACTTCCGCCAAGTCCTTCTTCAGCAGCTTGGCTTCATGGAGATCCTCCATAGCCTGCGATCTCCCACGAGCTACCGCGCAGTGAACCACCTTCCCAAAGGCCTCTAATACCTCTTGGGACTCAAGAGTACCCATTGCTGCCAGGCACAGCCCGTGGCTAATCAATCACCTACATCAACAAAGACAATTTGTGTTAATAAAAAAGCATAGCAACAAAAAGTATTACGAAGGAAATAATACACAATAAATACCTGCGCTCAGCAATGGTCGACAACAAATGAGGATATAACTCCTCGTCGTACTCAATGCTCATGCTGCGCAGCTTGTCCTCCTGCAGCTGGATAATCTTCATCATATCCTCCTTGAACTTAGCAATATTAGCAAAGTGCTCTACCTTCTTCTCCTCCAAGAAGCGCACGGCCCAAGTCAAGTCAGACTTATAATGATGAAGTTCTCCACGCGCCTTCTCCACCTCAGCCATGGCGGACAACTTCTCATGGGTGATCTTCTCAGTATACACCCGCGAGGCCTCCAACTCCACCTGTGCATCAGCCAACTGTGCACGGAGCTTCGCTAGCTCCTCATCCTTCAGGGCGAGAGCACTGCTCTCCCCGGCATACTTCCTTCTCAACTGAGCCACCAGCTCAGCCTGGCGCACAGCAGTCGCAGCCAGCTCATCCATCAACTGCTGCGCCTCTCCACCCTCATCAACCTTGGCTTTCCCCTCCCTGTTTTCATTCTGTGGAGAGGAAACCTCATCAACAAAGACCCCATCATTCTTCGCAGCATTATCCCTACAAGAAATAAAGACAACAGTTAGTAAATATTGCGACAAGTAATATTCAAGAAACATAACAAAGAGACGCAGACACTTATAGAAACGGAGAGACCTCAGCATCCTTTTTATCCACGCCAGGAGAGGATGTCTTCTCCTCCGCAGATGACTCCGCATCCCTAATGAGATGGCGTTGTCTCTTCCTGGTACAACTGGTCCCAGCCTCTCCCTTGCGCTTAATGTTCTGCGCCACTTCTTCCTTCAGCACCTCCTCGGGCTTTAGGATCTCCACGCTGTCAGACGACTCAGCGCGCGCCACTTCCTCCTCTTGCACCACCTCCTCCGGCGCCACGCTCTGCACAGGCGTCACCTGGAGCGGTGGTGTATTCTTCGGGACAATCTCCGGCAGCACGGTCAAGCGACCCTCGGTCGCCTCCAGTATTGGCTGCTCACCTTCTCTCAGAGGGCGCACGCCTATGGTCACCTGCTTCGGCTTCTCCGGCTTAACAACGGCGAACAGATCCATTTCTGCGCACATAAACAAAACAACAAAGAAGAAAGGATTAGTTAAGTAAAGATGCGCATACAAAAAAGACTTACAGAATTTGAAGTAGAAGGGACGAACACACACCCCGCCCGTCCTCACTAATAAAAGTTGGCACCTCGTCCGCAGCGCCATAATAATTGCGACTCAACCCCATGTGAACCAAAAACGCCTCCGGATAAGGGTTAATGGACAGGCGGTTGGCATCAAGAGTCTGTGCATCAGCCAGTCTATAGGAACCGGGTGCGGGGCGCCCATCCCTTGGCAATGTATCCTGAGTATAAAACTCATAGGGAGATGGAAAGACGACATCATCAACCCAGAAAAAATACTCCCTCCAATTTTTTAGGGAGTCTACCTTATCAGTGTAGCACTGAAGCGCCCCCGGGCGCTTCGCAAAAGACACCCACCCATTTGACCACGTCATGTGGTAAAAGTAGCGGAATAAGGAAATGGTCGGTTCTATCGCAAGTAAACGGCAGTTTACTTCAAAATTCGACACCTTAGCCGCACCTATACAGTGCAGCTGTGAGATGTGGAGGCGATAGTGGTTGAGCAAATCGCTCAGAAAGATAGATATTGGTACGCGGTAATTCGCATACTCAAAGAATTTCGTGTATAGCCCTATTTTCCCTTTGGGGAAATCAGCTATACACGCGTCAACATCTGGAGCCTCTGGACGAACATCCAGAGGCACGAAATAGTCAGACGTAAATTGAGTAACATCCTCAACAGTCATCGCAGAGCGAAAATCCTCTAACTGGGCAACCATCTTCATTAATTTACGAGTGAAACGCACAAAAATTACCTACGAAAATGAGTATTTTCTTTGCAAAAAGCTTTCAAGAAAAGTGAACAATGGTGAGTGTGTGTTTTACTGTGTGATCGTAAAAATGGGGCGGTGACTCTTATATAGGGAGTAAAAAACCCTAGATTATCCCCACGTGGATCTCACTCACAAAAACGTGTGGCTGGAACTGAACCGGTACATGCACTTTTTCCCGATTTACGAGGGCCACGTGGACACTACCCCCAATTTTCGAGGTATCCGTTTGAAATACCTATGACTAGGTGCATTGCACTTTAAAATGGGCGGTAATATTTCCATGTTCTCCCGCTATGCTTACCGTTGTTAATATTAGTCTAGTATCCGCGGCTGCGAGCTGCGCACACTAGACTGGGGGGACATGATGACGTATAGTCTATATATGGGCCACGATCCCACACGATACACATTAATAAGGCCCAAATCTACCATGCGTGGACTATTATAACTTGGGCCGCATTAATAACAGGCTCACGTAAGCCCAACCCAAACATCCTATACACGGTATAGATAAGGATCATCTATCTATGGAATAGATATCCTTACCCGGATAAGCACCATGGGTGCGAAACGTAAGGAGCACGAACCCTACAAGGATTCTGCGCCTATATAAGGAATGACATCTCTGTTGGGTCTGAAACTGTTGCTGAGTAAAACTGCTGCTAAGTGAAACTGCTGCTAGTGGTAATGATTCTGCTGCTAATGTCAAAGTGCTGCTGAGGATAAATACTGCTGACAGAATCTGCTGCTAATGGGATAAGGATGTATATGGTTTAGATAAATATAGAATAGATTGTGTAAATATTATATTTATCTAGAATATACTTATCTTGTAGAGAAAGGTGTTGTAAACCTAGTAGGACTCCTTGGCCTATAAAAGGAGGATCCTAGGGTTAGTTTATGTACGTGTTATTATTCACTTCAAGGTTGTAAAACCCTAGCATTGTTGAGTGCTCGTATTAATAATATTGAAGTGTTGAAAGAGAATCATAAGTCTTCTTAAGTTAAGCTTTTACATTCCGCATTCAAGCTTAAGTGTTTATTCAAGTTAACTTCTATATAAGATCGTTTAAGCTCAACTGGGATCAACAAGTGGTATCAGAGCTTGTGATCTAGAAGTTATAATCAAGAAGATTTTGTTTCTTTAAAGTTTGCTGTTCCAAATCGTTTGCTTAAGATGGGTGATGAAACTCATATGGTGACTGCTTCAAGGGTACCTATGCTCAATCCTTCTGAGTATGAGCTATGGAAGAGGAGGATCAGACAATACATTCGCATGATCGACTTCAACATGTGGAATGTGATTGTTAATGGTGATTCTGAACTAGAGAAGAGTGCTAATGGTAAGGAGATACCAATCAAGTCTGCTGAAGCTAATGCAACTAGGAAGCTGGAAATCAAGGCTCATAGTATTCTCTTAATGGGAATACCTAATGAATTTCAAATGGACTTTGATGATTGTGAAACAGGAAAAGCATTGATGGATGCTGTGGAATTCAGGTTTGGAGGGAATGATGCTACTAAGAAATCCAGGAAGAACATGTTGAAGCATCAGTTTAAAAACTTTACTTCTGAATCTGGAGAAAAGATAATTAGCACATACAACAGGCTAAATCAACTAGTTAGTCATCTAAAGCTTGTTGGTTATGTTGTTCCACAGGAAGATGTGAATCTTAAGTTCCTAAGAAGTCTTGCACCTGAATGGAGTATGCATACAGTGGTGTGGAGGAATAAGCCTGACTTTGAAACAATGAAGTTAGAGAGTCTCTACAACAATTTAAGGGTGTATGAATCTGAATTGGCTACTTCGTCTACTTCATCTACTAGTGCACAAAATCTTGCTTTTGTGTCTTCAAAATCTAAAGAGACTCAAGAATCTCACTCTACTGCTTATGGAGTCTCTACTGCTGATGGATCTGCTGCTGGTTCAAATGACAAGATTTCTACCAGTGATGTTGCTTTATGTGCATTCTTGGCTGAGCTTACTACTACCATAAGGTCACATGTCATAAATCAAGATATGGATCATATTGATCCAGATGATCTTGAATAAATTGATCTCAAATGGCAAATGGCAATGTTGACTCTAAGAGCAAGAAAGTTCTGGAAAAAGACTGGAAGAGAAGTCAAATACAAGGCTAAGGAGAGTCCAGGGTTTGACAAGTCGAAGATTGAATGCTACAATTGCAACAGGAAGGGACACTTTGCTAGAGAGTGTATATCTCCAAAGAAGAATGCTGATGTTCCAAAGAAGACTGAAGAATCAAAGACTGCACTTGTATCATGTGATGGGCTGGGAGATTATGATTGGAGTTATATGGCTGAAGAAGAACCAAACTTCTCTTTGGTTGTTGTTGTTCAACCCAAAGTGCATAACTTTGCACTTATGGCATATGGTTCATCATCAGGCTCTGACTCTGAGGTATCTAATGACTCTGAATCATCTGGTTGTTCTTTTAAATCTTGTTCTGACACTATAGAAGTTCTTAAGGCTAGGAATGAGAGTTTAAATAAAGAAGTTGAACACCTAAAACTTGATAACTTAGGTTACAAAGTAGGTATTCAAAATGTTGAAAGAAGATTAGAATATCTTAAAGAGTGTGAGAAGGAATATGTAGATCAACTTAATCTCAGAGATATAGAAATTTTTAAGAAAAACAGTGAAGTAGAAGTTCTTAAAAATAAGTTGGTAGAAGCAGAAAAAGAAAAAGAGGAAGCTCTTGCTGAAAAAGATAAACATGTAGTAAGAGTACAAAAACAACAATTTGCTTCTGATATGGTTCATAAATCTATTGAGAATAACTTGATGAGAAAAGGTAGTGGAATTGGGTATAATGAAGTGGCTCCTCCAGCCAAAAGTGCTTTTGCTCCACCAGGAAAAGAACTATCCTTCATTAGTGAGCTAAATATTGAAAAACCTGTAGGTGAATGTAGTACAAGTAAAATTGAAACACCTAAGGTTGACGATAGAAAATTTTCTGAAGCTCCAATTATTGAGGATTGGTATTCTGATACTGACAGTGATGAGGAACAGGTTAAACAAACACAAAATGTGAAAAAGGAAGAAATTCCTACCAAGTTTAAGCCTAAAATTGAACAGGTTAAGTTTGTCAAACCTGTGTTAGGAAACAACTTCTCTAGGAAAATGGTAGAATACAATGAGATACCTAGAGAACAGATGGAAAGGTTCAATAATAAGCCTAGGGGTAACCAGAGAAACTTCAACAACCTAGTTTCAAACAGATTAGGTAATCAGTTTCAATTACAAAAGAAGGCTTGTTATAAGTGTGGTAGCTTTGACCACTTGATTGTTAGATGCCCTGAACACCAAAAGCCTGTTTGGAATCAATACACTAGGGTGAATCACAAATATGTAACAAAACAAACTCACCCACATCCTAATAGAAACATGGTTCCAAGAGCTGTTTTGTTGAGATCTGGTGCTACTAGATCTATTTATGCTGCAAAATCAAATGGTGTTTTCAAATCAACAACTAGTTCTTCTACTGGCTCTACTGCTAGTAAGCACTCTGCTGCCAGTATGCACTCTGCTGCTAGCAAGCAACCTGCTGCTAGTACAAAACTTTCTACTTCTGAGCCAAAACATCTTCCAAATACAGTTGTTGGTAATCACTTTTATGCTGTTAAGGCCTCAGCTTGCTGGACTTGGAAACCAAAAACAAATGGTTCAAATTTTGTTTCCAAGGATAGTAGTGCATCAAGTGATTTAAAGAAATTTGATTATGTTGATGCACAGGGCAGATCCAAGTCAGTAATGGCTTGGGTCGTCAAGAGGAACTAATGTCTCTACTTTTCATGTGCAGGTCAATCTACTGGATGAGCTTAAGGATATAGTTATTGTTGACAGTGGATGTTCTGGACACATGACAGGAGATGAGTCTCAACTTGAAGACTTTGAGGCTTTTGATGGTGGTTATGTTGCTTTTGGGAATGATCCAAAAGGTGGTAAGATTGTTGGAATAGGAACTCTAAGAACTGGAAATTTGGACTTTGAAAGGGTGTTCCTTGTGAAAGGACTTAAGTTTAACCTTTTTAGTGTCTCACAAATGTGTGACAAAAAGAATTTTGTTCTTTTTACAGACACTGAGTGTATGATTCTTGCTCCTGATTTTCAATTGCCAGATGACAAATCTGTGCTTCTGAAGGTCCCTAGAAAGGAAAATATATACAGTGACCATATTAAGAATATTATTCCTAAGAAGGCTTTGACTTGTCTAATTGCAAAGGCCACTATTGATGAGTCCAAATTATGGCATAGAAGATTGGGACATCTGAACTACAAGACTATGAACAAATTGGTGAAAGGAAATCTTGTGAGAGGGATGCCTACAAAGACTTTTGAGAATTGTGAAACTTGTGTTGCCTGTCAAAAGGGTAAACAACACAGAGTTTCATTCAAGTCTAAAACTGTGAACACAAATACTGAGCCATTACACCTACTGCACATGGACTTATTTGGGCCTGTATTTGTCAAAAGCTTGAACAAAAAGTCATATTGTCTTGTTGTCACTGATGACTTTAGCAGGTTTACTTGGGTATTCTTTCTTGCTACAAAAGATGAAACTCCAGAAATACTCAAGGCATTTATTACAAGAGTTGAAAACCTGTACAATCACAAGGTGAAGATAATAAGATGTGACAATGGTACTGAGTTCAAGAATAGTGTTATGAATCAATTCTGTGTGGGGAAAGGAATTCTTACACAGTATAGTGTAGCAAGAACTCCACAACAGAATGGTGTTGCAGAAAGAAGAAACAGGACACTTATTGAGGCTGCAAGAACAATGTTATCTTATTCAAAACTACCAATTCCTTTTTGGGCTGAAGCTGTGAACACTGCATGCTTTGTGCAGAACAGAAGTAAGGTAGTCAAGCCTCATAATAAGACACCATATGAATTATTTCACGGGAAGAAGCCACTGATTGACTTTCTCAAACCATTTGGATGTCCTGTTACAATTTTGAACACTAAGGATCAGCTAGGCAAATTTGATGAAAAAGCTGATGAAGGGAATTTGGTTGGTTACTCTGTGATTAGTAAAGCCTTCAGGGTATACAATAAGAGAACCAAACATGTAGAGGAGAATTTGCATATAAAGTTTTCTGAGAACACATCTAATTCTGAGGGAAAAGGACCTGAATGGCTGTTTAATGTTGATATGCTTACCAAAACAATGAACTATGTACCAGTCATTGCTAGTATTGACAAACCACAAGAAGAATTTGTTGTGATTGAAAAGATAAAGGTTGGTCCTACCTTTCAGTCAGTTTCAAGTCCCAAAGAAGATGTGGTCACTCAAGAGAAACCTAAGGAAACTGAAGAAGGTATTGAAATACCTATTGAAGTAGAAAAAGAAACTAATGAAGCTCTCAAAGTAGTTGTTGATGTCTCTCCTACAAAGCCAGAAGACTCTGCTGCTGACTCAGAAGACTCTACTGCTAGGCCAAAAGTTACAACTACTGCTCCACCACATTCTGCTTCCAAGCCTACTAACTCTACTGCTACTTCCATGTTTCCTAATTTGGACTCTCAGGGTAGACCTATTGCTGACTCTATCTATCCTGATGATCCAAATATGCCTCCTCTTGAGAATATTTATTATGACACAGATGATGATGCACTTGATGGTCAGTTATTTGGAGCTGCTGCAGATTTTACTAATTTGGAACTCAATATTCCTGTTAGTCCTACAACTACCACAAGAGTACACAAGGATCATCCAAAAGATCAAATTCTAAGTGATCCACAATCATCTATTCAAACTAGGCAGATGACTAAAGCACTGAAAGATCTTCAACATCAAAGTTTCTTTGCCAGATCTCTACATCAAAGAAATAGTCATAAAGATCTTCAAAATTGCTTGTTTGCATGTTTTCTTTCTCAAATTGAACCCAAAAACACTTACAAAGCCTTACAAGAAGCAAGTTGGGTGGAAGCAATGCAAGATGAGCTTCTACAATTTAAGCTGCAAGAAGTTTGGACTTTGGTTGAACTGCCAAATGGAAAAAGAGTGATTCGCACAAAATGGGTTTTCAGATGCAAAATAGATGAGAAAGGAATTGTCATAAGGAATAAGGCAAGGTTAGTAGCACAGGGATACACACAACAAGAAGGTCTTGATTATGATGAGGTATTTGCTCCAGTGGCAAGAATAGAAGCAATCAGAATATTCTTAGCTTATGCTTCATACAAAGATTTTGTAGTGTATCAAATGGATGTAAAAAGTGCCTTTCTGTATGGGACCATTACAGAAGAGGTTTATGTGGCTCAACCACCAGGCTTTGAAGACCCTGATCATCCTGATAAAGTTTACAAGGTTAATAGAGCAATGTATGGTCTACATCAAGCTCCTAGAGCTTGGTATGACACTTTGTCAACATACTTGCTAGACTCTGGGTTCAGCAGAGGAAAGATTGATAAAAAGTTGTTTCTCAAAAGACAAAAGGATGATATTTTGCTGGTTTAAATCTATGTTGATGACATCATCTTTGGGTCTACAAACAGAGCTATGTGTGTTAGTTTTGAGAAGCTTATGAAGGACAAGTTTGCTATGAGTTCAATGGGAGAGCTCACCTTCTTTTTAGGTCTTCAAGTTACACAGAAAGAAAATGGCATATTTATCAGTCAGGATAAGTATGTCAATGATATTTTGAAGAAATTTGGTTTTGATGATGCTAAACCAGCCAAGACTACCATGGACACCAGTAAACCATTGCTGAAGGATGAATATGGAAAGGAAGTGGATATACACTTGTACAGGTCTATGATTGGCTCATTGATGTATCTTACAGCATCAAGGCCTGATATCATGTTTGCTGTGTGTGCCTGTGCAAGATTTCAAGTGTGTCCCAAAGAATCACATCTCAATGCAGTGAAGAGAATTTTTAGATATCTGAGGCATCAACCAAAATTGGGCCTTTGGTATCCTAAAGATTCACCATTTGATTTGGTCTCCTATTCAGATAGTGACTATGCTGGAGCTTCTTTGGATAGAAAGTCTACAACAGGGGGTTGTCAATTTCTAGGAAGCAGATTGGTGTCATGGCAATGCAAAAAGCAAATAGTGGTGGCTAATTCTACAACTGAAGCTGAGTATGTGGCTGCTTCAAGTTGTTGTGGACAAGTTCTATGGATGCAGAATCAATTATTGGATTATGGGTACAATTTCATGAATACCAAAATTCATATTGATAATAACAGCACACTTTGCATAATTAAAAATCCAGTTTTTCATTCTAAAACAAAACATATTGAGATAAGACATCACTTTATCAGAGATTGCTATGAAAAGAAGTTGATCCAAATTGTTAAAATTCATACTAATAACAATGTTGCTGATCTTCTCACAAAACATTTTGATGTGGGAAGGTTTCAATTTTTAATTGCAAACATTGGTATGATAAATATTTGAAAAACTTATCTCTTTGTTTTTGTATTAGTGTGTAAAGGAATTGTGCTGCTTATTACTCTGCTGCTTATATTAAAGCATATGTTTGTGATGGAATGTACTATGCTGCTATTTCTAACTCTACTGCTAGTACATATGTTTGTTTGCTTTGTGGTTTTTGGTCTAATATTGTGTAGGAACAAGTCTAGATGATAATTTACAAACAACAATATTCAGGAAACAAAAGAAGCACACTTATCATTCATACAAATCAGAAGTTTTTACATCAAAAGAGAATTACAAAAACAACTTCTGAAACTATAAAAGTGTGCAAGAACATCAGATGACTTCACCCACTATTTCCTAGGGCATGGCAGTCCAAGAACAATCTTTCTTTCTTTTGGAAGAGGAGAGTTTGTCTTTCTTTTTCTCTTTGCCTTGGTGGACTTTCTTGGATGTGGCCTTGATGATTGAGGCCTCTCTGGAGTTAAAGGAGGTTCATTTGGAGGTTCATCTTCATCTGATGATGTGTAGATGAATGGGGATACAAGCTCTTTTGGGGATGGTTGCTGAATAGGGATCCAAGCTGTATCTTCTGAAGATGATGGAGATTGTGGGGACATCACAGCTTTACCCCTGGAAGTGCTGGGGGTTTGATTCAAATTGAGGAGATCCTTAAACACCGGAAGATCATGTTTTCTCTTCTTTGCCTGCTCCTTGGTTCTCCAACCACCATGAGGAGGACGGAATGGCGGTACATAGGTTTCAAATGGGCTCTCATCTTCGGATAATGAATCAGAAGAGATATTGATGATTTCGGGGGATGATTTCATGATTAGTTGATTTGATTTGGGTTAAGTGAAGATTTGATTTGATTGATTGGCGTTTTGATTATGATTAGGGTTTGATTGTGATAAATTAGGGAAAAGATTTGGTCCGTTTTTATAGGGATTACGGTATATCATCACATTAAATGCTGAGGATCTTTGACTTTTTGACCAAGCTTATTTAGTCAACTCTGCTGATGGAATATTTCACTCTGCTGCTAGTGTTATTGTGCTGCTACGGTTGAAAGTGTGAGGGTGGGATGTGTAACTTCTTAAATCAGTTTAAAACCTAATTGATCTTCATAATTGGTTTTCTCATATTTCAAATTGAAGTTCTCACAAACCCTAACACTCTAATTCTCTTAAAGTCAATTGTTCCCAATTTCCCTAAACCCTAATTCATGGAGTGCGTTCGTACCTGGGCACCGCAACACAACAGTGTGGTCGTTTTGGATGCTGAATCAGTTAAAGAAGAATTCACAGACATGGTAACATTTTTGAATGCTACTTCTCTTAGGTATGCACTCACTGTGAATCCTACTATATTTGTTTCCCACATCAAACAGTTTTGGCTTACCGCTAGAATCAAAACTCTGAATGGGGAAAAACATGTTAGTGCCTTAGTAGATGGGCAAAAGGTTCGTGTATCTGAATCATCAATAAGAGAAACTCTTCTCTTAGATGATGAAACAGAGACCACTTGCCTGGCCAATTCTGCTATTTTTGCTGGTTTAGAAGCTTTGGGATATGAGGGGAATCATACAAATTTAAAATTTCAAAAATCTCTCCTCTGTCCTCAATATAAGTTTTTGATACATCTTCTTCTTCATTGTTTGAGTCCTAAAACTTCTGGATGGCATGAGTTTAGTGCTACTATTGCTTCTGCAATGGTATGCCTAAGCAAAGGTAAACCATTCCATTTTTCCAGAATGATTTTAGAAGGGATGTTTCAAAGTATCAAAGAGTCTGGTTCATATTTGCTTTATCCAAGGTTTATACAACTCTTTGTTCAAAAACAACTTACAAAGTTTAGAGGTCATATTGCTACTTATGATGCTCCAAAATTGGTTTCTAAAACTTTTACTTTCTTGGTTAAACATGGCAAAGGTTTTTCAGGCACACATACTAATCTTACACCTAAAATGGTGCAACTTGTGCAAAACAATCAGGGTGAAGGATCAGGAAATCCCACTGACTCCCATCACACACCCAATTTTAGTGCATCTGCTACACAACCTAAAATACTGATGAGGCAAAAAATGATCCATTTTTAGGGGGTCATTTAAGACCGAATCCGACTTTATTTGATCAAATATTGCCCTAAATCATTCCTTTTGTGATTTTAGGTGTTTGGAGAGTGAATTCTGGAAAAGAAGCCATTTCGGACGTTTTTGGAGCATAAAAGTGAAGAAAACGGCAAAGTCTCAAAATTCTATGCTGTGAACAGTGCATGAAGGCGTCAAGAATTACTCTTGACGGCGTCAAGACATCAAGAATAAAATACCGTAGGTGGTGAAGGCGTCACCAAGGCCGTCACCAGGCCGTCACGTGTAAATTTGTCAAAACTTGCGCGCGGAGTAGCTGACACCGTTTTGGTCATAACTTTTGCATACGAACTCGGATTGAGGCGATTCAAAAAAGGAAACGAAGAGGACGAAAAGATCTACAACTTGGTGAAAAAGGCTTCTTGACGGCGTCAAGAGTAAAGAGGTGACGCCGTCAAGATGGGCCGGGCAGAATACAGCCTATAAATATAACATCATAACTTCATTATTTTTAAGCCCTAAACCCTGAGGTCGATTCCTGGGTTTAGGTGGGTGTTTTTCCAGCAACTTAGAGGGTTTCAATCACTCCATAAACATCATGTATTGGTTTGATGATTCTATCTTAATTATGTTTTCCATTATCATTGTTGTTTGCTCTTCTTTGATGATGATTTGCTAATTCACCTTGTGTCTACTTATGATTATGTGAAACTTGTATATAATTGATTAGATCTCATTGATTTCTTGTTGATGTTGTGTCTATCTCCATCAATTAAGGTGTGACAACTTCAATAGATCTAGTTGGTTTAGTTTATAATCCTTGTTTCCTATTGATTCTTGTTTTGATTGAATGATTTATATGTTAGGCTTAAGAAAACTGGCAGATCTCCAAATGGTAACATGCTTGAACGTCTTAAGAAACATGAACCGAGGCGTACTAGGTCTTTATTGGTTGTATTTAATGCATGAGCCACTGTTTACAATCCCTATAGTTGTGCTGGGCATGATGTAGGAGGAGATAAGAGCTCATAGAATTGGGGAGTTATGTATGCCACCCCATGAATGGTATTAAGGAATACAACCCGTCAATTAAAACAAGGTTACAATTCAATAGTTAGGATTGGATAGCTAGCAAGGAGTAACATATCATAGGTAGACATGCTTCACTTATCTTGTAGAACCTTAGTTTAGTTTTCTTGTTAATTAGTTTAATTAGTAGCTTTTGGGTTAGTTGAGTAGCAACTAATTCCGCCCACTCTCCCAATACCCGAGATTTTTACTTGCTTTTCATAAAATATAAAAATACAAAAAGAATCATCCTTCACCTTTAGACCTAGTTAGATTAATTTCAATCCTAACGACACTATTCCTAAGCTGAACGATCAATCCCCCGGTACTTGTCACTATACTATACTACAACGATCAGGTACACTGCCTGGTGGGGGTTGTAAGCCTCGCGAGATCCCTCGAGAGGTAAAGCAAGGTGCGATTCCCACGCATCAAGTTTTTGGCGCCGCAGCCCGGGGAATAGTTATTGTTTAGGTTGAATTTGATTTTTATTAGGTCTACTCATTAGATTCCTTTTTTGTGAGATTTTTATTTATTTTTTTTTTTTTTATTAGCTTTCTTGTAGTCTATCTTTTTCTTTGTGCCCTTTGTTTGTGAAACCATTTTCATTTGTCTCCATGGCGGATGAAATTCCATTTAGATCATTAACTATAAAGGAACAATTAGTTTACTCGGATAGATTTGCCTCCTATTGTTCCAATGAATTTTTAAGTGATCTTACATATATACAAGAGGAGATGGGTGTAAAGTTAGATGGGTTTGATGAATTTTATGCATGTGTGTTTTCTATTAGACGATCATTTTTAGGATCAATTCCTTTTAGTGAGACCCTTTGGATGAATTTTGAGAAAAGCTTCCTAACCATAACCCATGAGTTCAACGAATTGGTGGATTCGTGTGAGCGAGATGGCCTAATTTCTAAGAACATAAACTTAGAATCAAACCAAGATTATGAGATGGTTAGTGTTGAACTACCTAGTTGCATGAGCGGGATAGATTTCACCAAAACATACGACACACATGATGTTAGAGTTGAGCCACCTAGTTGCATGTCATGGTTAGGTACTACCATAATACAAGATGAACACATAGGTGATATTGATGTGATGGAAGAGATAGTAGAAAACCCAAGCCCACTAAGTACCCCACAAGTCCTACCATCATTTGAGGCATATACACCGCCCGTGACTTACCCGGAAGAAGTAGAAGAAACTTTAGGAATTCCTATGGAGGTAGAACCCTTGGACCAGGCACCACTTAAGGATATAGGTTTGAACACCTGTAGTGATAACCTTACTCCTAGTTCTAGGGAATTTCCTAGTGTTGATGAACCGGAACCTCAACCTTTACACAACTTCCCATCCTTAGATTTATTTCTAGGAGACAAAAGAGGAACCGACCCACCCATCAACCAATATTATCCGGGTAGTTTTAGGATGAAGGAAGCCATTCACTCACCCCCTTCACCTCACGTGGCATATTCACACCCTAAGGGTGTGTATCGCTACTTTCACCCACACTTAATCCTAAGTGTAGGGAGAACCTCCCCTATTTCTATTAAATAAGGGTAGAGTCAGGCTCGTGACTCGAACAAAAACAAGCGCTTCTTGGGAGGCAACCCATGTTTTGTGTGTTTTTATTTGTTTGTTTGTTTGTTTGATTTTATTTGTTTCCGTATGCATGTTCTATTTTTATTGTTTGTGGCTCATGTTTCAAAGTAAATTGTGAAAATGCTTTATTTTGTTTTTAACTTCGTCTTAATTGCATATAAAGGTATTTTGCAAAAGATAAGTGTAAGGGAGATCCAAATTTGTTTATAAGAATAAAATTGAGCATGAACCACAACAATATTAAATGGACATGTGTATTAGTACTTGTTAGAGTCAAATGCTTGTATCGAGTCGTAATGATGTTTTGCAGGATTTTCCAGGAAGTAGGACGAAGTTTTTCCAGAAATTTTCCGGAAACTTAACATAAGAATTTCTGCAGGTCACTTCTGACGGCGTCACGAGATAACTCTTGACGGCGTCACGTGTAAAAACCTGGAAATTTTACCGGTTTTGTTTTTCTAACGGAGTCTTAAAGTTTTTGTTGAATTATTAAGTTTTATAAACTCCAGGAAATCTGCAAACATTCATTCCACAAGCGTTATATCTTTAATTGTTTTGTTTTTATTCCTAAGTCTGGAATTACATCTAGTTGTGAGTTATCTTTGTTCGGCTTGATGCTTTGGGTTTTTGTAGTTGTTTTGTCAGGATTTACAGGTCATTTATGACAAGAAGATGATTTATATTCTGGAAGGGAAGCTTTGATTGTTCGTTTTCTTGGAGGAAGATTTAACCTGGCCAACCTATAATCCATACCGAGCGAATCAGGGGAGTATTTGATTTCATTCTCTTTACTTCTTAACTTTTACATTCTTTACTTGAACATTGGGGACAATGTTCATCTTAAGTGTAAGGGGAGGGTAAAAAGATGATACCTTACATATGCACTTTCGCTTGAGTTTGTTTTGTTTGATAGTAGATGTGTAATAAAACTATGAGAAATACTTGTTAGTGTAATTTTAGTGCCAAATTTAAAATTTTTTACAACATTTAGGAGTGAAACTTTAGCCATAGCAAGCGTCTCATGGATAGGAGGTTGTATGACTAGCACATAACCGTATATTCAGAAAATTTTTCCACCCAAAAATGTGAGGTTCGCCTTTAGTTTTGATAGGAAAAGCATTTATTATTGGTGCTTATGAGTGTACCGGTAGCATTTAGATTCTAGAACTTGCGTTAGTGATGCATCCCGAGACCACTAGTGAGACTACATTCGTGTGGTAGGATTTACTACATGATAAGAGGCATTAGGATCACCCTTGTGTTGAACCCGTATTATAATTACTTGACCATTTAAGTCATATTACTTGGCTAGTTAAGTCAACTAATTTTTCCCACACCTTTAGCGTTGTACTCATTTTTAGTACACGAAACCCCTAGTACACCCCTCCGTGCCTATCTTTTCGTTTCTAACTTTAAGCATTTTACTTAAAGGAAGAATTTGTTACACCCCACTTAAATGTACAACCAAATCGCCTTAGCCTTCCGTGTATGCGCTCATTTTTAGTGCATTATTGTTATTTGTTAAACCCTAAGTTAACTTTCTAATTGATTACATGGTTGCTAAGTCGAGTCATATCCTTGTACATATTGTTTTGGGACGATTGGGACTCATGGGTAAGTACTTATTTTATCGAGTAATGGGGAAGAACATCACTTATTACCCCCATATGTACGTTAATTTTAAAAGTGCTCCAAGTGTTTTGATTTTCTTAATTCGAGTCATTAGAATAGTTAAATGTAAAGTATGTAAAGATTCAAGTGTAAGGGGAATTCTCATCCCCTATGATGTATTATTTCGGATGGTAGGGTAAGAGTGTATGCAAAAAAAAAAAAAAAAAAAAAAAAAAAAAAAAAAAAAAAAATCAAGAAAAAGAAAAAAAAATAGAAAAGAAAAAAAAAAAAAAAAAAAAAAGAGAAAAAACATACGGACTACCATCCCGTTTTTATTTTATGTTCATTTTATGTTTTTGTTATTTTTCATTTATTAGCTTAAGTCGAGTCTAGTCTTGGCTTAGCAACGCCATCTTGTACATGTAATTTACTAAGATTGTTAACTCGCCACCAGTAAAATTCCCTTTATCCAACAAAACCGTGTAATTCATATCCCTACACCTAACGTTATAACCCTTTTAAAACACCTCTTTGATAGTTTATCCTAGGTGCTTACGCCATGTGGTGGAGGTTTGATCCTTTCCCAAGCCTATGGTAATCTATTTTGCTATGACAGGTAGTGAGAGATATCTTCCATTTCCATAATGTTATATTACTTTATTACACCCGAGAGATGTGAGTATCTAAACACTATTTGTGAGGTGCTTGTGTATGACCTCCGTGCTTGTCTATTGGTCTTTAGTGGAACGATTATTTGTTGTAATTACTTTTATATTAGTGTTAAATGACCCCTAACTTGTCTTTTGAGTAGAATAAAAGCTCATTTGCTTGAGGACAAGCAAATCTCAAGTGTAAGGGTATATGATGAGGCGAAAAATGATCCGTTTTTAGGGGGTCATTTAAGACCGAATCCGACTTTATTTGATCAAATATTGCCCTAAATCGTTCCTTTTGTGATTTTAGGTGTTTGGAGAGTGAATTCTGGAAAAGAAGCCATTTCGGACGTTTTTGGAGCATAAAAGTGAAGAAAACGGCAAAGTCTCAAAATTCTATGCTGTGAACAGTGCATGAAGGCGTCAAGAATTACTCTTGACGGCGTCAAGACATCAAGAATAAAATACCGTAGGTGGTGAAGGCGTCACCAAGGCCGTCACCAGGCCGTCACGTGTAAATTTGTCAAAACTTGCGCGCGGAGTAGCTGACACCGTTTTGGTCATAACTTTTGCATACGAACTCGGATTGAGGCGATTCAAAAAAGGAAACGAAGAGGACGAAAAGATCTACAACTTGGTGAAAAAGGCTTCTTGACGGCGTCAAGAGTAAAGAGGTGACGCCGTCAAGATGGGCCGGGCAGAATACAGCCTATAAATATAACATCATAACTTCATTATTTTTAAGCCCTAAACCCTGAGGTCGATTCCTGGGTTTAGGTGGGTGTTTTTCCAGCAACTTAGAGGGTTTCAATCACTCCATAAACATCATGTATTGGTTTGATGATTCTATCTTAATTATGTTTTCCATTATCATTGTTGTTTGCTCTTCTTTGATGATGATTTGCTAATTCACCTTGTGTCTACTTATGATTATGTGAAACTTGTATATAATTGATTAGATCTCATTGATTTCTTGTTGATGTTGTGTCTATCTCCATCAATTAAGGTGTGACAACTTCAATAGATCTAGTTGGTTTAGTTTATAATCCTTGTTTCCTATTGATTCTTGTTTTGATTGAATGATTTATATGTTAGGCTTAAGAAAACTGGCAGATCTCCAAATGGTAACATGCTTGAACGTCTTAAGAAACATGAACCGAGGCGTACTAGGTCTTTATTGGTTGTATTTAATGCATGAGCCACTGTTTACAATCCCTATAGTTGTGCTGGGCATGATGTAGGAGGAGATAAGAGCTCATAGAATTGGGGAGTTATGTATGCCACCCCATGAATGGTATTAAGGAATACAACCCGTCAATTAAAACAAGGTTACAATTCAATAGTTAGGATTGGATAGCTAGCAAGGAGTAACATATCATAGGTAGACATGCTTCACTTATCTTGTAGAACCTTAGTTTAGTTTTCTTGTTAATTAGTTTAATTAGTAGCTTTTGGGTTAGTTGAGTAGCAACTAATTCCGCCCACTCTCCCAATACCCGAGATTTTTACTTGCTTTTCATAAAATATAAAAATACAAAAAGAATCATCCTTCACCTTTAGACCTAGTTAGATTAATTTCAATCCTAACGACACTATTCCTAAGCTGAACGATCAATCCCCCGGTACTTGTCACTATACTATACTACAACGATCAGATACACTGCCTGGTGGGGGTTGTAAGCCTCGCGAGATCCCTCGAGAGGTAAAGCAAGGTGCGATTCCCACGCATCAAATACTCTATACCCGTAGGAACACCAAAAAGAACACTGATCTTCCTCAGGATAGTGTTAGTATGGCTGTACCAGATGAGGCTGTCCTAGGTGATGGAGAGGACATGTTGTCAAGGGCTGTCACTACTGCTTCTAGCTTAGCAGCAGAGCAAGATAGTGATAACATAAATAAGACCCAAACCAAGGCAACATCTAGAGATGATGATTCTTCTGAATCAGATTCTCAGGATGGTAACCCTAGCCACATGGCAAAAACAGGGGGCTCAGATGATCAAACTAGGTTTGATACTGAGTTTATGTCCCAAGATTCACCTCTCGGACCAGGTTACACAGGTCGAAGTGATGAGGACAGACCAGTGACCAATGAATTGATGGAACATCTTGTACATGATGACAATGTCCATGATTCACCTCTCGGACCAGGTAATACAGGTCGAAGTGATGAGACTATTATGAAACTTATTCAAGAATTGACGGTTACTTGTACCAACTTGGGGCTGAAATGTACTACCTTGGAGGACAAAGTTGTTACTCTTTCATCTGTTGTTGCTGATCAGGACAAGACTATCATCAGTTTGCAAAAACAGATCAAGAAGTTACAAAAATCTAAACCTTCAGCCTCATTGAAAAGATTGAAGAAAGTGGGCACTTCTCAGGTTGTTAGTTCTTCTAAAGTCTCTACTCACTTGGAAGATGATGCTTCCAAACAGGGGAGGAATGAAGAGGCAATGGGTTCAGGGGAGGCAAATGTTGAAAAAGCTGATTGTGCTCTGGGTTTAAATGATGGAATGGTTTCAGGGGAGGCTCCAGTGATTGGTGATATGGATGTTGATAGTCCTCAGGATGCTGGAGATTTTGTAGTTGCTGATAAATCAGGGAATGAGGTTGTTATGGAAGAGGTGGTTGCTACACAAGACAAGGTGGTAGAACAACTCACAACCTTGGAGCCTGAGCAATTAGTAAAGGCAACAGGGTTGATGGGTGAAACTTTGATGAAGATGGGAGATAATCTTGACTCTGCTGCTCAAGAACCTACTGCTAAGGAAATCACTAACTCTGCTGCTAGTGGATCTGATGTACAAGATTCTGCTGCTGGGTCTGGTGACAATGCTGCTGCTGAAGCTATGGTTTTGCTGAGCAAAAAGACTACCCCATTACCAACTCCTTCACTATCACAACTCACAACAACAACAATCAAATCATCAGCCTCTAGAAAACCTGAAAAAGGGATTGTGATTAAAGAACCTACTGCTCAACAAAAGAAGACTATTATTGCATCTTCTACTGATAAAGGAAAGGGCAAGCAAATTGAAACCCCAAGGATAATGTATAAGGGGATTGACTTTACTGATGTACCTTTTGATTCTTGGCCTAAGCCATTGCAAGTTGAACATGATGAAGCTGCTGCTATTAAAGCACAAGAGTTGATTAACTTGGAAGATCAACAGCTGGCTGAGAAGGAGGCTGAAGGGTTAAAGAATTATAATGAATGGGTAGATGAAAAGATCAGAATTGCTGCTGATATTGAACTAAACAAGCTGATCAAGATTGAATATAATGAAGTTCCAACTTTTAATGTGCAATCTTGGTATAGTGACTTTACTTCTAAGAAGAGAAAAGAAAATGCTGCTGCAAGAAGAAAGATAAAGATATTCAAAGGTCCAACTGTTAAACAACAAAGGAAAGAATATGAAAGGTATCTAAAGAATATGGGTGGATGGACATTGGTGCAGTTGAAAGCTTATTCTGATAAAGAAGTTTTTGACTTGTATCAACAAACAAAGAAGAGAACAGATACTTTTTATGCTATGGGATGTGCTGAGGATTTGGAACAAATTGCTCAGATGAACAAGAAGTTGGTACCTGAAAAGATAGTTGAAGCAGAGCAAATTCAAGAAGCTAATGTTGTTGAACAGATTGAGGGTGATGCAGCAAAGACTACTTCTTCTATGCAAGGTGATAAGAGAAAAGGTGTTATTTATAAGTCAGTTGCAAAGAAGAAGAGAAAGATTGGAGAAGGAAGCAGTTCTATGCCTGAAGGAGATGAGTTTAAACATGGTCTTGATCACATTCCTTCTGAGCATCAAAAAGAACAATTGAAGGGTTATACTGTGGTTGGCAAGATGGAAGATCCTAAAGTAGTTGATGCTAAACCATTAGGAGTTAAATATCCTATTGTCAAAGTAACAACAGGGTATGATACTAACATTGGAGCATTTCATGATGTCCAGAGATCTGATGGTAAGTCTTACAGATTTCTTAGATTTCAACAGATGCTACATTACTTTGATAGAGAGGATGTTGAAGACTTGTGGAAGTTATACAAGGCAAAGTTTGGAGCTAAGAAATTTGATGGTAAAAAGTATGAAAGAGATCAAATTGATCATATCTTAACTTCTTCTGATAATGTTATGTGGAGAGCTCTTAAACTTATGTTTGAACCTTCAGTGGATGATTCTGAATGGACAGAGATAGTAGAATACAAAATAAGAAAATGGAGACTCTTTCAAGATTCTGGAGTTCATGTGCTAGAAATTGGACCTATTACTTTGTATATGCTAGCTGAAGTAGATTACCCAGTGGTAAGATACTGGAATATTGTCAATCAGATGGTTAATGGTGATAGATCACTTAAGCTGCAGAAAGATTATGATTCTGATGATCAAGCATTCAATTTGCTGTCAAAGTATAAGAAGATATTTGATCAACTGAATTTTCAAGAATTGAAGTGTTTGGAAGCATCCTCCAAGTGATTAATTAAGCTTAGAAGAAACTTACTTATTTTGAAATAAATAATAAGTTTAGGGGAGGATTGTTGGGTCTAAAACTGTTGCTGAGTAAAACTGCTGCTAAGTGAAACTGCTGCTAGTGGTAATGATTCTGCTGCTAATGTCAAAGTGCTGCTGAGGATAAATACTGCTGACAGAATCTGCTGCTAATGGGATAAGGATGTATACGGTTTAGATAAATATAGAATAGATTGTGTAAATATTATATTTATCTAGAATATACTTATCTTGTAGAGAAAGGTATTGTAAACCTAGTAGGACTCCTTGGCCTATAAAAGGAGGATCCTAGGGTTAGTTTATGTACGTGTTATTATTCACTTCAAGGTTGTAAAACCCTAGCATTGTTGAGTGCTCGTATTAATAATATTGAAGTGTTGAAAGAGAATCATAAGTCTTCTTAAGTTAAGCTTTTACATTCCGCATTCAAGCTTAAGTGTTTATTCAAGTTAACTTCTATATAAGATCGTTTAAGCTCAACAGGGATCAACAATCTCTCATTCAAAGGTACGATATACAAACCCTAACTCTCTACGAGAACCCTAAATCAATTACTTACTCTCACGCCGGAGTCTAATCGGGGGAGACAATCCCTTGATAAGCCTAACGGTGTTGTTTATTTTCTTAGTGCGCAGGTAACAAGTACTAAGAAGCGAATTGGTACGAGAGCAAGAGCCAATAATCAGGAACGCCCAACTTTTGTATCAACAATACCTAATATGTCCATATATTGTTCCCTGATTGAGCCCGAACCACCTAACTTATTTTGACCAAGGAATGGTCAACAAAGTCAGACAGCTCAGAGTCAATGCTCCGCGGAAGTATAAGGTTTCCCCGGGTCGTATGTCCCGACGAGGTGTGAATGGCAATCAAACGGTTATTTGATCGGGTGAATCTGGATGGATAAGGGTTTGTGTGTGATTAAGCTAAGGAATATACGAAGAAAATAGCTTAAACAAGCTATTTGAATAAGACAAGAAAGTGGGAAAAACCAGAAACGTTTAAAACTTAAAACGCGTACGTAACGTTTAAATAAAACGTAAGCGTACGAAATAAAAAGTGAAAACGAAAATCTGAAAACACCCAGGGGGTGAAAATGACTTTTTTACAAACTTAAAAGTAAAAGAAAATTTAAAATGAAAATAAAGTTATTAAAATGATTATTTTAATATTTAAATTCTATTTAATTAATTAAAACTATTTTAAACCTAATTTAATAATAAACTAAAAAAGATAAAAGTTACAAAATAAACTAAAAACTTATAAAAATATTTTCTAAACCTCAAAAAGAACTTGAAGAAAGTATAAAAAATAAAAATAAATATATTTGTCTTTTTGTGAATTTTCTATTAAATAATTACTAATTAATTACTAATTACTAATTAAACTATTTTGAATTAAGAAAATTACTAAATGAACAGTAAAAAATCTAAGAAAATTTCTAAAAATATTTTACAACTTATAAAAGCTAGAAAAAATATAAAAACTTGATTTTACTTAATAAAAACTAATTATGCTATTTTAAACTTAATATTAAATAATAATTAATAAAACTAAAATTAATTCTAATAAATACTAAATGACCAAATAAAAATCTGAAAAATTTATTATAAATACTTTAATATATGAGGAATTTAATAAAAATATAAAATAGCTAAGTACTTAACAAAAATTTAAAAATGAAAATTAAAATTAAATTACATTAAATAGAAACTATCACTTAATTTTAAATTGATTTTTCTTGATTTTTCTTTTACAAACCTATTAAATACATAAAAACAAACACTTTTTATAAAAACAAACTTTTTGTAAACTTGAAATAAGCTATATATAAGCTGAATTGGTCAACAGTTGACCATAGTTGACCAAAATGGAAAATGAGCTTAAACTAGCATATGTGGGACCCACAAGGGTAAAATCTGGTTCAAACAAGTTAGACTAACTTAAATAAGCTATAAAAAGTAAAGATGACCACTGAATAAGGCAAAAAGCTAAAATTAAGCACTTCCAAAACTTGGTTCAAAGCTGAAAAAGGGACAGACTTAATGGCTAAATTCAGGTGGGTCCCAGGCCTTCCAAGGTCAAACAAAGGTTCAAATCATAAACCCTACTAGGAGGGGGGTTGAAATGAGCAAGGTGGGGGGCTGTGGGACCACTGGGTTGATCAGAAACCACCACCAAAGTGGTGGTGGTGGTGGTGATGAACTGCTGATGCAGCAGGGGAGCAGCTGAGCCTGCAGGCTACTTTAGGGCAAGCCAGGGCTTATGTAAAAAATTGCAAAAATAAAAGAAGCATGGAAACTTGAAATCTAGCTGATAGACAACAATTAGAAACAGATTTCACATCATAAAAGCAAATACATAAATCAAATTAAATCTTTGAACTTTTGTGAAAATCTGAGCTTGTGCACAATTGACTTTTGTAAAAACTTGTTATTTTGACTATTTTGAACTTTGAGTGAATCAAACACACTAATACTGATGTAATAAACTATAATGAGATGATGTTAAGCTACTTCAACAACTTATGAAGTGATTTGGGAACTTTAAACCTAACAGATGACAGATTAGTAGGTGCAAGAAGTCATTTTGACTTTTACATGTTTAGGGTTCCATTTTCATTACTTCTAGGACTTATCTAAACCTAAGACAACTAGATAAAAGTAAAAACATCAACATCAAGCATCCTCAACACAGTGAACAAGCCAGAACCAAACACCCCTATATATACTAACTGTTTTGGTTTTAAGTAGGTACAATACCAATTTAGCCAATGCAATCACAAACAGATGATCAATAAGCTATACTAAGATTAAATAAACACAACTCAATGCATTAAATAAGAACTAGAATAAACAATGAACACAATACAATATATGAGCTGAGATTGGAAATGGAAAGAAAAAAAATGATTCTAACCTCCAAATAATGGAATAAAGCTTATATGAGCTTAGTAACCACCAACTAAAGCTTATTTAACCACAAAAACCATTTCTGAATAAGCTAATCCATCATATGTCCCATGTTTGACTTTTGTTGACTGGTGCCATTTTTTAGCTAAATCAGATATTATTGATTACTAACCCCTCTAATAACTATGTTGAGTTAACTTGAGCTTAAGTAAACCAGAACCAAGCTTATTAAAGCTTATGAAAGCTATTTGAGCAACTTTGATTTTTCAATCTAATTTATAAAAATTAATTAACAATGATCTTCAATAAGAACTGAATACTTTTATTTAAAACAGTAAATTGAGTACTGAGATAGATATTACAAGACTTAATTAAAAAGTTTACAATAATTAAAACTACATTCGACCTTAAATAAAACTAAGACAATAAAAAATACGACCTACACTACACTACTCCTTTTTCTTCTCTCTTTTCTTTCTTTTTATAGTCCCTGAGGGTCCATGAATCTTTCCCACTTGTTTCTTGGCCGTAGGATATCTTCTTTTGATCTCCACCATTCAAATCAGATTTGGCGGGAAATTTAGATGGGGCAGTTGTGAGTGGTTTAGGTGAGCATTTATTGAGGAGGGGGAAGGTGAGGGTGTAGGTGAAGGCTTTAATGAGGGTTGGGAGGTTTGGTGAAAAGTTGAGGGAGGAGGGGGAGCAGGTTGCAGAAATCGTGGGAAAGTGGGGGATGATGAATAGTAGCGAGGGGGTGTTGACTGGGTTGACCCTGCTCGTTGACTGTTTGACCCCAGGTTTATTAGTTTTAGGGAAGTGGGCCTGAAATGGTTTAGTGGGCTTGGTGGGTTGGTTGTTTGGTTTTGTTGTTGGATTGTAATAAGAAAAAGGGTCCATTTGATTTATAACTAAAAACACAAGGACCATTTTTGTAAATTCTGAAAATCAAGGGCTGCAAATGAAACTTTTCAAAACTTATTGTGAGGACCAAATTTGCCACATGTGAATATTACCAAGACCAAAATTGCAATTTTCCAAAATAAAACACCCCGGGGACCAAACTTGCCATTTTTGAAAGTTGAGGGGTGATTTTTGCCAAACTGTGAAAAACTTTTATCCAAGGATCAATATTGAATATTTTTGAATTTCCAAGGACTAAAAATGATTTTTCATCCAAAAATATCCCACCAGGGACTGAATCTGCCAAAATCTGAAACTCCAGGGACTAATTTCGTAAATTTCCAAAACTTTCCAATTTTTCACCAAAGGACTAAATATGACATTTTATGATTTCAAAATGACCTTTGGTGATAATTTTCTCTATTTTGAATATCCAGGGACTAGATTTGTAATTTTATGAAAGTTGGGGGACTGAAACTGCCAATTTTGCAAACTTTACACGTTTTTCATCTGTTTTTGCTCGTTTTGCATCTAAAACATATAAAACACAATTTTGGAATATTTTCAGTATTTTGATGCATTACTGAGTGTTTTTGTATGTTTTGCAGTTCATATTAGACCAAAAATATCCCCCACACTAAACTATTGCTAGTCCCTAGCAATACTGTTTTGAAAACTTGATGGATTTGAAAAACTCTTTACCAAAAGCCATCACTTTTGGAATAGCCAGGTGTAAGAACTGTGGCACACCTGATAACCGTGTGATTTTGAGCAAACCACCAGCTGTCAACGGATTTGAGTAGTCTTTACCAGGAGCCGTTTGCTCCTGGACTAGCCAGCTCTTGATGGAATAGTCAACATCTTGGTGAGCTGATTACCAATTATGGATTTTCCACGGCCTTTACCACAAGCCATAATCTTGCGGGCTAGCCAACTCATTTGTTTTCGGGGAGTTGAGGAACCACACAATTTTGGGCAAATTGCCAGCCGTCAACGGATTTGATATGTCTTTACCAAGAGCCGTTTGCTCCTGGACTAGCCAATCCCTTTTTGTCGCTTAGACAAGGCGGACTGATTACCACAAAAATTTTTGAAGCACCAGTGAAAAATTTTTGAAAATTTTGAAATTTTGGCAAAAACGGGGGTATTATATAGTAAAATGTGATAAAATTCGCTAGAATAGCGAATACCCCCCCACACTAAGCATGAATATTGTCCTCAATATTCAAAATCCCGGCTATTATGCCGACATTTTGAACGTAAAAGGGCAACATTACAAGCTAAGCGTGGAAAACACCATTTTGTATTTTCACTCTTGTAACCATAGTATGGGGGACTCCCCCACATTTAGGGTGAAAACCCTATAAGCGTGCTACTGTTTTTGTTTACCGAGTCGCTAGCTTGACTCGACCCCGAATTCATTTGTCCTTGGGGAAGCATGATGTGGAAGAAACAATCTCAATCGGACTTTCATTCAAAATGTTTGGACAAACATATGAAGCACGTGAAAGTTCCACACCGATGAGATAATTATCCGGCTCAAGATAATGATACATGAAAATGCCGGGATCAAATATAATGTCTTCATTCCCGAAGGAGTGAAGAACAGGAGATGTCACCCTGTAGGTGAAGAACAGGAAGAAAACCATGATGAAAATCTGTATAAGATTTTCTTCCTCGATATCAGGCTCCGTAGCCTGAGTTTGGATTGCAAAGGGTAAGCTCGTAAACAACCCGGGAGGGTGGGTGGGAATTTGCAAATTCTCAAGATTGAGAGTATCTCCCCCCGGGATATCAAACTGATGAGCGAGTTCACCGGAGAACTCCTCATGAAGAGAATCATTCACAAGATGTGAATCTGTGGACTCATGTTCCATTGTGGACTCATCACAATCCTCGTCAAAGATTGGATTATTAGAAATCATAGTGAATTCAGATTCGAATTCAAATAGAGGATTGGTGAGAGTCGTATCGAATGTTTCGGGAACAAAGAGATTCTCTATTGGACTGCTGGGATCAGAAGTGAGTGACGGATCATGATGTAGGAGACTTTCAATTTCTCCCAGATCGGCTTGGAAATCGAGGAGACCATCATCACCTTCCAATGAAAGTGGATCGATGTGAGCAAGTTCATCAGCGAACTCCTCAAGAAGATGATCAGCATTAGTTTGTGGAACTGATGCCTCAACATACTCGATGTCTCCGTAAGATGTGCAATCATCGCTAAAATCTGAGAAAGTCTCAAATTGATCTTTAGTACACTCAATAGGGGACGGAATATCACATACATGATCCAAAGTTCCCTGTGACTCTCCTGGGATTGGGACAAGGATCTCAACACTAGACTTTATTAATTCGTCCGATTCCTTATTAGGAACAGTGCTAAGATGCTCATCCCCCATGATCGGAGGGTGAGTGTGAACCTCGGGTGTGATAATAGCAGACTGAGGGAGATACAAAAGACTAGCACACATAGATTCTATGTTTTTCATGTGTTCTTCTGCTAGCAATTCTTGCATACTCTTATCTCCCTGTGCTTCCATGGAAGGAATCTCAACTGATGAACTGGATGAATCTTTGTAATATTCTTTCATTTGAATAGAATCCTCATCATCATCGTCATCATGAAGAGCAGCATAGCGAAGATTGGCACGTATTTTAGCCGCTCTTTGCTCAGCAAGTAATTCTTCCATGCTCTTTTCGTTTCTGGCCTCTCGTTCTTCAGCAAGTAATTCTGCCATAGATTTCTCACGAGAGCTTTGAAACGATGAAGTAGCCAACTCCTCCTTAAGATCTTTCAAAATATCAAGAACCTTAAGTAAAATGTCTTGCTCAGTAACAAGAGGAGTTGCTTGGGTTATTTGGTACTGTGGAGGTGGGTCTGAAAACGAATAGTCGTAATTGTTACAAGGAAACGGATTCCCTGTTTGACAATCAGAGCTAGTGTGTGGACCTCCACAATACTCACAACAGTAAAACTGATGTGGCTGTGAGTCGTATGTGCTTGTGTTATAATTGTTATCAGGAAACTGCTCATAGACAAGCGTGCTTCCTGATTGACAATCAGAACTGAAGTGCGAACCACCACAGTACTCACAACAGTAAAACTGCTGAGTATCATGGTGTGGCAGCTGATGGAATAAATCAGTCGTGTCATGGTAAGAATAGGGATCCTGGTTATAGACAGACCCGTTTCCTGACTCTACCATGCCACAACCGGGGCAATTACCACCATTATGAGAACTACCACACCACTGGCAAACCAGAAAGTGTGGATGAGACATAGAAAGAATCAAATGGTTTGGGAGGGGTAGGGATGAAGAATCAAAGGTGCAAGAGGGTAAAGGTGAATATTTTTGGGTTTTTGGAAATACATTTTGTACAAATGAGAAGGAAAATCTTTTTGTGTTTTTGTTTTTATGAAAATATGAACAAGGATGGATAAATGTACAATGGAACGAATTCCAAAGACACTAATCAGAAAAACCGTTTAGATAAACGCGCACAACCTCCCCGGCAGCGGCGCCAAAAGTTGATTGAGCCCGAACCACCTAACTTATTTTGACCAAGGAATGGTCAACAAAGTCAGACAGCTCAGAGTCAATGCTCCGCGGAAGTATAAGGTTTCCCCGGGTTGTATGTCCCGACGAGGTGTGAATGGCAATCAAACGGTTATTTGATCGGGTGAATCTGGATGGATAAGGGTTTGTGTGTGATTAAGCTAAGGAATATACGAAGAAAATAGCTTAAACAAGCTATTTGAATAAGACAAGAAAGTGGGAAAAACCAGAAACGTTTAAAACTTAAAACGCGTACGTAACGTTTAAATAAAACGTAAGCGTACGAAATAAAAAGTGAAAACGAAAATCTGAAAACACCCAGGGGGTGAAAATGACTTTTTTACAAACTTAAAAGTAAAAGAAAATTTAAAATGAAAATAAAGTTATTAAAATGATTATTTTAATATTTAAATTCTATTTAATTAATTAAAACTATTTTAAACCTAATTTAATAATAAACTAAAAAAGATAAAAGTTACAAAATAAACTAAAAACTTATAAAAATATTTTCTAAACCTCAAAAAGAACTTGAAGAAAGTATAAAAAATAAAAATAAATATATTTGTCTTTTTGTGAATTTTCTATTAAATAATTACTAATTAATTACTAATTACTAATTAAACTATTTTGAATTAAGAAAATTACTAAATGAACAGTAAAAAATCTAAGAAAATTTCTAAAAATATTTTACAACTTATAAAAGCTAGAAAAAATATAAAAACTTGATTTTACTTAATAAAAACTAATTATGCTATTTTAAACTTAATATTAAATAATAATTAATAAAACTAAAATTAATTCTAATAAATACTAAATGACCAAATAAAAATCTGAAAAATTTATTATAAATACTTTAATATATGAGGAATTTAATAAAAATATAAAATAGCTAAGTACTTAACAAAAATTTAAAAATGAAAATTAAAATTAAATTACATTAAATAGAAACTATCACTTAATTTTAAATTGATTTTTCTTGATTTTTCTTTTACAAACCTATTAAATACATAAAAACAAACACTTTTTATAAAAACAAACTTTTTGTAAACTTGAAATAAGCTATATATAAGCTGAATTGGTCAACAGTTGACCATAGTTGACCAAAATGGAAAATGAGCTTAAACTAGCATATGTGGGACCCACAAGGGTAAAATCTGGTTCAAACAAGTTAGACTAACTTAAATAAGCTATAAAAAGTAAAGATGACCACTGAATAAGGCAAAAAGCTAAAATTAAGCACTTCCAAAACTTGGTTCAAAGCTGAAAAAGGGACAGACTTAATGGCTAAATTCAGGTGGGTCCCAGGCCTTCCAAGGTCAAACAAAGGTTCAAATCATAAACCCTACTAGGAGGGGGGGTTGAAATGAGCAAGGTGGGGGGCTGTGGGACCACTGGGTTGATCAGAAACCACCACCAAAGTGGTGGTGGTGGTGGTGATGAACTGCTGATGCAGCAGGGGAGCAGCTGAGCCTGCAGGCTACTTTAGGGCAAGCCAGGGCTTATGGAAAAAATTGCAAAAATAAAAGAAGCATGGAAACTTGAAATCTAGCTGATAGACAACAATTAGAAACAGATTTCACATCATAAAAGCAAATACATAAATCAAATTAAATCTTTGAACTTTTGTGAAAATCTGAGCTTGTGCACAATTGACTTTTGTAAAAACTTGTTATTTTGACTATTTTGAACTTTGAGTGAATCAAACACACTAATACTGATGTAATAAACTATAATGAGATGATGTTAAGCTACTTCAACAACTTATGAAGTGATTTGGGAACTTTAAACCTAACAGATGACAGATTAGTAGGTGCAAGAAGTCATTTTGACTTTTACATGTTTAGGGTTCCATTTTCATTACTTCTAGGACTTATCTAAACCTAAGACAACTAGATAAAAGTAAAAACATCAACATCAAGCATCCTCAACACAGTGAACAAGCCAGAACCAAACACCCCTATATATACTAACTGTTTTGGTTTTAAGTAGGTACAATACCAATTTAGCCAATGCAATCACAAACAGATGATCAATAAGCTATACTAAGATTAAATAAACACAACTCAATGCATTAAATAAGAACTAGAATAAACAATGAACACAATACAATATATGAGCTGAGATTGGAAATGGAAAGAAAAAAAATGATTCTAACCTCCAAATAATGGAATAAAGCTTATATGAGCTTAGTAACCACCAACTAAAGCTTATTTAACCACAAAAACCATTTCTGAATAAGCTAATCCATCATATGTCCCATGTTTGACTTTTGTTGACTGGTGCCATTTTTTAGCTAAATCAGATATTATTGATTACTAACCCCTCTAATAACTATGTTGAGTTAACTTGAGCTTAAGTAAACCAGAACCAATCTTATTAAAGCTTATGAAAGCTATTTGAGCAACTTTGATTTTTCAATCTAATTTATAAAAATTAATTAACAATGATCTTCAATAAGAACTGAATACTTTTATTTAAAACAGTAAATTGAGTACTGAGATAGATATTACAAGACTTAATTAAAAAGTTTACAATAATTAAAACTACATTCGACCTTAAATAAAACTAAGACAGTAAAAAATACTACCTACACTACACTACTCCTTTTTCTTCTCTCTTTTCTTTCTTTTTATAGTCCCTGAGGGTCCATGAATCTTTCCCACTTGTTTCTTGGCCGTAGGATATCTTCTTTTGATCTCCACCATTCAAATCAGATTTGGCGGGAAATTTAGATGGGGCAGTTGTGAGTGGTTTAGGTGAGCATTTATTGAGGAGGGGGAAGGTGAGGGTGTAGGTGAAGGCTTTAATGAGGGTTGGGAGGTTTGGTGAAAAGTTGAGGGAGGAGGGGGGAGCAGGTTGCAGAAATCGTGGGAAAGTGGGGGATGATGAATAGTAGCGAGGGGGTGTTGACTGGGTTGACCCTGCTCGTTGACTGTTTGACCCCAGGTTTATTAGTTTTAGGGAAGTGGGCCTGAAATGGTTTAGTGGGCTTGGTGGGTTGGTTGTTTGGTTTTGTTGTTGGATTGTAATAAGAAAAAGGGTCCATTTGATTTATAACTAAAAACACAAGGACCATTTTTGTAAATTCTGAAAATCAAGGGCTGCAAATGAAACTTTTCAAAACTTATTGTGAGGACCAAATTTGCCACATGTGAATATTACCAAGACCAAAATTGCAATTTTCCAAAATAAAACACCCCGGGGACCAAACTTGCCATTTTTGAAAGTTGAGGGGTGATTTTTGCCAAACTGTGAAAAACTTTTATCCAAGGATCAATATTGAATATTTTTGAATTTCCAAGGACTAAAAATGATTTTTCATCCAAAAATATCCCACCAGGGACTGAATCTGCCAAAATCTGAAACTCCAGGGACTAATTTCGTAAATTTCCAAAACTTTCCAATTTTTCACCAAAGGACTAAATATGACATTTTATGATTTCAAAATGACCTTTGGTGATAATTTTCTCTATTTTGAATATCCAGGGACTAGATTTGTAATTTTATGAAAGTTGGGGGACTGAAACTGCCAATTTTGCAAACTTTACACGTTTTTCATCTGTTTTTGCTCGTTTTGCATCTAAAACATATAAAACACAATTTTGGAATATTTTCAGTATTTTGATGCATAACTGAGTGTTTTTGTATGTTTTGCAGTTCATATTAGACCAAAAATGATGAGTGTTTGAGCACTCATCATTCCCCTATTAGTTTCATGCATATATCTATTATCATCAATATATATATGTGCACTTGTCTACTAACTTTGTTTTGAAGGATTACTTCACCGCTCGATTCTTTGGTAGCCAAAACAAGTTTTGAGCATACACCAAGGGGGAGCTTTGAGGTTGATAGGATCAAGGCTTCACTTACAATGATGCAAGCTCGCCTTTTACATTCTATCTCAAGTGTTCATGCGTAGTAGAAGTCTCGTCTTAGAAGTCCACCTTTTTGCTTCGACAAAAGGGGGAGAAGAAGTGTAAACAAGTAACTTATACATTTTACTATAAGTTATAGTTTACATATTTGTCATCATCAAAAAGGGGGAGATTGTTGGCATGAATATTACGATATTTAATCTAAACATCCTCTTCATGTTTTGATAATGACAAAGATGTAAATTACAACATATAACGTAAAATGCTTAAGTTACTTGTTATCACAATTCTTCTATGCATTCGTACGTCAACAAGCCTCGACATCTCAACGTCTCGAGTTTGCCTCAACAATCACTTAAGGTATGGATAAACAAGTACTTAATACATCTCATGATCAAAGGGGTATTTAATTAACTAATACAAAGTTTATTTAATTATATAAACATATTATATATTTTTGAAAAACACTTTTGGTAATAAAGAAAAATGTTTTAATCATACTAAATATATGATTTCAAACTTTTAACCAAAATTAGTTAGTTTTTCACCAAATAAACTTTCCCCACTAAAAGACAGAAAATCTGGCCGTTTCAGTAGGGCGGCCCCCTTAATTATAAAGGGCGGCCCCCTTAATTTTAAGGGGACCGGCACACAATTAAGGGGACCGTCCACGCCCCCTGTCAGATTTGGTCAGAAATTTTTCCCAATAAATACCACCTCAAACCTGGAATTTTTCTCACCTTTTGCACAAAAATTTTCAGATCTAATTCTCTCTAAACATCCTTCTAAAACCCTTTGATCATAAGATTATTAATCTTTGTTTCAAGTGATCCAATTTCTCATCACTCAAAGTGCAAGAGAAGAATTCTCCCTATCATAAAGCCAAAGATGTATTAGGATCTAGTTAGTGCTTATGTGAAGTTGTGAGTTATGTATATGTAATAAGTAGATCAAGATGATCTTACTTAGTAGTGATTTTATGTGTGAGTAAGAAGTAGTGGGAGGAAGAAGTAGTGTAGAGAAGACATGTAGTTGTGAAGATGTAGGTGTGTGAATTAGTAGTGGAGCTTAGAAGAAGTTGTGATGAAGTTGTGAAGAAGTCGTGAAGCCGTGAAGAAGTTTAGAAGAAGTTGTGATGAAGTCGTGAAGTCGTGAAGAAGACGTGAAGTCATGAAGAAGTCGTGAAGTTGTGTAGTGATCTAAGTTGTGTTGTGAGATTGGTTCTAGCTACTATTAGAACTCGACATTTAGCTTAGTGTCGTTAAATGGTGTAAGCAAAAGTTGTGTACGGTTTTCTCCGCCAAAAGGGAGCTTGTTGAGTAGTGAAGAAAACTCTCGAGTAGGTGACTCGGGAAGTGGAGTAGGAACAAGGAAGGTGTCCTTGTAGCCAAACCACTATAAATCATTGTGTCCGGTTTGCATCCTCTTTCTCTTATCTTTTTACATTTACTCTTGCATTTATCACTTTATACTTATGCTTGCAAATATGTGTTAGTTGTTGCTTATATTGATGATTGATTGTGGTGTAGTAACATGTTAATATTGTGGTAGGATATATAGTTGTATGATATGGTCTAATGGGCTTATATATATATATATATATATATATATATATATATATATATATATATATATATATATATATATATATATATATATATATATGATTAACACTTCTCATGTTAAGTTTAACTTAATCGATAATTTGATACAAAATGCTTTAAGATTTTAAAAGGAAAACGTATTCACATAAAGATCGACCAAAGCTTCATCCAAAAGTCTACATATATAATTGATCATATTGAGTATATATTGTTTTCATACTAAACTCTAATTGAAGGTTTTCAAACAAACAATTGAATATATTTGAATCAACATTTTGCAAAACCAAGTTTTTATAAAACGAAAAAGAGGGGAAACTATTCAACCCCCCTTCTAGTTTTCCACACCTATAATCAAGAAAATCACCCACCAAGAAACAACCGTGTACCAAACGGTAAAACTATAAACAACAACTCCGGGGGCGGTGCATCGCTCTAATCCTAGAAACATAAGTTATATAAAATGCCTCACACTGCACCCGAGCTAATCACCATAAGCGAACAGTTGACTACTAAAACATGCCTTTTTTTGGGGTTACCCTGGGTTTCCGACTCGACATTGCGAGCCAACTTATCCCAGGGCGACTACCCTTTTGGATAGCCCGGAGTCGGCGCAAGTGAACCTGTGTTTTCCTTTTAAACACGACTAAGATCTAAATGTGATGGAATCACAATCAGAACCTGTGTGATATCCTCCCTTGATTTTCCAGGCGCAATCCTTAGTAACTTTCTACGAGTATCATGATAAATGTTACTTTTCAAATCTTTTTCTGAATTTTATTGATAGAGTAAGATGTATGTTTCCGTTTTCTATTGTGATGCAACCGTTCAGCAGCTACCAGTATAGGAGTTGCTTTAACTTCTGTGTCTTGTTGAGTCCTACTAACAGAACTCTCGTCTGTGTATGTGCCAGCCTTTAAAAATGAGTTATCTAAGTCCAAATTTTTATTTAAAAACCATTAATGATGCTAAACCATTAATGATTCTAACAGTAAAAGAGTAAGGGTGTGTTTGATTGCTACTTAATGACATCACTTAGCACAGATTCCTAAATACTTAATCGGTCATGATGTTTGATAATTATAAAAGTTGCAACTGAATGACAATTCATGCGATGAGCGATTTTGCATTGAATGTATGCTAAATGATTAAGTGGTTGCCTATTTACCAAAATACCTTCAAAAAGTCACATCTCCCTTCACGTGAATCTCCACTGCCATCTTCTTTTTTCTTTTCTTTTTTTATATATTCAACTTAAAAGAACCATATTGTTTTTATCCTTTATATATTAAGCGAGCCACAGAGAGAGTAGTACCGGATGGGTGACCATCCGGGAAGTCCTCTTTGACCACAGGGTTTGTTGATACTAGGCTTTCAAAGTCCTTCAATGAAGGTTTCAACCCACTAGGGTTCGAATCTGGAGAAGGCAGGGTTTACTTCAAATTAAGTGTCGTGCCTTCGGGCGGCTTAAGTTGAAGGTTTTCCCCCCATCGGGTTTCATTGGTCAAGGATTTCTCCGAAAGAACCGTTCCAAAAAAAAATATATATTAAAATAACATGTTATCTTATATATTAAAATAACTTTTGATTGGGCTATGTATTTAGTTATATATATCTGGTATTAAAATGTTATCAAAATATTTAGTTACTAAAATATATGTATCATATTAACTTCCTTTTTTCACATCCTTTTTGTATACTATAAGTTTTATAAATGAACATTATTTATAAATCAACATATTTTGATTAGTATGTAATCATATAGAAGGTTAAAATGGTCATTTTCTTTTATTCAGAAAACACCTTCAAATATTTATCAAACAATTATTTTCATTCAGAACCATTTTCACTCAGCATCTTTGAAGTATTCAGCATCTTTGATTCACTCAGTGCTAAACAATACAGTTTTTTCAAACAGCCCCTAAGTAATAACCGTATAGCATCTTAACATTCAAGTCTATTTTTGAGATAAATTATATGTTTGTGAAGTATATGTAGGAAAAGGGGTGCATATATCTTTCATAAAAAATGACCAAAACTATCATGTCAAGATAAACAAGTGATAATCAATATGAGAAGACAAAAATGGGATCGATTCAGAAGTTAAGGGTATAACTATACGACACAGATTTAACCGATAACATATCGAAAATTTAGTTGAAGAATCTTGGACACCCACAATAATAACAGGGTTAGAAAGAAACTAGCAGAAGATAAAATTCAATCAAGTTTGGATTTCGTGACACGCCACCCAACTGTAATTATTTATTGCTTCTCTGCAATAAATCCATTATAACAGTAATACAAAACTCGAAGTTCTATCTGACATATTAATATTCATTGATACCTAGAAAGTGTGATTCCAAACGTCATTATAATTCATTAATTCTTAAACCTTTCTAACCATAAATTGGAAATTGACATAGTGATTGTAGAAAGTTGTGCAAAGTCTAAATTAGGATAAGTGATAGAAATACTACCTCCGTCCCATATTTATAGTCCATCTTTTCTTTTTCGGTTGTCCTAAATTAATTGTCCACTTCTATAAATGGATAGGGAATATAAATTAAGTTTACCATATTACCCTTATTTGTAGTTATTATTACAAATTTTAAAAAAGTTGGAAATTAATTGATTAAGGGTAAAACTGTCTTTGTGCAAAAAGTAAGAGAGAGAAAGTTGTAAAGTTGATATTTTTCTAAAACTGTGTGTTTTTTGTCTGTGGACAATAATTTTGAGACGGAGGTAGTATCAAATACGCAGGAAAAAGAACATTGGGATGTCTGATGCCTCATATGTGAAATAGATTTCAGAAGTTTAATGCCTAACATATCCTAGTAACAACCATGCTTGCTATTCGTTATATAGCAGCCTCTTTATTTAACCTCTTTTCTGTTCCTCCCGGCGCTTTCTCTTTCTATACTTATTAGTTCCAAGCATGATCACGAGATTAGGAAAACAAGTATGATGCTTGTAAACAGTCTACCACGGCCACCAATCTCATGGCTCGTCTTCTTTCTTCTGAAGACCATCAAGTAAAATATTTACTACGATCAAACATGCAGAAGCAAAAACTAGAAAAAGTAAAAAATAGTGAAGGGTGTTATGAATTAACATCAACATACCTGCAATAGTGTTTAAGATGCAATTCCACAAATCTTAAAGAGATAATGAAACAAGCACTATTCTGAAGGCTGGTTTATGTGACACAAATGGTTCTGCTTCACGAAATTGGGCAAGGCTATTTATGCACATAGTATATTACACAAAGGCGGAGTTCTGAAACAGAAGGAGCTGACTTCTAATATGCCCCGTTTACTATATATATGTGAAGCTGCTAACTGTTAGAAGTCATTCTACTTCCTAAATTAGACTATAAGAACATATGTAGCTTATTGTATGTGTTGTGGAAGACCAATTTGGGACGTGCCTAAAAGATGAACATCAAAGGCTACAAAAGCATACACCTTTCAGCTCCCATACCGTATCTATATGTGCCATCAGCCCATCATGATGTAGGTTACTTAAAATTTTAAGGTTAAATTTCAGAAACCACTACTACAATTAACTGATTATGTCTCATGTGAAATTTGAACTTCAGAATGTATAAGTAAAACCGCAGAGATCACCAGTCGATCAGTTTAAAGCTCGTCAATGTATACAGAAATACAATAGATTTTATATTAATGACCAGTGACATATTCTACTCATACAAGTGATGTAAACTCCATGTTTTCCCTAAACTGTATCTGCATTTGCGAGCTATCTAGAAGGCAACAACACTAAAAATATTCTCCCGCTAACCTTTGACGTCAGAAAGCATATTTAGTTCTATCCAACATCACTGAGAGCAATTTCTACCAACTGAATGTTGCCACTTACACCGGAAGCCTTCCATGATGGCAGGAATGAAAATCCATCAAGAAGCTTTACACACTTTAATTGCCATTTCACCATTAAGAACTCAATAAGATGATGACCGCTGCATAAGTAGATAGGGAGTGTCATACCATATGGTGCGAAGTTATGAAAGATAAGTGAGTATTAAACAGACTAAAAAGAAGAAAAAGTTATTACCTTCTATTATGATAGCTCGTGATAAAAACCGATCCAGGTGAGTTCTCGAGAAGGAGCTTCACAGTAGCAAAGAGATTGTCGAAGGCTTCGCAATATGTGACAAAAACATGTCAAATGTCAACTTTAATCTTTTTTTTAGGTAAGGAAATGGATGAATAACAAAATTTAACAAAATTTATATATCCTACCACTCGAGTCATACAACACATCGGCTCCTAGGATTACTTGTGGTTGTAAGCTGAAAAATGATTCATCCCACACACCCCACGTAAGTCCCATAACCTGACAGGCACAGTTATAAATTAAATTAGCAAATCAATGTGCTCCATTGGTTTGTATGATATCCATTAATCTGACATGTTATCTACACTTATGTCAATGCACTTAAAGTGGTTCATCACGTGCAACAAGCTTCAGAAGACAAAGAGGTACTAATATCATCTACTTATTTTACACATTCCAGATAGTTCTGTGCAAAAACAACTTATGTAAAATACAAACTAATACTATCAACAACAGATCAACACAATGATTGGACGTTGAGGATCGCAGAATGGTAGTTAAGGTGAATATATATAAGGAAATAAAGGCTCAGCAAGTCTATATGCTTACACAAAAAAACGAAGATGTTTATTCACAGTTTGTATTGACACGGATTATAAAGAATCGTTATTACCTCACACTTGACGTTATTCAGCTCACACACTCTTCTAATGTTGTCTAGAACCTGCAAATTATTATATTAAAAGCTTGTAAGAAACAGCATCTGTTGACATAGGAACGAAAAAAACATATCGCTGGAAGTATCATAAAAGAGGCATGTACTAATTACCAGGAACTCAGGAAGAGTTGATCACTGTCTTTAGTAAGTTGAAGAAACCAAACCAATTTGGTTTGGTTTGGCCTAATCAATTCACAAGTAGGTGAATTACCCAGTGTTGTAAATATCGGTCTTGGCGGCCGATATATCAGTGATATATCGCTTATCGGCGGTCGACCGATACGATATTTCACTTATCGGTCAAATTTATCGGTTTGGTCAAAATCGGTCAAATATCGGTCATATATCGGTCATATCGGTCAAATATCGGTCATATCGGTCAAATATCGGTCAAATTTATCGGTCAAATTTCGGTCATATCGGTCAAATATCGGTCATATCGGTCAAATATCGGTCATATCGGTCAAATATCGGTCAAATCGGTCAAATTTATCGGTTTCGAGTCAATCAGTCATATATTCAAGTTTAATTGGAGCACTTTGGTAGTATACCAGTTCTCTCTTATAAGTTATAAATATAATTTATGTTTTGTTTTGTGTTACATATGTTGCATTTCAAAAATATACATAAATTTCTTTATAATTTATGGTCTCCGATATATCACTGATATATCGCCGCCATATCGGTCTTGGCGCTTGGCGGTGGTCGACCGCCGAGGTACCGCCGAGCGATATTTACAACACTAGAATTACCCAAAGTAAAAGGTCATATAAAATAAATCCATTTAATGTTAACAGATGCTATTGATTCACTTCAGACTCAAGTTAACTTGTGTTGGCAAAAGCTAATGTTGTTAATCTTGTTAGAGATTCTTAGACATGGCTTAATAGCATTCCAATGAAGCTGCCACGAGTTAAATAGATGCTCATTCATGTGTTCGGTTTGCCAATAGGCAACATATATTAGACAATAAGTTCACATACCATGAGCAGATACATTCTATCTTAAGAGGACATGGAATTGAAAGTCTTGTTTCAACAAATATTAAAATGAAACAGGATCTAGTGATATACTGCCCTTCGAGTTTTCACCTATATCTATAACAACCGATTCAATATAGTTTACAACTGAATAGACTTTTGGAACTATTCTGCAGGCAACTTTGGATCACATCTTGTCTGAACACCATGGCACGCGATATGAGAATGCAAGAAAAAAGTTGGTATTTCAAAGGCAACCCTTAAAATGCAAGTATATAGGTTTTTTTTTAGCCTGGATAGCGTAGGATAAGATGCTATTTGAAATTACTTAGAGCTCCATAGAGATTAGAGAGTTAGCCTTGCTCGCCTGAGGTGTATACACCAAGGTCATGAAGTACTATTTGGCAGCAAACACTCAAAATTTAAAATATAGAAAGAAAGGCACAAATGGCTAGTGAAATTAACCAATCATTAACTTTGCTCATATTAGATACAACATATCACTTGAGCCACTGAAGTCTATTCAAATCAGAAGTCAACCTTTGTTCCAATAACTTTGAAACAAATATTTTACTAAAAATCAGTAATAGCTATGTTTTGAGTTCCTTTGGACACTTGAGTTGGAATTTATATTCCCTAAGCATCACGACATAGCAATGTACCATAAAAAACGTACAATGTATGTGATCATAAGACAACTATTGAAACATAAACAGGTATGTCATACGTGATAGTCTATCTAAACCTGACCTAAGCTCAAGAAAAGCAAAACTACATGGGAACCTCATAAAAGCCTAAGTAAAAGTCTAGAAGTATCACGAGTCTTCCATATCCTACTCATGAAGAACCCACAGCAAATTAACAGGAGACCGATCACAGAATCCCTAAAATTTCAGACTATAGACATGATTGTAGTTTTCATGGAGTATATAACTGATTGTCAGAAGTCTAAGATGAATCACGTGGATCCAAATCAAATATTACACTTACAATTACAAACTAGTAACTTGAACTCGAGAAACTGTCAAATTAGAAAATGTATTGATTTACAGGTGCTAATACTTGAATAGTTAAACTGGAACACTACAAAGCGTCCTAACAGTTTAGTTAGGTGTGTACACAATCAATCACAAACAAACGCAATTTATACCTCTAACCGATCAGAGTCATCAGTAAGAACAACACTGGCGCCTACTTTCGCCGCAACCAAACCAGGCAAGGACGTTCCGGCTCCTAACTGAAAACTAACATTATACACTAACTTTTATAAATTAACCATACATTAACTAAACCAAAATAAAATTGTTACAGTTTATAATATCGAAATAACCTCAAGGACGTTAACTCCGGCAAACCGTAACCGTTGCTGCCAAACATATTCGGCGAGAATAAGACTACACGGCCACACAAACAAACCGTATTCTTCTTTCATGCTCTGTACATAACATTCGTAACCGTTATTAGTTAGTTATGGAAATGAAATTAGTTTTAATGAAGATGTGAATTGATATAAAAACCTCGAGGATAGTGATGGAGATGACGTCATCGGAGTCCCTGAAATGGTGGTGAGATGTGGTGGTCATGTTTTCAGGTGGTTCCGGTGAGCTGTCGTCGTTGTTAACGTCCATTCAACGGTGGTTGGACGCCGGTGAGCTTTATTTGTTTTTTATTGTTTGAACAAAATGAAGTTTGAGTTTTGATGATGAGTTACAAATATGGACCTTCACGTTTTAAGTTGTATATATAGTAGGACACGACACTCGAACCCTACACAAAGTTAAGCAGGTTTGCGTTGAGATAAAACAGGTTTGGGTAAAAAATATGTCAACCCGTTTAACTAACGGGTCGTGTTTAGTTTGAGTAAGTATTAACAGGTCAACCCGTGAACCCGTTATAACTTGAGTTTTATGTTAAATGTGGATTAAATTTATTTTTTTATGTATTTATTATGAATTTATTACGATTATAACTCAAATATCATTGAAATTGACGTTTATAACTCAAATATCATTGAAATTGTCGTATAATTATTTGTATGTAATTGTTATCATATTGTAGATCATTATATCATTTTTGCATTTAAACTAGTTAAATTGAAAAACCACCAGCCTTATTCACTGTTTTACTTATTTACTTAAACAAGTTAAACAGTCACAAACGGGTTACACGTGTTATGCAGGTCTAGGTTAGGGGTGAGTTTCATGACACAATTAATAAATGGGTTGTGTTTGGTTACAGGTACTAACCTGCCAACCCAAACACGACTCGATTGCCGCCCCTAATATATAACACCTCAAGTTTCTGTTACAAGTCAAGTGAGCTCAGGGACTGGTAATAACAACTTCCAAAGTTGAGGGACCTAAAGTGAAACTGTTTCAAAGACAATTAGTCTTTGGCGCCCAAACTCTCCTATCCATCATCTCCACTTATAAATAGTCTTTTATCTTTCATTTCTCATTTTCTTCCTCATGAATTGTAATTGTTTTCTCTCTAGAACTTTCTCAATCCTTCTATTGTAATAAATCCACATCTATCCAATAACAATCACTTTTTCAAATTCTGATTCTTCATCAATGAATTCCTAATTGTGTTCTTGCCGTTGAAGAGTGATTTCATTTCTTAATTGAATTCTATTCACTTTTTTCAATTGGTATCAAAGCCCTCTCTTGGCTCTATATCGTCTTCTCCGACTTAATTCCGACGAAGGTTGTTAGTTTTCCGGCAAAGGTTGTTCATTTTCTAATCAAACGAAATTAATTAGAAATCAAGAGTATTGCATTGATACTATAATAATACTACCCGGGTATGTTGATATAAATAATGTTTAAAAACGTTATTAGTATTTCTCAATAACTCTATGTTTTGATAATCATAAAATGTAAACTAAATTAAGTCAAGATTATGACGTAAACAAGTATTTAGTAGTAAATACTCACTTTCACCATCTAATCACTTAAGGTATGAATAAACAAAGTGTCTAATGCATTATAAGATCAAAGGAACATTTTTGTTAATCACTAGATTTTTATAAAATGTCACAAAACATTTTATATCTTTTATAAAATATTTTTGGAATTAAAAGAATATGTTTAATTCATTACAAATTTATGAATTCAAATTTTTAACCAAAAATGGCAAATCTAATCCAGAAAAATGTTGCTCACAAAAGGACAAGAAAATTCAAAGTTCAGGAGAGCGGCCCCCTTAATTATACTGGGCGGCCCCCTTAATCATTAAGGGCATCGCCCCCTAATTAAGGGGACCGGAACGTTCCAGAACAGTGTATTCTGGCCCTTTAAATACTGGTTCATTCCACAAAATTTTCTCACCTTTTTGCACTCAAAACTTTCTGATCTAATCTCCAATTCTATCCCAAAAATCCTTTGATCATATAATTCATAAGTCTTTGTTTCTAAGTTATCCAAAGCTTCATCCACTCAAGTGCAAAAAGAAGAACACTCCTCTACATCCATTAAATTGTAGTAGTGTTGTGATTAGCTAGTTTCATCTTGTAGTAGTGCTAGACACTTGTAAAGTGTTGTGTGAATTTGTTGATTGTAGATACTAGGTGTGTTGTAAAGTAGTGTAGTTAGTTGTGCATAGAAGGAGGTGTGAAGTAGACAAGAAGAAAAGGTGTGAAACTATCTTAAAGAAGTTGTGAAGGTGTGAAGAAGGAGTGAATTCTTGAAGAAGTTGTGAGATTAGTTCTAGCTACGATTAGAACTCGACATTTAGCTTAGCGTCGTTAATAGGTGTAAGCCAAGGTGTGTAAGGTTTCTCCACCATAAGGAGTTTGTTGACATAGTGAAGAAAACTCTCGAGTGTGGTACCCGGGGAGTGGAGTAGGGCAAGGAAGGTGTCCTTGTAGCCGAACCACTATAAATTCGCGTGTTGTGGTTTGATCTTTCTAACTCTATCTTTTATTCATTCTATTTCAATACTTTGATTAATTCATTAGTCTTGCTTGTAGTTCTTGATACTTGAATTCACGTAAGATTGAATCGAAAGTTTTTATAAGTCACAAAAGTTTTTGAATATAAATTTAAAAGGACGTAAAACTATTCAACCCCCCCCCCCCTCTAGTTTTCCACATGGTTTATTGATTAGGCGTGTACTATCCGTCCAGAAACAAGACCACTTGTCAACTATTCATCGCGTTCACAAAGAGCAGCGCATAAGTGCTTAAATCATCTGCTCTTGGATTAATGAACAGTTTTGTTTGACTTGAGGGTGGCCAAGAGGCGGCTACAGTTGTTAGTTATTGCTCAGTAAAAGTGAAGGAGTGATAATTGACAACATATTCAATCAATTTCTAAATAGTGCGTGTGGCAGTTATGACACTACAAACATGCACTTCACAGTTAGATGCTCCTCCAACATTAGAGTCATTGACTGCAAATATGTCACTAATGATGGAGACTAGTACCAAATTAGCAACTGATGTGGCTAGTTTGAAGAATGAGGAAGGCAGTAGTACTAGTGGAGGTCAAAATAGTAGTGGAGGCAATAATCAAAAGGAGAATGTTGTTGGCAGTCAATATGGTAGGTTAACTAAAGTTGAGTTCCCCAAATTCTATAGAGAAGATGTTCAAGGCTGGTTGTATAAGGTGAATTTGTTTTTTTTATATGGATCACATTGATACTGATGCTAAGAAGTTCAAAATGGTGTCAATGCATGTTTTTGATAAGGCTCTGAACTGGCACAAGTAATTTATGAAGATGCATGGCTCTGTGATCATCTGGAGTGATTATGAGGAGAATATCCTTAAGAGATTTGGTCCGGTCTTTGAAGATCCAATTGTGGAGCTTAAAAATCTGAAACAGACTACATCAGTTCAGGTATACCAAGACTCCTTTGAGGCTTTGTTAAATAAAACTGAGTGAATCATATGCTATTAGTTTATTTATTGTAGGATTGAAAGATAAGGTAGGAATGACAGTTAGAATTTTTAAGCCTTCAAGTTTGGCTGAAGTATATTGTTATGCTAAAATGCAAGAGGCTAATCTAGTTGTGATTAGGAGTATGTATACACCACTATTACCAACCCCTAGGAGTAATGTGACAAGTTCTATGGTCAATAGGAGTAATGTGACGGGTTCAAGGAAAGTAACTCTTATCCCTGCTAGTCACACCACTGTTGTCCCAAACAGGCCTTATAAGAAATTGACTCGACAAGAGTTGGAGGAAAAGAGGGCCAAAGACATATGCTTTTATTGTGATGAGAAATATACACCTGGCCATAAGTGTAGTGGTCAAGTTTATTCATTAGAAGTGATTGGGAGTGGTATAGTAATTGAGGAAGATGCAGACATGATATTGACTAATGAAGGAGTGCTTAATGTGAGTCCTAATCTAATGGGTGAGCCTCCCTTGATTTTCCTCAATGCTTTATCTGGTGTCAATACCTACATAACTATGAGAGTTAGAGGATTTGTAGGAAGGAATTTGCTGCATATGCTAGTTGACTCAGGAAGCACTCACAATTTTCTAGACCTATACACTACTAAACAATTGGGCTGCAAACTCAGAAGACTTTTTCCAATAGAGGTGTCTGTGGCCAATGAAAATGTGATGAATAGCCTGTATAAATGTAAGGATTTCACATGGAAGTTTCAAGGAATCATTTATACTACTGATGTGTTGATATTGCCTTTGGGAGGATGTGATATGGTGTTAGGCATTCAGTGGTTGTATACATTGGGAGCTATTCTATGCGACTTTAAGAAGTTGACTATGAAGTAAAATTATAATCAAAAGATGGTAGTTTTGAGGGGAACACATCAAGCTACTCTTAAACGGATAAGTTGGAAGCAAAAGGGTGGGGGATAAAAAGTCAAAGATAGTTGAGTTGTCAATGATGTATGTTTGTGTTTATCCTACTACATTGTTGCAATTGAAGACACAAGACACTTTCCTTGAGCCTATCAAAGCTCTGTTGATTGAATTTGAGCCAAATTTTGAGGTACCAACAGAGCTGCCACCAAAGAGGTCACATGACCACCAAATACCTCTTCTGCCAAACACGCCAACTGTGAATATCAGACCTTATAAACACCCTCCCAACCAGAAAGAGGCAATATAAATGATGGTGAAGGAATTAATTGATTCAGGAGTGACTAGGAACAGTCAAAGTTCTTTCTCATCTCCCATAGTTATGGTCAAAAAGAAGGATGGCACATGGAGGATGTGTGTTGACTACATGCGATTGAACAAGTTCACAGTTAAAGACAAGTTCCCAATACCTGTGGTGGAGGAACTAATTAATGGATTACATGGTGCTCAGTACTTTTCAAAGCTTGATCTCAGTGGATATAATCAAATCAGAATGAAGAATGAGGATGTGCACAAAACTACCTTCAGAACACATGAAGGTCATTATGAATTACTTGTGATGCCTTTTGGCCTCACCAATGCTCCTTCAACCTTTCAATCCCTAATGAACCTAGTGCTTAAAGAATTTTTGAGAAAGTTCACTTTGGTCTTTCTAGATGACATACTAGTGTATAGCAATAGTTTGGAAGCTCTTGTGGAACACTTAACGCAAGTATTGACTGCGATGAGATCCAATTCATTGTTTGCCAAAAGATCCTAGTGTACTTTTGCTGCAACAAGTGTGGAGTATTTGGGACATGTCTTGTCAAACATAGGAGTGGCTACTGATCCTTCTAAAGTACAAGTGATGCAAGAGTGGCCTGTTCCAAACACAGTTAAATAGCTGAGGGGGTTCCTTGGGCTGACATGTTACTATAGAAGGTTTATCAAGAATTATGCTACCATAAGTCAATCTCTTACTGCTTTACTGAGAAAGAATGCCTTCCAGTGGAATAACTCTACACAAGTAGCTTTTGAAACCTTGAAAAGGGCTATGACACAAGCTCTAGTTTTGGCTTTGCCCAATTTTGACAAGGTTTTTATAGTGGAAATAGATGTATCTGGTCTTGGAATAGGAGTTGTGTTGCAACAAGAGGGTCATCCTATTGTTTACCTGAGCAAAACCCTCTCTTCCAAACACCAGGCACTCTCAACCTATGAGAAGGAGTTTTTTGCTGTCCTAATGGCCTTGGAAAAGCGGAGAGGCTACCTGTTGGACAGACATTTTAAGATCAAAACAGATCATTTCAGCTTGAATTACTATTAGACCAAAGGGTAACTACACCCTTCCCAGCTACTTGGTTATGATTATGAAATTGCCTATAAGAAGGGAAGTGAGAATGTGGTTGTAGATGCTCTATCAAGGATCTCAAGTGGTTCTGAATTAAATGTTGTGGTCTTCACTCCCATAGCTACAGATCTACTACAACAAGTCAAAGAAAGCTGCCTAAAATATGAAGCCTTGAAAAAGGTCATTCAACAGCTGCAAACTAATACTTACAAGAAAGACAAATATAGCTGGGAGAATGGGCTATTAAGAAGGAAAGGAAAGCTTGGTGTGGGTGATTGATAACGCTCAAAGTTAACATGTTTTTATAAGCGTTATTAGTGTTTTTATGTATGTTATTTGGTTGTTTTTATATGCTTTTGCCACTAAATCGTATCAAAGTATGTTTTGTAGCATATATAGCCAAATGCAGGAAAAATGGAGAAAAAGTGAAGGAAATGAAGTATACGCGGTTACACGAAGATTCCCAAGCTCAAAAGTCCAATCTATGAAGTAATTCATATGAGAACCTAAGTTTTGTCATCTCAAAGTTCCAAGTTCAGAAGTTAATCAAGTTTGGATAGTACATAAAGAGCTACACAAGTCAAAGTCAAAGTCCAATGCTGCCAGAAATTACCATCCGATCGGTTGGTGTGAAACCGATCGGATGGTCATATGTACCCTTCACCAACCGATCGGTGCCATCCCGTAACCGATCGCTTGGTCAGTTCTGCATGTTTTTGCCAAATTTTGTGCACGAATCTTGGTCTTTTGTCTCAAGGTTCTAGGCCCTTTTTAGTGTCTTATTGTCCAAGTTCAAGCATTTAAGTTCTTATTTATGACCAAGAGTGTTGGACAAGCCTATGGGGGGACTTCAAAAGTGCATAACTCAACACCATTCAACACACAATTGAAGATACCATTTACTCTAATTACTACACACAATTATTATCATCTTCTAGCTCTCTAAGGAGAAAAATTCGTGCAGAAAGAACCAGGAACTTTGGAGGATCAAGGAAGTAACATTTGGAGTCTGAAAATCTCAAGAAATCATCACCAACTCTTAGGTTATCAATACCTTGTCATTTGTTATCAATTTCAAAGCATTGTAAGACTTATAACCATGGATTCTTATGTTAAATATTCTGAGTTTATTTGCATGTTTGCCATGAGTGGCTAGTAATCTTTTTACACTTGTTTTGATGATGTTTTATACTTAGTGATAGTGATGATTGTGATAACATGTTTTAATTCAATTTCAAGTCAATCCTAAGAACCAATTGTACCTTAAGTTTCATCGTGACATTTGTTTAGCCAAGGTTAACTAATTGATAATAGTTTCAAAGGTCGAAAGATTTGTTATTGCTCAACTAGTTATAATCATTTGTCTATGAATGATTGTTTTTCACCATAATTATTCTTAACTAAACAAAGAAACAAGAAGTATGATTGTAATAAGAATTCTTTTATAACATCAAATCGGGTTGTTTGTAAACCTTTAGTAGGACGAAATTTTAAATGTTTATAAACGATTGTGACCTTTTTGTCTATGAAGAGGTTACCTTTTGTATTGACCATTTCTTAAGAGTATTTGATTGGTAATAAAAGTTTGTCTTGTGTTTAAGATATCCACCATACCTTATGAACCTTGGATAGATCTTGAATTGATTGGTTTACACCTAAAGCTTGTTTTTATGAACTAAAATCTTGATGAAGGTTTAACTTGTAGAAACAATAGATTAGACCACCATCTAATTATCTCAACCAACATGTTATCAAAAGTTATCACAATCATGTGTGTCATTAAGTAGAAAACTAGTCTAAACAAGTGTAGTTTTTAATTTATTGAATTTGCTTATTATCATATTTGCATACATTAGAGATTTACTTTTAGACTTATATATTTCGATTCACTCACAAATCCCTGTGAACGATCCCGACTTACCATCATATCTTGCTATAACAGACGAGTACACTTGCTCGTATGTGTTGTTTCTAGATTTGGTAATTCACTCTTATAAATTTAAAACTTGCACTAACAAACATCGCATCAGTGATGACCTGCAACTCATAAACACCATCATACAACATTATCATTCGGATATTGTTGGTGGTTTCTGGCACAACTGTAACTGTGCACATACTTAGGAATTTGTTTTATTGGAAGGAGCTGCACAAGATGGTGAAACAGTTTATAAAGGAATGTGACACATGTCAGAGGCAGAAGCCTGATTTAGAAGTATACCCAGGACTGTTGCAGCCACTGCCAATTCCAGAGAAGGTATGGAGCTCTATTTCCATGGATTTTGTGGAAAGTCTACAGTCATATTTGTGGTGGTGGACATACTCAGTAAGTATGCACATTTCATCGCTATGCAACACCCTTTTACAGCAGCTACAATGGCTCAAGTCTTCCTTGATAATGTGTATAATTTGCATGGGTTACCTGAGTCTATTACCAGTGATAGGGACAAAGTATTTTTGGCCATTTTTGGCAGTCCATGTTCAAGACATTGAAGGTTCAACTCAAGCTATCAACTGCTTATCATCCCCAAACTGATGGCCAAACAGAGATAGTCAACAAGTACTTTTAATGCTTCTTGAGGTGTATGGGTGGGGAGAGACCCAAGGAGTGGACAACTTGGCTTCCCATAGCAGAGTTTTGGTATAACACCAACTATCACATAGCAACAAACGCTACACCCTATGAAATGATGTATGGCCAAACACCCTCACTGCACATTCCATATGTGGCAGGTGAGAGTGCAGTAGAAGCTGTTGATAGGTCACTGCAAGCTAGGGAAGAAGCTGTGAGAGTGTGCAAGTTCCATCTAAAAAGAGCTCAAGATAGGATGGTAAACCAAGACAATAAGCACAGAAGTGAAAGAATCTTTAATGTGGGCATGTGGGTTTACTTAAAGCTGCAGCCACATAGGCACTCACTATCAGGAAAGAGCAACAACACAAGCTATCATCAAAGTATTATAGGCCCTTCTTAATCATTGAAAAGATTGGAGCAGTTGCATATAAGTTGGAATTGCCACCAAACAGCCAAGTGCATCCTGTTTTTCATGTGTCTCAACTGAAACTATTTAAAGTGAGTACTCACAAGATGGGCATACTTCCTCATTGTGGATATAATGGGCTATTAGAAGCTGAACCTATTGCTATATTGGACAAGAAACTAGCTAAAGTGAACAATAAGCCAGCTGTGTATGTGCTAGTGAAATGGTCTAACCACACAAATGAGGATGCTACCTGGCAGTGTTACCCTGATTTGATCCAAAGGTACCCCAGCTTTGAAGAGAATTCTTGAGGGTCAAGAATTATTTGAAGAATGGATTGTTACAAGTCAAGTGAGCTCAGGGACTGGTAATGACAACTTCTAAAGTTGAGGGACCTAAAGTGAAACTAGTTTAAAGACAGTTAGAGTTTGGCACCAAAACTTTCCTATCCATCATCTCCATTTATAAATAGTCTTTTGTCTTTCATTTCTCATTTTCTTCAACATGAATTATAACAGTTTTCTCTCTAAAACTTTCTCAATCCTTCCATTGTAATAAATCCACATCTATCCAATATTAATCACTTTTTCGAATTCTGATTCTTCATCTATGAATTCCTAATTGTGTTGTTGCCATTGAAGAGTGATTTCATTTCTTAATTGATTTCTAATCACTTGTTTCAGTTTCAATGCAGATTTCTTGAGCCTCCCGCTTAACTTTGTTTTCAAAGTCTTTTCAGTACAATTCCAAATTATTAGCAGCTCAGTACCATAGAATCATAAGAGCATCCTGATGTGAAACAAGTTCTTGCATTATTAAATGTTAGTTATGTAAGACTACTCATTTACCAGGTTCAATGAATCTTACAAGATGGTGTAGTATTGAGTTAGGGGTTCACTGTCATCAAAAGTAGCTTAACTAGTGTTTTCCTTGTAAAAAATAAAAATAAATTGGTTGTGCATACTTTTAAAAGAAATCTTGAATATGACACTGATGCGGGATTTCGCAACCTCATAAAAGGTTTTACTTCTTAAGGGATCTTGAGAAGCTTTCAATCCTCCAGGCAGTGTACCTGACCGTTATAGTGTAGTAAATGGTAGATCCGGGGGATTGATCGTTCTCTAGGGGAATAGTGTCGTTAGGATTGAAGTGTAGGTCAACAGGTCTAAAAGTGAAGGATGATTATTTTTGTATTTTTATAATTTTTTGAATGCAATTAAAATTTCGGGTATTGGAAGAGTGGGCGGAATTAGTTGCTACTCAACTAACACAAAAACTACAAATTAAACTAAAAACAATAAAACAAAAATAACAAGAAAAGTAAATGTGGTGGACTACTTATATGAGACAAACATGTTTACTTAGATTTCCTTATTCCCTAGTTATCTCTTGTTGGTTAGTTGAGTGTCACAGTGCAATTGTTTAGTTGAAGGGTTGTATTCCTTAATACCAGTCGTGGGGATGTGCACAACCTTCCCCAACTCTATGAATATCTGTTTCTTCTTATGACGACACGTTTAGTACCCTATCACAGAATCATCAACATCTACTCAGGCATTAAATACAACCAATAAAATCGTAGTGCACATCCAATTACATTTCTTAAGATGTTTAAGCTTGTTACCATATAGGAGATTAGCCAGTTTTCTTAAGCCTAACGCGAATCAATCAACCAAAAAATAAACAACTCACCAACAATCAATAACTAGGTTTCATTATATTTAAGCAAACACAAATAAACCTAAGCTAGCATGTTAAAAGGAAGAAAAGATAAACAAGAAATCAAACAACACATAGACATGATGAATGATTAAAAGATTACTTATCTACAATGGAACATGAGAGAAAAGAGTGTTTGGGAACCCTTGAAATCTCTGGAAATTCGTCTCTAGGGTTTTACACAAAGTTACCCCACCATAATGAATGAAAAATCCAAAACTATATATAGATTTTACAGGCTGAAGGCGTCAGGTTATAGGTCCTGACGCTGTTAGAACGCCACTCTTTAGGATTTCGTATCGCCTAAGAGATCTTTTGATGTCGTCACTTTTTAGGGTTCTGGGCCGTCTCGTGTAGTTGCAAAGCCAGACAACCTCAACTCTTTTGCACCTGACGCCGTCAGGTACAAACTTCTAATTTCTTTCTGGGGCGTCACGTGTAAAAGTTCACCAGTTCCATTCTTCAAGTGACGGCGTCAGCATCCAAGCCTGACGCCGTAAGGTGTAAATTCCTGACTTTTCTTGACTTTCTTGTTTTCTTCATTCTTGAACATAAAAACGTCCAAAATGCTTCATATTCCAAAAACCATGTCCCAAGTACCTAAAATGAGAAAAGAAACGATTTGAGGCAATATTTGATCATAAATTCACGACTTAGGGCTTAAATGACCCCCTAAAAATGCATCAAATAAATCCTTATCAAATATCCCTACACTTGGAATTGGCTTTTCCTCAAGCAAATGAGCTTTTATACCAAGCAAAATACAAGTTTGGGGTCATTTAACATTAATATAAAAGTAATTATAACAAATAATCATTCTACCTTAGTCGAAACAAGCACGGAAATTATACACTAGCACCTCACATTTAGTGTTTGGATACAGTCATCTCTCAGGTGTTATAAGTTTATATATCACAAATGGAAATGGAAAATTATCTCTCACTACCTGTCATAGCAAATAGATTACCATAGGCTTGGCAAAGGATCAAAACCTTCACCACTTTGGCGTAAGCACCTAGGATAAAGTATCAAAGAGGTCTTTTAACGGGTTATAACGTTAGGTGTAAGGGTATGGAAAACACGGTTTTTTGGATAAAGGGATATTTTACTAGTGGCAAGTCAATTGTCTTAGTTAATTACATGTACAGTGAGGCGTTGCTAAGCTAATACTCGACTCAACTTGAACTAACTATAACTCTTTTTTGGATTTTTCAAGACACTATATTGAGTTAAACATAAATAAAAGAAACAGATGGTAGCCCGTATGTTTTTTTTTTTTTTTTTTTTTTTTTTTTTTTTTTTTTTTTTTTTTGCATACACTTTTACTCTACCATCCAAAATAATACATCAAAGGGAGCTCGTTTCCTCCCCACACTTGAGCTTTTACATAGTTAAAAACAAAGACTCGGATTAAGAAAATCAAAAGACTTGGAGTACTTTAAAATATTAACGCATATATGGGGGTAATAAATGATGTTCATCCCCATTACTCCATAACACTAGTACTTTATCCATGAGTCTCAATCATCCCAAAACAATATGTACAAGATATGACTTGACTTAGCAACCATGTAATCAATTAGACAATTAACCAAGGGTTTAAACATGTAATAATAATGCACTAAAGATGAGTGCATACAAGGTAGGCTAAGGCGATTTGGGTGTACATTTGGGGGTGGATTGTAACAAATCCTTCCTTTAAGTAAGATGCTTAAAGTTAGAAACGAAAAAGATAGGCTCTGAGGGGTGTACTAGGGCTATCGTGTACTAAAAATGAGTACGCAAAGGTGTGGGAAAATTACTTGACCAATGAAGTCAATGTAATTATAATACAAGTTTAAAACATGGGTTATCCTAATGCCTCTTATCATGTAGCAAATCCTAACTACACGAATGTAGTCTCACTAGCGGTCTCGGGATGCATCACAAACGCAAGTTCAAGAATCTAAATACTACCAGTACACTCACAAGCGTCAACAATGAATGCTTTTTCCTAAAGATCTAAAGGCGAACCTCACATATTTGGGTGGAAATTTTTGAGTGGTACGGTTTTTTGTGCTAGTCATATAATTCCTATCCATGAGACGCTTATTAAGACTAAAGTTTCACTCCTATATGTTGCAAAAAAAATTTTAAATTTGGTGCCAAAATTACGCTAAAAAGTATTTATCTTAGTTTTATTGCACATCTACTATTAAACAAAACAAAAATCAAATGGAGTTATAGTTTCTAAGGTATCTCAATTCACCCTCCCTACACTTAAATCGAACATTGTCCTTAATGTTCAAAATAAAAAATGTAAAAGTAAAGATAAATGAAAAGTAATACTCCCCTGATTTGCTCGGTATGGACTATGTGGTAACATGGTTAAATCCTCCTTTAAGAAAATGAGCATGTAAAGCTTCACTCCTGAAATATAATCATCTTCTGGTCCAATATAACCTGTTAAAAAACAAAGAAAACAAACACGAAACCTCGCGTAAAATCGGCGGTAAATTCTATATAAAGGAAAATCCTAGAAAGCAAGTAAAGATATAATGTTGGTCCCATTTACTTGGTTACTTATAACTAACGAGTTAAACTAACCAAATTCCATGACTTTAAACAAAGATGAAATTGATTAACAGCAAATAAAACATAAAGATGAAGAGACAATATTTTTCAACGTTTAACTCTTTATTAGAAGTTAATCAAAAAGAATTATACCCAAGTGCTTGCGGAATAACACTTGGGATTGAAAACGACAAGTATGGTATGACTCCTCACTAAACCCAAACAAAGCTTGAGTGACAACTAAAAGGTCCTACTGAGCTATCTCAGGGACTGTGTAGTTCTTTGGAGGAGTAAAAGTGGTTTGTGAATGTCTAAGCATTAATTGCACAAACTTGTCAACTTTTACTCCTCACTTATGCTACCTATTTATACACAAGTAAATTACAATATTACTGATAAAGACAAATTGATGACCTAAGCTAGTAGAGACAAAATACTTACATATTTTGTCTCTGTTACAATGGACTATATTTGGTAAAGGACAATGTGCCTTTCTGATGCACAGTGATGACACAATCCTGACGTTATGCCATTCAGGTAAAGTTTGACATCAGGTTGATAAGGACACCTGTTGATACATTCAAACTTTTCCCACTTTGTCCCGCCCATTCTTCAGTCTTCAGTCTTCAGTACTTCAATAGTTGTTGAGGAGTCCTAGGGGTTCAGTGAGTTATTGTCATCCTCACTAAACCCATCACCTTCTTCTTGGCTTAGATGCCACTCGCTGAGTTCCGCCTCACTGAATGGAGAACCTTTCTTTATAGGCTCGTTCTAAGCATCTTGAAGATCACTCACTGAATTACTGTTCACTCAGTGACTTGTTAGTGTTTATGGATATTAAACACTTAGGTTGTTTTATGTTCAAATCCTAGTTAGAGGAAGTTTGGGGAATTCAGTGACCCAACAGTCTCCCCCTATTTGGATATACAAATAGCCTAAGTGTTTCATGATTCAGTGTGAGTTGGCAGGGGTCTTCATCTCTCACTAAGTGTTAATGTAATTTGAATAGGACACTAATAACTTAAAAAAACTTCAATGTTCATTAATAGTTATTACAGATCCTATTAAAATTACAAAACAAAAAAAAGATAGTTGTTGTAGATTCAGATATTCAGTTTGTAACCAAGGGCTTCAAGCTTAGCTTTCTTTGATCTCAGCAGATGCTTGTCAAGATGTTCCTCAATCACAGCTTTCAGGTCCAACCAGAACCTTACATTTGCAGCACTCTTGATGGGAGACACCATCATAAGATATCAAAGCATTGCCTTGATCCCAGTTCTATCCATGTCAGACCATCTTTGGAAGGCAGGGTTCCCATATTCATCAGTGAAGCACAAGCCTCTTTCAGGTTCCTCAAGGACCACGTTGTTCATAAAGGTAATTCCTTCAGGAAGAGACCTGTTACAATCTAGCCCAGGGACCTTGATCTCAGGCTCCAATTCAACTTGCTTCCTTTTTCTTTTGGAGGCCTTTGGGAGAGCAGTCTGAGTTGATGAAGCAGGAAGAAGAGAGGGAATGTCAAGAGCTTCAAGCATTTTCTTCAGTCTGTCGTACCTCAGCTTTAGTAACTCAAAAGGTTCAGGGACCACAACATTTTGCTTCTTGGCAATGATTGGTCGAAGCTCGTCCAGTTCAGTGATGCCAAATTCGGAAAACTTGAATGGTTTGTGGACGTCAAGTATTCTTTGGTCAGGTCCCCTGAAAATAGTGACAATAACAGGATTGGTGTTGCGATGAATCTGAATGTCAGTGATTGTCTCTGGTCTCAGTCTTTCTTTCATCACCCAGGTGTACCTTTCAATCCTGTCTTTCCTGACCTGAGCATCCTTCCTGAGCTTTTCTTCCATTTCTTTTTGAAGAGCACTCCATTCTTCTTCCTGAGCCTTTTTGAAGACTACACCAGCTTGCCCACTATCCAGTGCCTTGGTGTCCAACCCAATCTTTTCAGCTTCTTCATGCACAACCTTTATAAGAGCAGGCTTGCTCATCCTTTCTTCCTCAGCCACTTTCCTTAGCAGCTCATCCCTTTCCATATGAACCTGCATTTCAGCATCAGTGAGGTGATGTATCACTCATTGATTTCAAATGGAACTCTGATGGGCTCATCAAGGTCACACCTGACAAGGGAGGAAGCTAGCACCAACAGAGGAATTTCAGGCTTAGATGTTGTAAGAATGCTTTTGCCTTTATCCTGCTGGTGTGTTGAGGATACTGTTTCTTTATGAGGTTGATATGATGAGATGGGAGTGGCCTGAGTGACATGCTCCCCCTCAGTGTGAGAGGGTTTTCCTCTTGAAGCAACATCAGTAGCTTCTCTTGAAGCAGCATTAGTAGCATCTTGTGCTTCAGTGTGATGGGCTTCAGTGACATTCTCCCCCTCAACTATTGCCGGAGCCACAGTGATGGCAAGAGTTGGAGTACTGACTGATGCTAAGGGAGCGATGCCCTTGAAAGCTTGATAGATCTCAGTCATCATGGACTTGATGTCAGATGTGTCTTGTTGAATGGTGGAGACTTTGGCTTCCAGAGACGCTTGAGCCCCTTCAATTGCTGACATTCGAGAACCAAGGTTCCAGGCCATTGAGGTTGAAGCCTAAGACTGAGCTGCCACTGATTGTTGCAAGGCAGTGAGAGAGGATTTGACATATTTCACTGTGGTACTGAGAGCTTGAAGATTTGATGACTTCATCAAGTTAAGTAGCTTAGTGAGGTTCACTGAGTTCAGTTGATAGGTCTCAGATGCCTGAAGGAGCTTCCTGGTGAGTTCAGGATCATCCTTATCTGACTCTTGAACAGACTTAACCCCTGCATTTAGCTTGTTGAGGGATTCAATAAACTGGTTGAGGTATGAGACCAGCTTCGTCAGTGAGAAGTCAATGGATGAATTTTGTTCCCTGACATCATCATGAAATTATTCAACCAAGTCTTTAAGATTGAAGTAATGAACAGCATGCTCAGTATGCATGTCAAATACTTCATCAGTGACCCCACGGAATAAGGCATTGGTGGTCTTCTTGATGAACTTGGTGAAGAATCGCTCAGTGAGAGGAGATGTATCATCTTCAGAAGATTCAGACTCGGAGTGTGGATCAGCAGTTTCATGGTCTGGGGATTGAGGAAGTGGTTTAGTGATTTGCTCCTCAGTGTCCATATCATCCCTAGCTTCAAATACTTCCTCATCACTGTGGAACTCATCATCAGAGAATATGGTGTCTGAATATCTGCCATAGACTGAATCTGCAGCAGGGGGTTAGCCGGCTCCTCTTCATAAGAAGACTTGCCTTGGTTTTAGCCAGATCCTGACCCCTCAAATCCAGCAGACTGGATTTTATCTGCCTGGTCCTCAGAGTGAGTTCCCAAGTTATGCGCACCTCCAGGAGTGGGTTTAGGTTCCACATCAGTGGGTGGTCGCATGCCCCCTGAGTCTTTATCCCCTATGATCCCTTTAGACACTGACGGGTGTTTTTCAGTGGAATCCTTAGGAATTGTGAAAGTTATTTCCCTATCAGCGGGGGGGTATTTTTCCCTCTGAGTCTTTGGGATGAGTAGTTGTGCCCTCAGACAAAAGCTTGGATTTGCAAATGTCCTCATCAGGCACATGAACGGTTATGCCCCCTTTCCAACAGGCTTATGCTGGCCTGTCGAAGGTTTAGGGACGTTTACTCCCTGATGCTTGGGTTGTGATTTTCCCAAGCCTTTAGCAGGATGTGAAAGGGTCTGGGTCCCCGTCTCAGTGGAGTAGTGCTACCCCACCGAGGATATAGGACCCCTTGCTCCTTGAGATCCTGGTTATGATTTGCCAGAGTCTTTATCAGGATGTGGAAGTTGAGTTGATTCCACCTCCACTGACTTGTGTATGTCACCAGAGCCTTTGGGAATGGGTTTTCCCGAGGACACCGAGTGTGTTAACTCAGTGCCCTCCGATGGCCTTTGTTTTGGGGTCAGTGAATCAGTTATAATTCTGAGGGTGTCAGCAGTCAAGGTCTGTTGTTGCCCCCTTTTTTCAGGCTTGGAGACCGAGGTACCAATGGAGAGTGACTTAGGTTGAGCCACCTTCCTGGACCCCTGTCCCTTCTTCCTCTTCACCTTCTTGGTGGGAGAGGGAACAGGTGAAATCTTGTCACCCTGGATAGCAGTTAGGATGTATGTGGTCTGGGCGATAGGTGTAACCTCAGTGGGGTCGCGAGAGTAGTTAGTCTTATGTAAGACTTTAGGCTCAAAGCCTACGCCATCAGGCTTAATGTACTCGGGCCCCAACAAGTCTTGCAAGGCATAGGAAATGAATCTAGGGTAGGACATGAGTTTTTGCCTAGACTTCCCACCCAGTTTAGCAATGAGGTCCCTGAAGATGATTTCTCCAAGGTCATTTTTATACCCTCCAGGAGACAATACACTATCATTTCTTGAGTAGTGTTTAGTTGCTCAGTGGAGGATTTGTTACCCCCAAGGACCTGAATGACAAAGGTCATCAGGATCCTCCACGGGGCAGGGAACCAGGTTTTGATGATTGGGGCTTTGGAGAGGAGGGCCCCTGGGCTCACATCAGGGTGATTCTTATCATAGGGCCCTAGTTCCAGCAAGATTGCTTTCACATCCTCTTCCTTGGGTTGGGTAGCAAAGGTCTCAATGTAATCAAGGCCAGTGGCTTTGATAAAGGTCTTGTAGGTAAGGGTCAGGGACTTTGTCCCATTCTTCACTGAGAACCTAATAATGGCATCCTTTGGTGCATTAGGGTTTTCAACCACTGCTATACACCAGAATTCCCTCAAATAATCATGATAGATGATAGAGAGGGTTTTTGTGAATGCAGTGGAGAGAAAACAGTTTTGGAGGTATTTTACCACCGCCTTGTAATCAGGGAACCCTTCAGGGTAAGCAAAATTCCCCACCACATTATTCTTGGTAAGGTCCACGCTCTCCATTTGGTATTCCATATTTGGAGCATATGTTATAGCTTTGGAAAAAGCCATTTGTAGTGAATAGGTCTGGTTATTGAAAAAGAATTAGGTCACAAGAAAAAACACACACAGTTTGAAAGAGATTTGTTCTTGAAAAAGATTTTGCAAGAGTTTAACTAAGTAATGAAAGCGTGTGTGTGTTTTTCTTTGTGGAGGTATTTATAGGGATTGGAATTAGGGTAGCAAGTGTTGCAGATATCAAACATTTTAAAGTAAATTTGAATGGTGTTATAAAATCGGTTTGATATCCGCATTAAATGGCACGATTCCCATTACCCCTATTTTTTGCAACATGATTAGATGAACAGTTGCGCGGCTCTACAAAAGACACTTTTGTAGAGTGATGTTACCACATATATAATTATGTGAGAGAGAGCATTGAATGCTCAGTGGAATTGGTGAGGTAGGTGTGGGGACTCAAGATATGGATGCCAGTTGTGTAAGTAGCATATATTCCTATATTAAATTGAAATCAGTTACCAACCTAGGACATTTACTAGGTACTTAGAGCATTTAATTGAGTATTCAATGCCATTTGATGTCTTGAGCCCCCTGAATGATTTTTCATTCAGTTGGTTGATGATCAATGAGAAAGGTGATTTGTTGTCTCACTAAGGAAAGGGTTTGTTCAGGGACCTCAGAGATGTTACATCATGTTGGAATAATTTTAATCAGTTTCCTGATTCAATATCCAACATGCCCAATTCAGCTTTCATTCTGGTGAAAGTGGGTTCATCCAGGGGTTTTGTAAAGATATCAGCTAGCTAATACTCAGTGGGGATGAAATGTAATTCAATTTCTCCATTCATGAAGTGGTCCCTGATGAAATGGTATCTTATGTCAATGTGTTTGGTTCTTTGATGAAGCACAGGGTTGTTGGAGATGGCTAAGGCACTTGTGTTGAAGGATTATTTTTAGGGATATACTCATCAGGGGGATTTCTAGATGAGTCATCAATACCAATTTCGTCAACTGAGGAATTGGAGAACCTGATGAATTCAGTGCTCTCATCAACAGTAATGTGATAGGTTTCCTCAGTTTGCTGTCTCCTAGTGTTGAACACCTAGAAGGCTTTGGAGACAAGGGAGTATCCAAGGAAGTATCCATCATCAGCTCTGGCATCAAATTTACCTAAGTGATCCTTATGGTTATGAATAAACACAAGACACCCAAATACATAGAAGTATCTGATGTCATGGATCCTTCCTTTAAATATCTCATAAGGAGTCTTATTATGTATTTTCACAATGATGGACCTATTTTGAGTGTAGCAGGCTATTTTGACTGCCTCAGTCCAAAAATGTTTTGAGAGGACTGAGCCACTTAACATTGTCCTTGATGCCTCAATGAGTGTCCTGTTCTTCCTTTCAGCTACTCCATTTGGTTCAGGAGTATAAGGAGAAGAGAAGTTCTGAGATATTCCTTTCTTATCACAAAAACACTCAAGGTCCTGGTTTCTGAATTCAGTACCATTTTCAGTTCTAATTTGTTTCACCTTGACATCATTTTGATTTTCAATGTACCTGACAAAGGACATGATTATATCAGCTGCCTGACTCTTTTTGGTAAGGAAGTAAACCTAAGTGTTTCTTGAGTATTCATCCACTATGACTAGAGTATATTTCTCATGGTTAATAGACATTGGACTGACAGGTCCAAAGAGGTCCATGTGAAGGAGGTATAGGCAGCTTTTGATGGAGAAGGTTTGTTTGGTTTTGAATGATGCACTATAGCATTTATCTTTCTCACAAGCTGAACAAGGCTTGTCTTTGGTATACACCAGGGATGGAAGACCAAGAACCTTGTTCTGTTTGGACAGGTTGTTGATAGATTTGAAATTTAGATGTGAGAGTCTTCTATACCATAGCTAGTTGATTGTCTCACTTGCCTTAGTGAAGAGGCAAGTCCCATTTTGAGTGAGGGTTGACATATCAAGGACATAGACATCATCCCTCCTGGGAGCAATCAACACAATTTCCTTGTTGGCATTGAAGATGGTTCCTCTCTTATCATCAAACTGAACTATGTATTTTGCATCACATAGTTGACTTACACTGATAAGATTGTACTTGAGACCATTGACATAAGCTATTCACGTAAAAACTATACCATTGCAGTTTACTGAACCATAACCTTTAGTGGGAGCTGATGAGTTATCACCAAATACTACCTTGGGTTCTGGTTCTTCCATATATTTGTGCAGATAACTCTTCACACCAGTCATACTCCTTGAGCATCCACTATCGAGGTGCTAAACAAGATCCCTGGTATGTTTATGCACAAATAGTAAACTGTGTTAGTTTTTCTTGTTAACCTACCTCCTAGTGGGCTTAGTCCTCATGGACTTTTTGAACTTAGCTAAAGAATCATGGTTTGAAGTAGAGTGAATTGAGCTTCCAAACATTTTACATTTTGTGGTAGATGAAGACACAGTAGACTGAGAGGTGCTGGAAGTGGTGTTTCTTCTGGCCTGAATGACCTTGTCATGTCCTCTGTCATCATGAGAGGGGTCTCCACAAATGTTCCAACAATTGTTCATCATATAATCATCAGGAAGATGATCATTGAACCCACAGTGAGGACATGGCAAGAAAGGCTTAGCCTTCTGTCTTTTTTGGAAGAAGAGGCATACTGATAGCCTTGTGTTTTGTAAAGACCTTGTGCATTCAGGGATGCATAGTGAGAGTTGTGATCAGAAGTCCTGTGGTCCTCTTGTTTGCATATCATGCAAAACAGGATTCTGTAGCAATTATCAGTAGAGTGGTTTGGATGATTGCAAAGTTCACATCTCACTGAGGGTCTGGATGTGGATTTTGGTTTGGAGGAACTTGAGGAAGTTGCTGGTTGTTTAGATTTTGAGTCAGAGAGTTTTTCAGTGGACTCAATCTTCTCACTCAACTTCCTGACAAGTTCAGCTAACTGATCATATTTAGAACCAGTGTTGTCAGGTTTCGCTTCAGTGGATACTGAAGGTGTGTGGGTTTCAGAAGGTGTTGTGATAGGTCTTTTCAGGATAGTTATTCCTGGACTTGATTTCTCCTTGGGAGAATGTGGTTGACAGACTGATGGTGTAAGATCAAAACTAGGTGCAACTCCCTGAAGTTGTTTCAGTGGAGGGAGTGGTGATTGGGAATCTGTCTTAGACTCAGTGATCGACTCAGTACTACTGGTTCATCAGTGACTCCTAGCATTTCCTTAATGGCCTAACTTTCAGGCTCCAAAATTCTTCTAGTGTTGAAGTTTGGCATTTTAATGTTAGGATTGACTCTTTCAATTCAATCACTGGATTTTGGTGCAAATTCTTTGCTAGAGAGTGTTGTTCCAATAATATCACGTCTACAACTAATCTAAATATGTAAAGTGGGTATGAGCACTTTAGAGAGAAGAGAGAGAGAGAGAGAGATATCAAATGTCTCACATTACTAGAGAAAAGAACATACACCTCATAACCCATGAGGTAGGGGTATTTATACCCAATGTCTAGCCAAGCCTCCATCACAGATATACAAGTTCGGCGATGGTAAACTTGTGTCGCATACAACTATAGTTACACAACATACCCTATACTAAGATAAAGTATAAATAGAAGTCCTTAACTAATGATTTACACTTTTCGTGTTCCAACAATCTCCCCCTAAGGGTAGATCATTCGGGTCTTCTATTAATGGGTATTCCAATAGACTTCGCCTTCTGTATCCAACGCACTTTTCCAAGAATCTCCAGATACTTCGAAGGTAGAGTCTTTCTTCCACATACTGAGCAAATAATCCCATCTTTGCTTTTTGATCATCATCAATCTCGGTACTTGTCCTTCGGTGATCTTGATCCAGCAAGTCATGGATTCCTTGAAGAACCCACTTTAGCGTACCAGAACTGAACTTCGGTATCTCATTAGTGATCATCAACCTCTTGTATCCCGATGCATTTTCATATATTAAACCCAGTTTGAATAGTGGATGTTCAATATAAGTCCACAGTTCATATTCATCGATATCTGGTATAGTGATCATCGGGTGAGTGAGGTTGACCTTCTTTTGGAGGCTTTCAACACCCATTTGAAAGTCATAGACATGTATTATTGACAATTGTGATCTCATGAAGATTTTAAGAGCATCACAAATGTCATCTTCATTACCTTGATCATGCTTGTAGCTGATGTTAGACAGGTACATGTCTTGGATGCCTTGAGGATGGAGATGGTGGAAATCAGCTTCACGAAAAACATAATCGAGATTATCGTGTCTTCTGACCACGAATTTGATGAACCCGTCAGTTCTGAATTGGTGTGAGAAGCCGTACATGTAATGTACAATGCGATGTCTTATTAACACTTTGTGACGAGGAAGAGAGTCTCTATATCTCTCTTTGAGAAAGTCTTTAGCAGCCTCGTTCATTGCAGTAATTCTCATGTACGCTTCCACATTATATTCATTATGATCAATCTCAGAATTGATGAACTTCTCACGATGAATCCCTTCTTCAAGAAATCCATCTCCCCATTCCTCGAACAGCAGACTTGTGGTTGTTGAAGGTCAATACTTGTTATTTCCTGAAATGAGGTAATGTAAATCGAATTTCTCATATGTTGTGGGTTCTGGGAATTTTAGTAGCGGATGATTCACGATTTGTTCGGGTGATGTGGTAAGTTTTCTGACGAGTTCATGATCATATACATCTCTGACACGTGCATCCATCAGAATCTTTCCATAAAGTTCATCTGTTACATGCCTTGTGGCAGACTGACTTAATGACAATGCCTTGGGCTTTTCAACAATTGGCATACTTATTGGTTCAGTTCCCATGGACTTTCTCGTATCACTTCCACTTGTGTCTGTCACACTTACCCTTACTTCTTCTTTTTCAGTTTCACCTGAATCAATAGCTGCAGTGCCCTCTTGTGCATTAAGAGTATCAGAAGATAGAGATCTTGTCGGTTGCAAGCTTGACCTGGTGGTTGATGAAGTTTGTTATGTCCTAGAAGAAGTGAAGGTGGTGCGTCTCAATCTCTTTTATCTCCTCTCCCCCTCAGGATTGCCCTAGTCAGGGTCATCCTGATTTCGTTTGTGAGATTGAGGTCTGCACGTTTGCTCAAGAACAAGAACTTTATCTTCCAGCTCCTTGATCGTTTGAAGTAGCTTTTTGTGATTAGCAGCCATTGACGATCGGATAGTTGCAATGTCTGCTGAGTCTTGTGCAGATTCATAAGTGGACATTAGTGAATGATAGAGGTTTGGTTTTTCTTTCTAAAGATGAGGTTGATAGGTAAAGATTTTATGCATCATGTCTCTAAGTTGATCAAAAGTGAGTTCCTCGTCTCCAGTGCCTCTTTGGCAATAGCTTCATGAATTTTTCTTCTTTTCTCTTCAGCTTCATATTGTTCTTTTAAGTCTGCAACAAATTCATGTACCGCTCGATTTAGATATCCCAAAGTGATGTTAGCAATGGGAGTCTCTATTCAAGTGTGATGAGTTGTTGATGATGATGTTGGGATTGTTGTTGTTGTAGTTATTGTATGTGGAAGATCGGGTTTTTGTTGTGGAATAGTATGCGTTGCATGTGTTGTTGTTGTTGTTGTTGTTGTTGTTGTTGTTGTTGTTGTTGTTGTTGTTGTTGTTGTTGTCGGTATTTGTTGTTGAGTTAGTGGATTAGGCAGGGTGAATGGTAACGAGTCGGATTCACGAAGAGTTTCCGACAGAAAACTAGTCGCTGTGTCAACACATGATGCAGGATTAGTTCGTTCAGGAGTACCTACGAGTTGGTGTAACTTGGATGATTTAATTATACTACTGGTGTCTGATTCTAACCTAGTCTCCTTTCTACCTTCCGGCCTATGTGTTGTATCCACCTCCTCTCCATCATGCCCTTCATTTGCAACATTGTCATTATCATTATAATCGGACAATGTTGTTTAGAATCTCCTGTGAGTGTTGTTCCAGATTCTTTACTCACGTGAGTTGTATCCTTTTCCCTTATGTCCCCAGACTGCTGAATGTCAGCAACTCTTTGTAACCTCTTATGCCTTTTATCTCCTTGTTCAACAAGTTGTTCCTTACTCCCTGTCTCTAGTTCTAAATTGGCGCTAGAATCAATTTTCTTATGCGTTTCAGGGGTAGGTCCGCTCGGTTTCGAACTTTCCATAGAAACGGAAAATCTACGTATATATTCCTTGTATGCCATAGACTTCTTGTCAGCAAGATCAAGCAATTCTATAGGTATGGGCATTGGTGGCTTAGTAGTTGTATCTTTTCCCGGTTGCAGATTTTTCATGACTTTATCATTAATTCTGACTTCAATTGGCCTTGCTGACAATTTGTTAGATTGCATCATATCTCTAATGATGAGCTTGATGAATCTAACAAAAGGAATATAGGCACCTTTCGCCTTCTTTTTCATCTTTGACTTGAGTTTGTTTTGTATCAATTCAACTAGCTCAATCCAGATTAACGAAGCATAGTCAAAGTGGCACTGATTAACCACACCATAAAATATCTGGTAGATAGAGAATCTTCCAGCATCAGTTCCAGCTTCTTTGCTTGCAAGGGATCGGTTAAGAATAGAGAATATTGTTGCCCATAAGCCTGGAAGACACTTTCTCTTAAAACTAGAAGTGTTGATGAGCTTGATTAAGTCATTGTCAAAGCCAAGTTCCAGAAAAAATTGCTGAATTTCGTTATTGCCCGGTAGAACTTCAAACTCGTGTCTGTTGTTGGATGTAGCTGCCGGTAAGTCAAGTGCACATCTGAGTGACTCACTTGTAAGTGTGGTTGTGTATTTGTCAACTGTGACTTTCAGCATTGCAGGTTTGGAGTTAGGAACAACATACACTGTGTTCCAGAATTGTTGGATGTATATTTGAGGGATTTCAATTGCAGTGTTGTTGAGAGCATGGAATATTGGGTGATTTTTTAGTATTTCAACGATGATTGGATGATCACAATTGAACTGATGTGGGTTAAACAGATAGTTGCTGTCACCCAGTCTGACATAATTGGTGACGGGAAGGATTTGTTCAGAGATGAGTTGTGGTAGTAATACATTAGGATGTTCTGGAACTTCTTGTGGTTGTTGTTGTTCTTGAGCCATTGTAATGATTGATTCTGAAATGACATAAAAGATGTAAGTATCTTTTATAAAGTTTACAATATTTATTTTTCACTCTGTCTGTTTTTATATGCTCTGGCATTTCTTTTTCGAGCATATTTTTTCTCTTTTTCTTTTCTTATGCTTTCTTGCTTTTATAGCATAAGCGCATGCTCTTTTCTTTTCACATGCGATTTAATTCTCTCTTTCTGTTTTTATTTTCCTCACCAAAAAATTTGTTGATTTGTGATACTTTTTCAAAAAAATGTTTAAGGTATAGAATAAATGTTGTTTTATAATGCTCATGCTTTAAAATACGTTTATCTAACCCTTTTGAAGCTTTGGGAAAAAGTATCATCTTAAATTCAAACAAAAGTTTTCTAGTTAAACTAGAATCCTTGTTTTTGGAAATAAAAACTTTCACAGAAAATTTTGATGCATGAGCGTAAGATTTCTTAATGACTGACAATACTTTAGACTCTCTATTACATGGGCTAGTTAAAGGATTCCATTATCAGCTTTTAGGTGATAACTAGTCCTAGTAACCATCTTGAAGATGAGATGTCGTAAGTGGAGTCAATTGTAATACGTCTTAAAAGAGCTTTTGTTGCATAAGTGTGAGATTTCTCAAAACATATCTAGACCTTGGATACTCTGTTACGTTGTGTAGCTAAAGGGATGCATTATCAGTTTTTAGGTGATAACTAGCCCTAATAACTACCTTGAAAATGAGGTACCCTTAGTGTAAATAGATTTGATTCATCTCAAAACCATTTGAATGAAAACAATTAGGAGTGAAAATTCTGTTAAGTGATTGCATGAATTGGTTTGAAATTCTATTCATGGTATTGGCAATCACTAACATATTGTAAACATATCCGTCAAATCAGTCATATACACAAAGTATTCATAAATGTTGCAATCATAGAAAAGTCTAAGTGTAGTGATTGTACAATAATTTGCACGACTAGGCCTTCGATGGTGATCAAAGGATATAGAGGATGTTGTGGTTGAGCCAAGCTTGTGTCTAACCTGAAAATAAGAAATACGAAGACACTACGTTAAGTGATTGCGCATGGGTTGGGCCCTGCGAACCACCTCCGGCGTGTGAATAAGTATTTGTTATGAAAAGTTTAGTGAAAATATGGTAAAGTAGAGTTATTGAGATTGCATACCAGACTTGTGGATCTTCCAAGCTATTTATAGGGGAGAAAAACAGCTTGGAGAGTGCTTACACCTTTTTCGGAGATCATGGGGGCGTCCCATGATAAGTGGCAACCGCTAGGGGTTAGTGTCCCACTCCTCCTAGTTTAGCGGGAAAGCTAAAGAGGGAGATGGGACGTGGGTTAGACTTGGTCTTCCCCATGTTTAGACTTGGCGTCATTGTTACATTTCATCGAAGGATACTCCGAAGGGTTTAATCCTTCGACTGGCGAATTCCCATCTGGTAACTAAGTCATTGGTGACTAGTTTTACGCCAACGAAAGTGTTAGAAGGCTAGCCGGAGCTTGCGATTATGTAGGTTTCGAGCAGGACCGAAGGGGAGTCCTTCGACCTGTTCGGAGGGTACATTATCATGTAGTAATTAAACATATGCATCACATAGTCTTGTAAAGGCAATAATAGTGATACAATCCTAGTCTAATTATCAAGAAAAATAAATTATATGCAATATTTTATGTCTCAAAAGTTTTCATTTAGTTTTAAAATGAGAACAGATTGAATTTGATGAAAACAAGTTGAGAAAAATGCTTGTGTAGCTTGTACAATCACTTTGGCTTATTGAAAACTCATTAAGCACAAATTTTTTCTTAATTTGAGAAAGAATGTTTTGATCACTGTTTGTTACATAGTCAAAATTTATTAAAATGTTTGAGAAACTTTATATAAATGCATAATTTATAAAAGTTTTGCAAAGATTTTAAAAATTTTTGGCAGAGTAATATTTAGTATAAGTGGGTGAAAACGCTTCGCAATATCTGGTATCGCGTATTTGGTGTCGCGGGCAAATGGTCAGTGAAAGTCAATTTCGCATTGAAGGTGACTCAGGTATCGCAGACCAAACTAGATGTGATGGTAAGCCATCGCATAAAGTTTCGGACCCAAAACATTCGTATTGAAAACTGTGATGGCAAGCCATCGCATGACTTTTAGAAAGGCTCGTATCGCGGAGCTTTTACCCGCGATGCGAAGAAAATTTTCATCGCAGTTAAAACTCCCGGATTTTTTAAATAATATTTAATGCACTTTTTGCCTCTTTCTTAAGTCTCCCATCGCATCTAATACAATGTCGCATCGAGAACTGTTCATCTTCTTCCCTAAATAAGCCCATTTTAACCAAATCAAACCGTTCAAAAACCCATTTTCTTTCAAATTGATGATCAAACCGGTCTATCTCAGTCATCTAACCACAAAGTTTTAACACTAACACACCACTATTTAAACTCAATAGTGAAACCTACGCATTCTTGGTATCTAAACCCTAACAACCCAATTGGGTATAAAACAGTTAAAATTAAGGGTAGATAAGCAAGAAGCATATGTAAAACATCATTTAGAACAGATTTGAAAGCTTACCTTTTGCAAAAAATTGAGAGAATAGGCAAGAAAATCTGTGATACGAGAGTTCTTGTAAATGTGAGTTAGGTTTAGGAGAGAGAGAATGCGAGTGATAAAGTGTGTGTGTGTGTGTGTGTATGTGTGTGTGTGTGTTTTTCTTACATCACATAAGTGGGGTTGGTTGACCCGTAATTTTTAGTTTGACCCTTTGTGTTTTGAATTCAGATCTGCGAGAACCTTTTGGACTAAGGGAGGGTTCAAATCTTAATTTTGACAAGTTTAACAAAAACTCCCCCTTGACATTAGCCCTTTTAACACTTAACACTTTTGATTTTAATTCTTAAATTTTAACGAGTTTTTGAAAACATTTTGGTTCAAATAATTTGAACGTTTGTGTTATATCAAAATTGTTTTTGATTTAAAATTAAAATCAATCACTCCCCCTTGAAGTGATGGTAACTTTTCCAACTTTTACAACAACTTTTTTGTCATATTTTTTATATTTTTTTTCTATTTAACAACCTTTTAGCAACACTTGTTTGCGACTTATTCATTGTTTCAAAAAAACCTTTTACATTTCTCCCCCTCAAAAATAGCTTAGTATTTTTAAACTGTTTTTGATCTATTTATGAGATGAAGCATTGTTTTTGAAAGTTTTATTCTTACTCGGGCTATTCTCAAGATTTGATTATCATGAGCAAAAAATTTTATAAAAGTTTTTTAGAAAAACTTTTTGTAAAATCTTGTATATATTTTGCTCATAATAATAAGAAGATTTCTCTTCTTTTCTTAAGGATTGACGCACTGAAGCGAACATTCAGGGTCCTTTCTTTTTTATATGGGTGTTGATCTGTGATGTGATCAACAGCCATTATGTTTGAATAATTACCGTTTTGAATTACCAGATGTACGTGTGATGTCTGCTACATTGTTGACTGCTTTGACCTTTGGAGTTTCCTCGTCTTGATCATCACGAATACTTGCCATGCCTAACCGTTGTCAGAGGTATTTAAATCTTTCAGGAGGCAAAGATTTTGTGAAGTAGTCAGCAATTTGGTATTCAGTCTTCACAAAGTACAATTCCACTGTCCGCTTTTCTACATGCTCCTTGATGAAGTGATATCTGACTACTATGTGCTTCGTTCTTGAATGCAGTACTTAGTTACAAGAGATGGCAATGGCACTTTTCGAATCACAATAAATTGGGATTTTGTTGTAGAAGAAACCATAGTCCGTCAATTGTGTTTTCATCCATAATACTTAGGCACAGCATCCAGAGAGGGAAATATATTCAGCTTCAGCAGTTGAAAGTGCGGTATGATTTTGTTTCTTTGAAGACCAGCTGATTAATTTCTCCCCCAAGAATTGAGCAGTTCCAGAAGTACTTTTGCAATCAATTTGACATCCTGTATAATCTGCTTCTGAATAGGCAATCAGTTCAAAACCGGAGTCTTTTGGATACACGAGGCCCATATGAGTTGTTCCTTTTAGGTACCGAAAGATTCGTTTGACAGCAGTGAGGTGTTTTTCCATTGGCATGGATTGGTAACAGGCACACATGCAGATGGTAAATTGAATATCTGGATGACTAGATGTGAGATCCATGAGTGAACCAATCATACCACGGTATTTTGTAGGATCAACTGGTTTTCCTGATTTATCTTCATCTAGTTTGTGTTTGTGGAGCATAGGAGTACTTATGGAGTCAGATTTATCCATCCCAAAGTTCTTCAAAATTTCCATTGTGTATTTGTGCTGATGGATAAAGATACCACTTGGAGTTTTTATGATTTGTAGACCCAGAAAGAATTTGAGTTCCCCCATCATGCTCATCTCAAATTTCTGTCGCATGATATTTTCAAACTTTTTGCAATACTTAGGATTCGTAGATCCAAAAATGATATCATCGACGTAAATTTGAACAAGCATGATATCATCACCTTTACGCCTTATAAATAATGTTGGATCGATTGAACCTTTGACGAAATTGTTCTTGAGGAGATATTCTGACAGAACTTTGTACCATGCACGTTGTGCTTGCTTGAGTCCGTAGACAGCCTTGTCAAGAACATAAACATCATCCGGGTGATCTGGATCAACGAAGCCTTCTGGTTGGCTTACATATACCTCTTCTTCTAACTCTGATAACGCTCAAAATTAACATGTTTTTAGTCACGTTATTGTTTGTTTTACGCATGGAAATTGGTCATATTTGTATATATTTGTTACTTAATCGTGGAAAAGTGTTTATGCATGCAAATATAGCCAAAAGCAGGTAAAAATGATTAAAAGATGAAGAAATGAAGTGATCATGCACATTTGGAGAGTTTCAAGAAGATCAAGAAAGAGAGAAACGTCGCATGGACAAAACGATTTGATAAAGACAAGTTTCCTACACATATTTATCAAGGAAATATCAAGTACTAATGGATAAAGTCATGCCACGAAGAAAGACAATGCATGCAACGTAAAACGACAAAGAAAAGACAAATGAATAATTTTCAGACAGTGTCCAACCGATCGGATGCAACCCGCATCCGATTTGGTTGGAATTTGCCAAAAGTAGTGCCATCCGATCGGATGGAGAGAAACCGATCGGATAGAGGTGACTGATGTTACAAGTTTTGCATTTATGGATGTATTTACTCCCCATAATCATGTGTGGCTGATCATTTCTGCTTAATAACTCTAGAGGGACGTTTTTACTTGGAGGATAAGTGTTATTATGCTATATAATGACTACTTAGGGTCTAGATTAGTTGTACCACCAAATATCTAACCTAGTATTACACCAAATATTGTTAGTTCATCTTATATTGCCTGAAAGTTTACTAAGTGTTGTGAAAACGTCCAGAACGTGTTGAGTTAGAGTCTCAAGCATTGGTTCGAGTTTGGAGTTGTTTACTTACGTTAGTGAGCAATTGGAGGAGTGTGGTTGCTATAGTTCCACAAGTTTATTCATTGTAATTCTCAAGCTAGGTACACCTTGCTACTTATAATGAAGTTTTATGAAAGTTTTCTTTTTTACTTGTGTTTTAATATGATTGTTATGGAGTAATTTGTTGAAGTAACATCTAATCTTTCTTAATTTGTTGGTAAAAACAATCTTTGGAAAAATAGGTCCGAAAGGAATTTCAACTTGTTTTTATTCCAAAACATTAGTGCACGAATTAGTATGGAATAGGATGCTTGACAACCATCTTATTTACTTGTTAAAATGGATTTGAGAAGATTTCACCACGAAAAAGGACCGAAAGGATTCGTAGGAATTCATAGAAAAGAATTGATTTTCAAAACAAGCATGTGATTATAGAATTGTCATACTCATTTGATATGTCCGAAAGGAGTCATTTAGATGATAGAATTCTTAGTGGTAGTTAAAACATGACATACATCATAGATTGTATAACTACTCATTTTTAGTTGTGCATCATAACAAGTCTTACACCAAACTTTGTACTTAAATTGTCATGCTACTCCTAATTACCAATCAAGGAATTATACACAAGTATATGCTTAGTTTTTATTGAGTTTCTTTTAAATTGATATTTACATAAATTTGGATTGACAACCCTTATTTAACAAACGTTTTTCTTATTACTAAAACAACCAAATCCCTTGGGACGATCTCAACCTACCCACCTTTATTACATCGGACGAGTATACTTGCTCGTATGTGCTAAATAATAATCGGATAATTCGTGTTTATAAATTTTAAAACTTGTACTAATAAAACACACATCAAACTCCCCATATAAAAAGGCCGTTTTCACATCCATTTGATAGACGATGAAAGATTTGTGAGCTACATAAGCCAAAAATAAGCGTATTGCTTCGATCCGAGCCACCGGTGCAAAAGATTCATCGAAGTCAATTCCTTCCTCTTGATTGTAACCTTTGGCAACCACACGAGCCTTGTTTCTGATTACATCGCCGTCTTCATCAAGTTTGTTCTTCAAAATCCATTTCAAAACAAGTATAAGTTTTCCAAGAGGACGTGGAACCCTTCGCCAAACGCCATGTCATGTAAATTGATTGATTTCTTCTTGCATTGCAACGATCCAGTCTGGTTCAGCAAGTGCTGCTTTGACATTGGCAGGTTCTATTTGACTTAGGAAAGAATTGTAGAAACAGAAATCGACAGTAGAACTTCTTGTTTGAATCGGTTTAGAAGGATGTCCAATTATTTGGTGTAAAGGTTGATCATGAGTCCAACTTCTTTTGTGCGGATGTGGTTGGTAATGTTGTTGCATGTTTGAAGGATTGTTTTTTTGTGGCTCAGAAGTTTCACCGACATCATGTGCTGGAGTCGCAAATGGATTAATGAAAGTATCTTCTTCAGACGATGCATTGGTAATTATCTGATCATCAACATTTGTGTGGGAGGTTGGAGTGACATTGTTTGGTGAACGTTCTATTTGAATGTTAGTGGATGGAGAAGTATCTGGTATGGGATCAGCAACTTCATAAATAGTTGTTGATGAACCGGATACTGGAGATAGTATGTCTTCTTGATTGTTAGCTTCGAAAATCGGAGGTGCAGTGGATAATGTTGACATTTTCATCTTGTTTCCACCACATGATTCATCGTAGAAGTTTTCAAAAAGTCCATCTAACACTTCCTTATGAGAACGGTTGAGATTAGGTGTTGATGATTGGATGTTGGGTGCGAGTCCTGAACTGTGTTGTTCAGTAGTCATAGTCGTTGGCACGGGTTCTGAACATACTTGATCAGAAGCCATTTCTTCTACTTCATCGAAATGAACATGGATTGTTTCTTGTATTAGCTTTGTTCTGCGGTTATAAACTCGATAAGCACTTGATTGTGTGGAATATCCTAAGAAAGTTCCGACATCCCCTTTTTCTTTGAGCTTTCCAGTATCTTCTCGATCATTGAGTGGGTAACATCTACAACCAAAGGTGCGGAGATATTTTACATCGGGTTTTCGTTTGTGAAGGATATGATATGGGGTTTCGTTGAATCGTTTATTAATGATAGATCAGTTTTGTGTGAAGCAAGCGGTTGATACGGCTTCAGACCAGAGGTTTAAGGGTTGGTTTGCGGAGGATAGCATTGTTCTGGCAGCTTCTACTAATGTCCGGTTTCGTCTTTCAACTACACCATTTTGTTGAGGAGTGTAAGCTACCGATCTCTGATGAGTAATGCCAATTGAATCGAAGAAATTCTGAAGAATCTGATTCGTGAACTCCGTTCATTGTCTGTTCTGATAATCTGACTTGAGCTTGTAAACCAACTTGAATTCTTTTGATGAACTTGATGATGACACTAGGAGTTTCGGCTTTAGAAGCAAGAAAATGAACCCAAGTGTATCGTGAATAGTCATCCACAATAATCAAAATATATTTCTTCCCATTTTTGCTGACGACGCGCATGGGTCCACACAAATCCATGTGTAACAGATGTAACGGAGCAACTGAACTGAATTCAGGTTTGGATTTGAGTGTTGCCCGTGTCATTTTACCTAATTCACATGCAGAACAAAGATGGTCTTTCTTGAAAGACAGTTTTGGTAATCCTTTGACTGAGTTATTTTGAGCAAGGTCATTGATCATTCTGAAGTTCAGGTGAGAGAATTGATGATTCCATAGCCAGGCTTGTGATGATGTTGCTTTGGCAAGCAAACAAATTGGTTTTGGTGATGTTAATTCCTTAAGTGCAATTTGGTATAAATTCAAATCCCGGGAGCCTTTGAGAATATCAACGCCTTCAAGGGTGCGAACAATACATGTATGTTTCCGAAACACCACCTCTAAACCACTATCACAGAATTGACCAATACTAAACAAGTTGTGACCAAGTCCTTCGACAAAGTAGACACGTTGAATTGTGACCTTATCATGAATGAGATCCCCATAACCGGTGATTTTAGCTACGTGATCATTCCCAAAACGCACTATACCCAAGAATTTGGCCACGAAGTTCTTGAGCAGTGCCCTGTTCTCGGTCATATGTCGGGTGCACCCCAAATCGAGGTACCAGAGGCACACTTAGACAAGCTGCACATCAAAGCAAGACACAAAAAATTGGGAATCCGCTGATAAAGTGGTTCCACGTAGTTAGACAGTAAAGAATGCACACCTAAAGGATTAAATTCAGAAGCAGGAGATATGGTAAGTGATTCTTGCTTCTTAACTGGTTGCCATCTATACCCTACGTGTTTAAACACTCTTCTAGTAGGAACCCACTTAAAGCATGATCTAGGGTTTGAGTCATAGTGATCTAGATTCTTGCCCTTAGGAATCATTGGCTTTTGTTGTTGGTGCTTAGAGTTTCTTGGCTTCGAAGTATTAGTCCTAGTGGTCTTAGCATTCATGTTCACACAATTCATATGAGGATGCACACTTTTATCAGAAACCGAATTACGAGTAATAGAATTAGAACAAGCATTCATGCTATTAGAAGCAACATATCCATGCATTTTAATGTTATTACATTCATCCATTCGCTTAGAGCATTTTTTATTGAAAGTATTAAAATATCTAGGTTTGTCTACAACTTGAGGTTGAGAGGCTCTAGTCTTCCAAGCGTTATTCTTAAGTGGTCTCTCCCTGCTACAAGTAGTTTCTAATCCTGGACCAGCAAGCAAATCTTTTTTTGGAGATTTTGAAGATTGATCATGTTGAACTAATTTCTGTTTCTTACTGTTTTTAGGCATGTGTTTCCTTGATTCTTTGGGATTCTTTTCTACTAGGGGAGGAGTCAAAGAACACATTGATGCATCTTGAGGTGTATCCTTGCTAAGTTATGCTTGCATCCTAGCTTTTTCTAATTCTTTCTTATAAAGCATGTCATTAGTGCCATAAGGTTCACGCTTAGAAGTAGAAGCAACATTGTACATACCAGGAGCAATTACTTTAGGATTAGTTAAAACCTCTTTCTGTTTTGGCTCAAGAACATGAGTTTGTTGCTTTGAAGATGCCAAAAATGTTGGTTGACTTGAAAAGTATGAAAATTTGCATTTTCCAACTCGTGTTTTGAAGCAAACTCAGTATTCTTGGTTTTTGTCAAATCAAGCACTTTAGATTTGAGTTCCTCATTCTCTTTTAAGATTAGTTTCAAAGAATTTTTGTAGGAAAGCTTGTCATACTTGTTTTCTTCAATCTTTTGTTGCCAATTTGATTCAAATATCAAAGATTGTTTTTCAATTTTGGCAAACGACTTTTCAAAATTTTCATTTTGACAAGACAATTCCTCGTTCAACTCAACATTCTTTTGCAAACACTGTTTTAGACTCTCTTTTAAAGCAAGGTTTTCCATTTCAAGTGACGTTGGTTGATTTTCTAAAGTCACAATTTTCTCCTCATTTAGTGCGAATGCTGGTTTGATTGATTCGAATTGATTTTGAGAATATTCCTTTTGAATGTCTGAGTTTAAACAAATAAGATCGTATTCATCTTCGAGAGATGTTACGTATTTTAAATCATTTTGCATTTCAGTCATCAATGTCTCTTCAAATACTTTAAGTTTATCGTCAATACTTTTCATGGGAGGCTCGATAAATAATTTTATCTGTTTCTTAACTTCCCTTGAGACATCTACTTCGTAGGAATTAGATCTCACAAGTTCATCAGTTGTGAATTCTTGCTTCTCACGAATAGTTCTTAACGATATACTTATTTGATTCATGAGATGACAAAAGGTTTTCCTTGCTAAACTCTCATAATTGCTAGATAAATATGGATTGACTGTAGGTACATCCACATGTTTCATAGCATTAGTTGTTTTGCGTTCAAAGGCATTTTCTTTATTAATCACCCCATAATCAGCAATAAAATAAGAGAAAATGGTTTTCTTTTGTTTGACCATTAAACGTTTTTGGTTTTCCTCATTAGAGATGTCATTTGGAACAAACATGTAATCTTTGAATGTGTCACGTCTCATGTAGTTAGAGTTATACAAACTTGGTGCTTTACGTTTAACCATTTCAAGATAAGAAGGATTTGAAAATCCAAGTCCCAGTCTTAAATCCAGAATAGGATCAGATTTGGGAAGATACATGTGCATAGTCTGAGGAGTCTGACCGGTAGTGCGAATTTTCAATTCAGCTTTAGTTAATCGTTGGATACAATTAGCTTTTTCATCTTTGAGTTTAGAAACTTCACTTTCAATATTCTTTTTGCCATTTTTAAATTTGTGATATTTCTCTTAAGAGAAAATATCTCATCTTGTAAATTTTGAATTTGTCGTTTTAGCACTAAAGGCCGTTCAGACTTCTCTTCATACAACATGTCCTTGATTTTCTTTTCTAAGGAAGCACTTTTATCTTGTTCAAGTTTTATCAAGTTAGCATAATTTGTTATCTGTGTTTGAATAGTGGCATAGTTTTGAAGCATATCAACATGATCTTGACTTGTTGATACATTATTACTATTGGTACAATTAGCAGATAACGTAGGTGTAGCACTTGTAGATGTTGCACTACTTGTGGTAACTTGAGTTGTCATGCTAGTGGTACTAATGTGACCATGTATAAATTCATCAAGATCATCATTATCACGGTCATCAAAGATGTGTACCTTGTTTCCAAGAGTGTCACCATCTTCAGCATATGTGTCATAACTTGGAGTTGAGCCATCATCCTGAGCATCAAGATCATGTTCCATAAGATTGTCCAAGCCAGCCACTTCTTCAACATGAGCCATGAGCACCATGCTTGGTCCAGAGATTTATGCTTCATCATCACTTTCACATTCATTCCAAGCACTAGTTGATCCATCATGAGTCTTCCATTTAGCATCGTTCTCAGAAGCAATTGTAGAGTTAACGTTTATCCCTTTTAAGCATTATGTGATAGCAATCATTTTTCTTGTTTCTTGTTGAGAATAGTCTAAGTGGAAGCCCTTACCTATATTGACTAGGTTGTCGAGAAATGATTTCTCAAATTCATGAATTGATCCTGGGTGATAGTAAGGAATAATGACAGGTTCATTTGGTAGAGTGTAAAAAAAACCATCAAGAGTGTAGGTAATAGTGCCATGATCAATTTCTTGAGTTTGCATCTCTTGGGTGGTTGATGATGAGGTAGAAACAATGGCTTGCATAGGATCAGTGTAAAAGCCATATTCGGGTTGAATATCTTGTCTGATGAGTTGAAGTTCTTCTTCACGATCCATGGAAGCAAGAGTCATCCATAAATCATAGGCACTGTCATGACGATCCATCTTACAATAAAGTTCATTTGGAAGTGCCAAAATGATAAAAATTTTGACTCTGCTGTCAACAGCATATTGAGCACATTCAGACACATTCAATTCTTCTTCAGACTGAAGTCTAATGATCCCTGGATTTCCTTGATCAGGAATGAACTTCATTTCATATGGTCCATGACTGATTGAGCTTAGCAAGAGTTCAGCATCATCAAAGTTAGTGAGCCATAGTTTGAAATTGAGTCTCCATGTGGTATAAGTTCCAGGGTGAAGCATTGGTGGTCCGTTGTCAAAATATAATACATCGTGAAAGGTAGACATTGTGATAATGGATCGTTGATATGAGATGTTGTTTTGTTTGAGTGAGGTGTCTTAGTTTGTTTGAGTTGTGATGGTTGAATGTTTGGAGAATTGATCTAGTGCAAAGAGTATGATTAAAGTCTTTTACAATTTTAAATCTTTTTGAGGGATTTGTTAAATTATAAGAGTCTTTAGGTCAAAGTATTGCAATAGAGTCTCATGAACAGTAACTATCGCAGCTTCTGGTGAAAATTAGGCAGAGTTTTCTTTCGTAAAAGGTGGGTAATAGTAAGTCTTGTAAAATCCAATGTTGTAGAGTCTTAAAAGTATCACACATACACAAGAGCTATCGCAGAAGTCTAATGCGATCCGAGCAGAGTTTTCTTTTGTAAATAGGGGGTAACAAAAACTTTCGCAGAGAAAGTATCGCAGCCAATTCTTTCGTATCACACAAACTCTTATCACAGACAACTATCACAGAGACCACAACCCTTGTATCACGGCCTAAACCCTTTGCGATGCGAACAAAACAATGCGAACTAAGCTTAACCCTACTTTTACGAACAAAAAGTACACTACCTCAAAAACCTTAAAACCACAAAAATCAACCTAGATCATCACTAAATACTTAGAAACAATGGATATAATGATGAAAAACTCTTTCTTTTTCAGAAATAAGTTATCCTAACATACGTATAATAAGATTAACCACATAAATGAGTAATCTAATCACTACGAATGAAGCATAAGTTATTTTAGAGAGAGAAAGTGAAGAACACCAAGAAAAACAAAGCTTCTAAATACAAGAGAAGATTTAACAACACTAAAACAAACACAACAAGAAACAACAATTCATATTTGGCTCTTGATACCAATTATTGTTCCAATACTATCACGTCTACAACTAATCTAAATATGTAAAGTGGGTGTGAGCACTTTAGAGAGAAGAGAGAGAGATATATATCAAATGTCTCGCATTACTAGAGAAAAGAACACACACCTCATAACCCATGAGGTAGGGGGAATTTATACGCTACGTCTAGCCAAGCCTCCATCGCGGATATACAAGTTCCGCGATGGTAAACTTGTGTCGCATACAACTATAGTTACACAACATACCATATACTAAGATAAAGTATAAATAGAAGTCCCTAACTAATGATTTACACTTTTCGTGTTCCAACAGAGAGTTTGTTAGCTGATAGAAAGGCTATTGCATGGTTACTCTCCCCAGACACTTCAGTGAGTTGGTCTTCACCCAAAGTAGCCTTTTTGGTACTGGGTGTGAGACTCAGTGTGTCAAAAAGTTTGGGGTTCTTTTGAGTCCATTTCCAAATGACAGCCTTTTCTTTCTTAAGTTCTTCCTGAAGAGCTTGGTTTTGTTTTACAAGTTCAGAATTTTGAATTTGAAGTGTAACATTTTCAAGTTTAGCTTGTTTTAAAGCAAGGAGTTCATCCCTACACTGATTTAACTCAAAACTCAGTTTGTTAAATTTTGAAGACAACTTTAATCTTTGCTCTTCAACATACTTAAGATCAACATTTATATAATCTAAGTAGATTTCCAATCAGAATCATCATCCATTGATATTAAGATGTTTACCTTTCTCATGGTGATGCTCACCCACTCTCCATTCCTTGCATGACTCTTTCCCACACCAAGCTTGTTGTCTTCTGAGAGAGCCATCAGGGCACTGATATGAACTTCTTCATCCTCAGAGGACAATTCTTCCTCATCCCAATCAAATGTTTCAGCAACTAGACCTTTGTTTTTAGCCTGAGTAGGTTTAGGAGCCTGAGGTGACTGAGTGACTGAGGAGACTGACTCAAGAAGAGCAAGTTTGGCCTTGGCCTTTCTATATTTTGGTTCAAAATCTTTTTGAGGAATTTTTTCAATCTTGTTTTGAAAAGATTGACTGGATTGAAGCAATTTTGGTTGAAACTTGCATGTTCCTGAGAAAGAGTTGTTTCCTGAGAATTTGTAAGATGGTTCTGAGGTTGTTTTTTAGAAGCAATCTTTTGCAAAATGACCCTTTTTACCACATTTAAAACATTCAGTGTTGTCATTTGCTTTTGAGTTTACAAAATTTTTGTTTCTTTTGATAAATCTTTTTGAGTTAGCAAGAAGTGCCCTTTCATGAAATTCAATTTGTAAATCATTCAGGTACTCCTCACTTGTTCTTTCATCAACCTCATCATCTGATCCATCTTGAAAATCCTGCACAACACCATTGGAATAGAAAGCAGTAGATATGGGTGAGGAGGTCAGGGTCTTTTTAGTCTCTTGAGCCTTCTTGGAGTCTGGGTATCTCCTTGAGATTAGGTTATCCTCAAAGAAAAATTTACCATAGATCTCAGGAAGCTCAAGATTTTGAAGGTGATTAGCATTTCTCAGACCCTAAGAGAAGTTCAACCACTTCTCAGGGAGACTGTTGACAAAGCAAACATTGATTTCATGCTTAGACAAGGTGACACCATCATTGGTCAGCTCATTCAGGAGGGTCTTATACCGGGTATAGGTCTCTGAGAGACTTTCAGAGTCTTTAGCCCTAAAAGTATTGTACTCAAGTTTCAGATCCATGATCCTGTTTTCCTTGGTATCTGAGGGGACTTCATAGCTTTGAACCAGGTCTATCCATGTCTGCTTGGCAGTAGGACAGTTGATGACTGATTCCATTATATCATCAGGAAGACAAGATATAATGATGCTTTTCAGGCGTTGGTCTTGATTGACCACCCTCCTCTCATCTTGGGTCCACTGAGCTTCAGGTTTGATTAAACCTTGAGCATTTTTAGTGACATATGGACCATCATTAATAAGTTTAATGTAGTATGGTTCCATCCCAGTCAAGTAGCAAAGCATGCGCTTTTTCCACTTGTTAAATTTACCAACTTCAAGTCTAGGGGTAGTAGCAGAATAGATTCCACCCTTTTTATCGACAAGTTAGGGAACATCAATGTCAGCCATGGCGGGATCTTGATTTTAAAAACTTTTAAGCGCTCTTTAGTTTTAAAAACAAATTTTGAAAAGTTTTACAAATTAGAGGCTCTGATACCACTTGTTGGTCCCGTTTACTTGGTTAATTATAACTAACGAGTTAAACTAACCAAGTTCCATGACTTTAAACAAAGATGAAATTGATTAACAGCAAATAAAACGTAAAGATGAAGAGACAATATTTTTCAACGTTTAATTCTTTATTAGAAGTTAACCAAAAAGAATTATACCCAAGTGCTTGCGGAATAACACTTGGGATTGAAAACGACAAGTATGGTATGACTCCTCTCTAAACCCAAGCAAAGTTTGAGTGACAACTAAAAGGTCCTACTAAGCTATCTCAGGGACTGTGTTGTTCTTTGGAGGAGTAAAAGTGATTTGTGAATGTCTAAGCATTAATTGCACAAACTTGTCAACTTTTACTCCTCACTTATGCTACCTATTTATACACAAGTAAATTACAATATTACTGATAAAGACAAATTGATGACCTAAGCTAGTAGAGACAAAATACTTACATATTTTGTCTCTGTTACAATGGACTATATTTGGTAAAGGACAATGTGCCTTTCTCATGCACAGTGATGACACAATCTTGACGTTATGCCATTCAGGAAAAGTTTGACATCAGGTTGATAAGGACACCTGTTGATACATTCAAACTTTTCCCGCTTTGTCCTGTCCATTCTTCAGTCTTCAGGTCTTCACTCTTCACTCTTCAGTACTTCAATAGTTGTTGAGAATTCCTAGGGGTTCAGTGAGTTATTGTCATCCTCACTGAACCCATCACCTTCTTCTTGGCTTAGATGCCATTCGCTGAGTTCTGCCTCACTGAATGGAGAACCTTTCTTCATAGGCTCGTTCTAAGCATCCTGAAGATGACTCACTGAGTTACTGTTCACTCAGTGACTTGTTAGTGTTTACGGATATTAAAAACTTAGGTTATTTTATGTTCAAATCCTAGTTAGAGGAAGTTTGGGTAATTCAGTGACCCAACATATAATGCTTGCAAAAATAAATGTTTGCAGATTTAAAAGTAAAGATTTTACGAAACTATACAATTCCAGTAGAAAAACAAAACCTGGAAATTTTTTCAGAAATAACACCTGACGCCGTCAGGCTATAACCCCTGACGCCGTCAGAAGTGATTTGACGGAATTCTTTATATTTTGTTTCTGGAAAATTTCTAGAAAAATCTAAGTTTTAACACCTGGAATCCGCAAAACATCCATTGTGACTCGATACAAGCATTTGACTCTAACAAATACAAATATGTATGCTAAACTCTAACTGTTATTGTTCATGTCCAATTTCTTTAAAAACAAATACGATATTCCCTACACTTATCTTTTTGCAAAATAAGGTTAAAGACAAAATAAAGCATTTTCACAATTTATTTGAAACATGAACAATGAACAAAAAGATAAAACATACATACGGAATCAAATAAGAATAAACAAACAAACAACTAATGAAAAAGAAGCTTGGGTTGCCTCCCAAGAAGCGTTTTTCTTTATTTACGAGTCTTATAGCTAGACTCACAGTCATACTCTATTACGTGACTCCATCATCCGTCACGTTCTCTAGGTAATCCTCATCATCTCTATCGGAATCACTTTCATAGTGCAGGTATTTTGGGTCTTCTAGTTCTAGCATATCCTTGCTATATTTTGGACTAAGTTTACTGACATCCTTAAAGAATCCACATGACAAGTCAAAAGTATTTTTTCACCCTCTCCTAACATCGTCATCACTTAATATAAGTTGCGAACCCAACTTATCTAAACCGTCACAATCCACTTCTCTGAAATCCCATAACTTATATGGTGTTTGATATGAGACCTTCTTAACTCCATCGGTGAAAGTCATGATCCCATTTTTTCGTCTACCACTAAGTTAGTGACCATGCAAAAAGGTGCCTCGAAAACAACTTGTGAGAACCTAAGGTTAACATAATCGTGAATATTATCTACGATTGTAAAGCCCATTGTGAATGTCATATTGCCCACAAACACCTACATATCATGGTCTCTACCAAAAATGTTTTCTCCCTTATAAATCAACCCCCATCTACAAATATTTTTATAATGAAACAAGGACATAACGTGCATGGGTAAACCTATGTCTATGTATACATTATAAAAATAGTTGTGTCCAATCATGCAAGGTATTTTAAGGTTACTAATGTCACGTCGCTTTACCCTACTGGGTCTCCTAATTTGTAATTCCTTCGTATTACTGATCAACTGTGGAAGATATTCATACACTTCCTCATTACCATCCTGAATGATTACCTTCCTAACACCATCAGTGAATAATACGCTTCCATCATCCATGTTACAAGTTACTCTGGTTTTTTCAACAAACGGTTTTCTGAGGACCAAATTAGTTAACTTTGGGTTAATGATGGAGTCCATGTCATTAATCATGGTTAGGTCAATGCTGTAAATGAATCCTCCAACCATAATAGGTGTTTGATGAGTCTCGTATTATACATATTTATACCCTCAATATTATGTAAATTATATAGTAAATAACCTTATTATTAGGACTTTTGGTACTTAATATATGAATGAATATGCAGGATTGAAGATTGGTGAAATGACGCGAGAAGCACAAGAAACAAAGGACTCAAGATAATTATTCATAGTTGGACTGAAGCACTGATGTGCTATTTGTTAGTGCAAGTTTTAAATTTATAAGAGTGAATTACCAAATCTAGAAACAACACATACGAGCAAGTGTACTCGTCCGTTATAGCAAGATATGATGGTAAGTCGGGATCGTTCGCAGGGATTTGTGAATGAATTGAAATATAAGTCTAAAAGTAAATCTCTAATGTACGCAAATATGATAATAAGCAAATTCAATAAATTAAAAACGACACTTGTTTAGACTAGTTTTCTACTTAATGACACACATGATTGTGATAACTTTTGATAACATGTTGATTGAGATAATTAGATGGTGATCTAATCTATTGTTTCTACAAGTTAAACCTTCGTCAAGATTTTAGTTCATAAAAACAAGCTTTAGGTGTAAACCAATCAATTCAAGATCTATCCAAAGTTCATAAGGTATGGTGGATATCTTAAACACAAGAAAAACTTTTATTACCAATCAAATACTCTTAGGAAATGGTCAATACAAAAGGTAACCTCTTCATAGACAAAAAGGTCACAATCGTTTATAAACATTTAAACTTTCATCCTACTAAAGGTTTACAAACAATCCGATTTGATGTTATAAAAGAATTCTCATTACAATCATACTTCTTGTTTCTTTGTTTAGTCAAGAATAATTATGGTGAAAAACAATCATTCATAGACAAATGATTATAACTAGTTGAGTAATAACAAATCTTTCGACCTTTGAAATTATTATCAATTAGTTAACCTTGGCTAAACAAATGTCACGATGAAACTTAAGGTACAATTGGTTCTTAGGATTGACTTGAAATTGAATTAAAACATGTTATCACAATCATCACTATCACTAAGTATAAAACACCATCAAAACAAGTGTAAAAAGATTACTAGCCACTCCTGGCAAACATGCAAATAAACTCAGAATATTTAACATAAGAATCCATGGTTATAAGTCTTACAATGCTTTGAAATTGATAACAAATGACAAGGTATTGATAACCTAAGAGTTGGTGATGATTTCTTAAGATTTCCGGATTCCAAATGTTGCTTCTTTGGTCCTCCAAAGTTCCTGGTTCTTTCTGCACGAATTTTCCTCCTTAGAGAGCTAGAAGATGATAATAATTGTGTGTAGTAATGAGAGTAAATGATATCTTCAATTGTGTGTTGAATGGTGTTGAGTTATGCACTTTTGAAGTCCCCCATAGGCTTGTCCAACACTCTTGGTCATAAAAAAGAACTTAAATGCTTGAACTTGGACAATAAGACACTAAAAAGGGCCTAGAACCTTGGGACAAAAGACCAAGATTTGTGCACAAAAGTTGGCAAAAACATGCAGAACTGACCAACCGATCGATTACGGGTTGGCACGGATCGGTTGATGAAGGGTACTTATGGTCATCCGATCGGTTTCACACCAACCGATCGGATGGTAACTTCTGACAGTTTTGGACTTTGACTTTGACTTGAGTAGCTCTTCATGTACTATCCAAACTTGATTAACTTCTGAACTTGGAACTTTGAGATGACAAAACTTAGGTTCTCATATGAATTACTTCATAGATTGGACTTTTGAGCTTGGGAATCTTCGTGTAATCGCGTATACTTCACTTCCTTCACTTTTTCTCCATTTTTCCTATATTTGGCTAAATATGCTACAAAACATACTTTGATACGATTTAGTGGCAAAAGCATATAAAAATAACCAAATATCATACACAAAAACACTAATAACGCTTATAAAAACATGTTAACTTTGAGCGTTATCAAATCCCCCACACTTAAACTTTGCTTGTCCTCAAGCAAATCAAGAAGAAAACTAAATATCCACATGGTATCCAAAAATGATTAGAAAAATGTGATGCAAATCCACCAAGTACAAGTACAAGATACGATTCATCGTTTTAAGCTTTAATGGCAAAAAATCCGAGATGTTTGACAATACCCAATGATTTTCTTGCTTGATTAACATTTCTAAACACCTCACGAAAAAGAAACAAAGTATAATTCACTCAATCACTCATTTTAGGTAGTGGAGTAAATAAGAGAAATCACACTTATTGCTCAGTCATGATCTAATTATTACCATAAGCTTGTACAAGAAACAAAACTACACCGCAATGGCGTAAGCACCAAGTCTACATATCAAAGAGGTCTTTTATTCGGGTTATAATATAAGGCTTTGGGTTATACCAGGCTTATGTTTAAACATCTCATACAAAAACATAATAGATTACTGGCGTGAATTCTTGATTACTCAACAACCGGATGGTCACTACAATATTCATGCACTTGATATTCTTACAAAGCCATTACAATATCCGTAGAGATAAAGTAATTTGGTAAGGGTAGGGATAAGCATGGGAATATTTATGAAATTGGTTTTAAAAGAAAAATAAAGTCAAGTCTAATACCCATTGTTGCTAGTCACCGAACAAACCACGAACCCATAAATGATTATAGTTACAATCTTCCTCTTCTTCAAAATAACGATACATCGATTCGCCATAACAATATTCTTCATACTTAACACATTGACTAACAACATACCACATAACTTTCTTTCTTCATCTCCATACATAATATAGCACATTGGCTATAATTGTCATCACATATCTTTTTTTTTTCGATGACTTATTCATTTTTTTATCATACATAACATCTCCCCCACACTTCGTATAAGCATACACCACAAAAATACAAATAAGAATGGCACACATGAATCACAAAGTGTGGCTAACTAATAATCATCAAAAACAATCCAACATACAAAGCAACTAGCAACACACCATTTAGACTTTGACAGGGGTAAGGCTAAAGTTTAAAGTGTAAAATATTTTTGTATTTTTCTGGATGTAACAAAAACGAGAAGGATGGCTCGAAGGGTGTAACTAAGGGTATCTAGCGTTAAAGATGAACGCTAACAAAAGGGTTAAAAATTGGAAATTAACTAATCAATGTGACTAGTTAAAAATCAATAATGAAGGCTATTTGGTTGAAATCCTAAAGTTGCCTCTTATCACGTATGCAAACTTATATTACAAAAATGTAATCTCACAACGGTCTCGTAATGATTTACAAGCACAAGTTCTAGAATAAATAAAATCACCAGCACACTCATAACAAAAGATTCAAGCATAAAAGATGTATGCTAGATATGAAATAGGCTTAAATCCTCACAATTTAGTGGAAAGGGTTATAAAATGTGCTAGCAAATGTTATCAATCCCAGAATGGATTGCAATATTAATCGGGACACATCTCAAATTTTTCAAAAATTACTATTTTTTACCAGTGGATAGATCCAGATATTCTAATAAATTATTTCTAAAAGCGTGAAAACAACTAGATTACAAGGACAAACAAAATTTAAAAATTAAATCAATATTAGACTTAATTTCTTATTTTATCTACTCAACCCCCCCCCCCCCCCCCACACTTAAGTTAAACATTGTCCTCAATGTGATAAACAAAAAAGCATAAAAGTAGGGAAAATGAGAAAATAAACCATGATATCCGGTGTTATCCAGACTTCTTTTTCTTGTAGTCAACACTTGTATTATTAGAAACAAAAACAAAAACAAAAAGCATTGCAGTTTTATTCAAATTAGTGGCACATCCCACACTTAAGTTCAACCTAGTAGTAAAACTTTGGGGTATAAACACTGAAAATCAAAAACAAAATAAAACACACGGGTTGCCTCCCGAGAAGCGCTTGTTTTATTAACGAGTCCTCAGCCGGACTCAAACTTCGAAATAGATTATGAAGTTTTAGTGTTATGTTTCCTTTTAGGGATATACAACACATTTCCTATCACAATTCCCTCTCCTGTTTCATCTATGTTTTCCAATTTAACATTTTCCCATGCTCTAGGAAGAGCATCATAGATAAAACCATTACTGTGTGCCCAAGGAACCATTTCCTTGTATGGAGCCATAAATGTGATAGCTTCATATTCAAATTCGGATGAAATTTCTTCATTAGATATCATGTTTGATTGCTCCTTATCATAATAAAGTTTAATTCGGTGCCCATTTACAATAAAACTTCCACCATGTTTGTCATAAAGTTCAACATAACGTGAAGGAAATCCATGTTTTACTATATATGGTCCAAACAATTTTGCTTTGAGTTTTGGAGCTTTAAACTTGTATTTCATAGTGAAAAGCAGAACTTTATCTCCAGCCTTGAATTGTTTTCGAATTCTTGGCTTTCTATCGTGATAGGCTTTGGTTCTTGCTTTGTATAGCTTGAAGTTTTCATAAGCTTGAAGTCTTAACTCATCAAGTTCATGTAATTACAAAAATCTCTTTTCTCCAGCTATTTTTAAATCAGGATTACAGCTTCTTAACGCCCAATAAGCACGATGTTCAAGTTCGAACGGTAGATGACATGTTTTTCCATACAAGAGTCTATACGGAGTCGTACCAATTGGTGTCTTGTATGCCGTACGAAATGCCCATAGAGCGTCATCTAATTTCCTTGACCAAACGGATGGATTGTCTTTAACCGTTTTTTCAAGTATTCTTTTTATAGCTCTATTGGTATTTTCGACTTGACCACTAGTTTGTGGATGATAAGCTGTAGCAAAACGATGATGAACTCCATATCGTTTCATTACTTTCTCCATTTGTTTATTACAGAAATGGGATCCTCTATCACTTATTAAAGCTTTAGGAATTCCATAGCGAGCAAAAAGCTTTTTGAGAAAGTTGACAACAACTCGTGCATCGTTAGTAGGAAGAGCTTCAGCTTCAACCCATTTAGAAACATAATCGATTGCAACGAGGATATATTCGTATTTGTGTGATTTAGGGAAGGGTCCCATAAAATCAATTCCCCAAATATCGAATATTTCACAGACTTGAATGCTCTTTTGAGGCATTTCGTCTCTTCGAGAAAGGTTATCGGATTTTTGGCACGCATCACAGTTTTGAACAAGAGTATACGCTTCTTTGAAAATTGTAGGCCAATAAAATCCAGCATCAAACACTTTTCTAGCTGTAGTGGTAGGACCATAATGTCCCCCAGTTGGGCCATGATGACATTCATCAAGAAATTTTCTTGTTTCGGCACCCGAAACACATCTTCGTATCATTCCATCCTTGCACATCTTAAAAAGGTAAGGTTTCTCCCAATAATAGTGTTTTAGTTCTGAAAAGAACTTACTATGTTGGTAGTGACTCATCCCTTTTTTAAGAATATCTCCTGCAAGATAATTTGCATAATTTACAAACCATGGTATTTCCTCATCATCATCTTTATCTATTGTCATGAGAGTTTCTTCTGGAAAATAATCATTAATTTCATTTTCTTTTAATTCTTCCAAATTTGGATTCTCGAGACGTGATAAATGATCAGCTGCAAGATTTTCTGCTCCTTTCTTATCTTTTATTTCAATATCGAGATCTTGCAATAATAAAATCCATCTGATAAGACGTGCTTTTGCATCTTGTTTGTTAAACAAATATTTGAGTGTGGAATGATCGGTAAAAACTATCGTTTTTGAAAGCACAAGATAAGATCTGAATTTGTCGAATGCAAAAACTACGGCTAATAATTCTTTTTCCGTAACCGTATAGTTTTGTTGAGCATTGTTGAGTGTTTTACTAGCAAAGTAAATAGGACGAAAATGTTTTCTTTCACGTTGTCCTAAAACAGCTCCAACAGCGAAATCGCTTGCATCACACATGATTTCAAATGGTAGTGACCAATTAGGTGCAACCATAATTGAGGCACTAGTCAATTGACTTTTCAATGTTCCGAAAGCTTTAATGCAGTCAGCATTGAAATCAAATACAGAATCCTTTTCTAAAAGTTTAGTCATAGGACGTGATATTTTTGAAAAATCTTTGATAAATCGGCGGTAAAAACCGGCATGTCCTAGAAAACTTCTAACGGCTTTAACGTTAGTTGGTGGTGGTAATTTGGTGATAACATCTATTTTAGCTTTATCTACTTCCATCCCCGAACTTGATATTTTGTGTCCTAACACAATTCCTTCAGTTACCATGAAATGACATTTTTCCCAATTAAGAACTAGATGTGCGGCTTCACATCTTTCAAGCATTTTATCGAGATTGGAAAGACAAGTTTCAAAAGAATCACCAAAAACTGAAAAGTCATCCATGAAAACTTCCATAGATGTTTCAAGCATGTCTTGAAATATTGCGATCATACACCTTTGAAAAGTTGCAGGTGCATTACATAGACCAAAAGGCATACGCCGGTAAGCGTAGGTTCCAAAAGGACATGTAAATTTCGTTTTCTCTTGATCGGCTGGATCGATAGGAATTTGGAAATATCCCGAAAAACCATCAAGGAAGCAAAAGTATTTGTTTCCTGCTAATCTTTCGAGCATCTGATCCATGAATGGTAAAGGAAAATGATCTTTCCTGGTGGCTTTATTAAGTTTTCTGTAATCAATACATACTCGCCATCCAGTGACAGTTCTAGTAGGAACTAACTCATCCCTTTCGTTTGTCACTACAGTCATTCCTCCTTTCTTTGGAACACAATGAACTGGACTCACCCATGGGCTATCCTCGATAGGATAAATAATTCCTGCATCAAGAAGTTTAATGATTTCCTTCTTAACAACCTCTTTCATATTTGGGTTGAGTCGACGTTGTCTTTCTACAACTGGTTTAGAACCTTCTTCACAATTGATTTTGTGTTTGCAAAAATCAGGACTAATTCCTGGAATATCAGAAGTTTTCCACGCAAAAGCGCGTTTATGCTACCTAAGAACAGAAACGAGTCTTTCTTTTTGATTTGTTTTTAGTAACGACGATATGACTACTGGAAGAAGTGAATTTTCTTCTAAGTAAGCATATTCGAGATTATTGGGAAGGGTTTTAAGTTCCAAATCAGTGGGTGGTTCTTCTAGAGATGATTTGATTTTCAATTGATCTTTCTCAATGATATTCTCAAATTTCTTTTCTTCCTCTTCTTCAACTTTTATTTCCATGAATTCCTCAAATTCTTTATCAGAATCTGTTTCATTAATCTTTTCTGAAGTAGTCATGAATGGTTTCGAATCATCAAGTAATGCATCCAATTCTTCTTCAGTGACTTCATCAATTACATCGATGTTATAGCATGTGTCATCACTAGAATTTGGATATTTCATTGCTTTATCGATTAAGAACGTGATTCGATCTTCTCCAACTCCAAGATTTAGTTCTTTACCTTTAACTTTAATCATTGCATCAGCAGTGTTTAAGAAAGGTCTTCCTAAGATTAAGGGTACTCGACTATCTTCTTCCATTTCTAAGATGACAAAATCCACAGGAAAAACAAATTTACCAACTTGAACAAGCATATTTTCAGCAACCCCAACAGGATATTGATATGTATGGTTGGCTAATCGTATACTCATCTTAGTAGGTTTCAATGTATTGATGGAAAGTTTAGAATACAACGAATAGGGCATCAAATTGATGCTTTCACCTAAATCGGCTAAAGCATCACATGTGATGTTGTTTCCTAATGTACATGGTATAAGAAAACTTCCGGGATCTCCGAGTTTTGGTGGAATTTTGTTTTGAATTATAGCAGAGCATTCTTCATTAAGAACGGTAGCAGAAATTTGTTCTAACCTGTTTCGATTATTAAGAAGTTCTTTCAAAAATTTCCCATAATTGGGCATTCCAGCTAGAACATCAACGAGGGGTACGTTAATTCTAACTTCTTTGATCATTTCTAAAAACTTCTTATTTCGCTCCTCTCTTTTCTCTTTTCTTAGGGCTTGTGGATATGGTATTTTTGGTGTATAAGGCTTTATTGGTGGAACGGTTGGTTTTTGGGTTGGTTCTTTTTCAACTGCTTCTTCCTCCTCTTCTTGAATAAGAGTTTTATCTGTAGGAATGGGTGGTGGATCATATGAGAGACCACTTCGAGTGAATACAGCATTGATATGCTCATTTCTGTTTTGTGGTAGACGATAATTCTTATCGTTTGATCCAGATGGTTTTGGATTGGATTGGGTGTTACTTGGTAATGTACCAGGAATTCGAGAAGAAAATTGATCAGAAAGTCTACCAAATTTTTGTTCAAGATCTTGGATAGAAGCTTGATGATTTTTCTGACCTTGCTCAACTTTTGTTTTGAGATTGAAAAATTGAGTTTTTACAAACTCATTTGTGGTTCATTGAGCATTTACGAATTCTCGCATCATTTTTTTGAAATCAGATTCTTCCTTTTTATCTGAATTTGTTGGGTTTGGATTTTCTGTTCGAGGTTGAAAATCACGGTTGTTATCCCTTTGTTGGCGATCTTGCCAATTTCCAGAACTTCTTCCGTAATAATTACCACAAAAACCTCCTCCACGATATCCTCCTTGGACATAATTGGCTTCCCCTTTGTTGGGTCCATTCATAGGTTGGTCATCACACTCGGATGATGTGTGATTTCCTCCACAATTATTACAGCCCTCTCGCATTTCTTTCATTTCTCCTTTTATATCTTTGTATTGCGAGTCCATTTTAGAAGACAAGGCTTCTATTTTCTCCATGAGTTTTGAATTATCTGAACTTTTGGCAAAAGCAACGGTTTTCCGTAAGGGTTTGGTTTTGGAATCTTTTGACCAATCGAGTTTAAGAAGTACTCGATCTTCAAGAAGTTGATATGCCTCATTTGGTGTTTTGTAAAGGAAAATTCCTCCGGCATCAAGGATTGCTTGAGATGCTTCATCAAGACCATGATAAAAAATTTGGATTATTGTTCCTCGTCCTAAATTATGACCATGACAACTACGAAGCAAATCTTTCATGCGAAGCCAAGCTTCAACAAGAGATTCATTAGGATTTTGTGAAAAAGCACGGATTTCTCCCATTAACCTATCATACATGGCAGGTGGAAAGAATCGGCTTACAAAAGCTTGCCTCATCTCCTCCCAAGTATTAATAGTTCCTGGGGTTAATTCATTATACCATACTTTGGCATCTCCGGTGAGTGATGATGGAAAAAGTTTGAGTTTGATAGCATCGACATTAGTGTCTCCATAACGAAACATGCCACAAATTTCAATGAATTCGGCAATGTGTTTATGCGGATCGGCTCGCGAACGGCCATCGAATTGACGGTCTTTGATCATAGAAAGATGGTGACCTTTAACGGTAAAGTTTTCACCAAGGTCGGCGACAACAATAGCAGCTCCAGGAGTGGGTGCTACGGTTCTATTGGCGGCCCACATGGGTAAATCGTCAGCCATGGATACTGGTTCAAAAAGGTAAGAAATTGGGTGTTCTTCGGAAAGATTATCAAACCAATTAAGAATAGTTGAAGATCTTTTCTTACGAAACAAACTTTCGGGATCGGATACGGGTGTACTAAGCTTTTTAGTAGTAGAACGAGTGTTCATACAACTATCAAGAGAATCGAATTAATTACCTAAACAAAAGAACAAGAAATAAAAAATTAAAAAAAAAAACAGAAAAATTCTAACCGAATTGGTTGGAAATCAAACCGATCGGTTGGACGCTACGGTAAAATTAAAATGTGATAAACCGAATCGGTTGGTTGAGAAACCGATCGGTTGGTTGCTACGGACAAATTTTTTTTTTTTTTTTTTTTTTTTTTAGAAAACGAACACGAAGAGAAATGGACTTTTAAAACTTAAAGAATCACTATCAAAATCCCCGGCAGCGGCGCCAAAAACTTGATGTGCTATTCGTTAGTGCAAGTTTTAAATTTATAAGAGTGAATTACCAAATCTAGAAACAACACATACGAGCAAGTGTACTCGTCCGTTATAGCAAGATATGATTGTAAGTAGGGATCGTTCGCAGGGATTTGTGAGTGAATCGAAATATAAGTCTAAAAGTAAATCTCTAATGTACGCAAATATGATAATAAGCAAATTCAATAAATTAAAAACTACACTTGTTTAGACTAGTTTTCTACTTAATGACACACATGATTGTGATAACTTTTGATAACATGTTGATTGAGATAATTAGATGGTGATCTAATCTATTGTTTCTACAAGTTAAACCTTCGTCAAGATTTTAGTTCATAAAAACAAGCTTTAGGTGTAAACCAATCAATTCAAGATCTATCCAAGGTTCATAAGGTATGGTGGATATCTTAAACACAAGAAAAACTTTTATTACCAATCAAATACTCTTAAGAAATGGTCAATACAAAAGGTAACCTCTTCATAGACAAAAAGGTCACAATCGTTTATAAACAATTAAACTTTCGTCCTACTAAAGGTTTACAAACAATCTGATTTGATGTTGTAAAAGAATTCTCATTACAATCATACTTCTTGTTTCTTTGTTTTGTCAAGAATAATTATGGTGAAAAACAATCATTCATAGACAAATGATTATAACTAGTTGAGTAATAACAAATCTTTCGACCTTTGAAACTATTATCAATTAGTTAACCTTGGCTAAACAAATGTCACGATGAAACTTAAGGTACAATTGGTTCTTAGGATTGACTTGAAATTGAATTAAAACATGTTATTACAATCATCACTATCACTAAGTATAAAACATCATCAAAACAAGTGTAAAAAGATTACTAGCCACTCATGGCAAACATGCAAATAAACTCAGAATATTTAACATAAGAATCAATGGTTATAAGTCTTACAATGCTTTGAAATTGATAACAAATGACAAGGTATTGATAACCTAAGAGTTGGTGATGATTTCTTGAGATTTCCGGATTCCAAATGTTGCTTCCATGGTCCTCCAAAGTTCCTGGTTCTTTCTGCACGAATTTTCCTCCTTAGAGAGCTAGAAGATGATAATAATTGTGTGTAGTAATGAGAGTAAATGATATCTTCAATTGTGTGTTGAATGGTGTTGAGTTATGCACTTTTGAAGTCCCCCATAGGCTTGTCCAACACTCTTGGTCATAAATAAGAACTTAAATGCTTGAACTTGGACAATAAGACACTAAAAAGGGCCTAGAACCTTGGGAAAAAAGACCAAGATTCGTGCACAAAAGTTGGCAAAAACATGCAGAACTGACCAACCGATCGGTTACGGGTTGGCACGGATCGGTTGGTGAAGGGTACTTATGGCCATCCGATCGGTTTCACACCAACCGATCGGATGGTAACTTCTGACAGTTTTGGACTTTGACTTTGACTTGAGTAGCTCTTCATGTACTATCCAAACTTGATTAACTTCTGAACTTGGAACTTTGAGATGACAAAACTTAGGTTCTCATATGAATTACTTCATAGATTGGACTTTTGAGCTTGGGAATCTTCGTGTAATCGCGTATACTTCACTTCCTTCACTTTTTCTCCATTTTTCCTGTATTTGGCTAAATATGCTACAAAACATACTTTGATACGATTTAGTGGCAAAAGCATATAAAAACAACCAAATATCATACACAAAAACACTAATAACGCTTATAAAAACATGTTAACTTTGAGCGTTATCAAGCACGCCGATCTTATGGAGAAAGTGCGCCGCTTACGGGCACCTTTGGTCAACTATTCAACCACGAGTCAATCATAAAGTACGCCGGTTATATGTTACATGTGCGCCGGTCTTCAGTACAAATAATGACAATTTAGCGCCAAGTATGGAGAAGAAGCCCGTCGGTTTACACCAGTTGTGCGTCGTACTTCTCATGGCAGTTATGTTTCTACATTAATGAGCTACATCAATGATGAGGCCGATCACTTGCCTATCATTACTCACCAGGGACGTCTTAGGGTTGAAATACAACTATAAATAGAGGCTCAAATCGTGGTATTACACACACCTCAATCAAGAATCATCTCTTGATTAATAAGAAGAATAAGTAGTGGTTTTGCACCAAAAACCACTAGCTAAGGAGTTGAAGTCAGTACCATAACTGGAGAATTACTTTGGAACGTGAGCAACATTTGTAACTTTGGTATAAACTCGTTGCTAATCGTGAAACTACTTGTTTACCTTGTTTAATTTATTATGGATATGGAGTAGTAACTTTATGTTTATTTAAGGCACTTCTGCCATGAGTAATATAAGTTTTGTATCATGAATATTGAATCTATTATATATGCATTTGATATGTCATTATTAAGTCTCTTATCATTTGTCTTGATTGATCATTGTGATTACTTAAAGGTCGAAAGATGCAATTATGTTGGTTATATTATGAATTGTCTGTCTATAACAAGTCATTGCTATGCTTATGAGAATTGCTTAGTAAAACAAATGATGACCTTGACTATGACACGTTTAAGAACTAGTCTCATGTCTAACGATTTGACTAGAGAAAATGCATAGTTAATACTTCATACTTGGACCACACTTTATGCACTCTTTGTATCTAGAATCAAAGGCCTAAAGGAGATTCTCTTACCTAGAGTAGATATACTAGTTTACATGATCAACCATCATGCTTTACTTCTAAGCTTTGTCCATGTACCTTCTGTGATACTTATGCTTATTGTTCTCATGTGCTCAGCCTTGGATAAACATACCTTTAAATCAATTTGGCAAAACAATACAAAAATCTTAAATCCAACAAAAACGGTTTTAGTGATGTGACAATCATTGGAATCTAATTTTGTTAACCATATCTAACATAAGAAATCATTACTTCTCTTGGGACGACCTAGTCTTTCCTAAAAACCTTTACTATTAACGGGGGTTATACTTTTACCCATGTGTTTTGTGTATTAAGGAATTGGTGAAACTAGTCTTATAGATTTAAAGCTTTCGAAACACATCAGTGCCTTTTTAATTATCCCAACAAAATTGAATCCCTTATTTGTAACTTGTTCTGCGAAGGTTTCGTTGTACAAAGAGAGGGAGATTGCATTCATTGGGGAGTCGGGATCAATATATGCATTAGGTATAGACTGCCTCCTAGTAGTGCAAGAGATCTTAAAAACATTAGGGTCATTTTCCTCAATTCTATTCCCAAATCCTATGGAAAGTTTCACCGTACCCTTATCAAGTTTCTCCATGAAGGAACTATCCAATAATCCTAGGGGTTTGTCAAGGTTTCTTGAAACCTTCAGATCATCCAACTTTCTTACAATTGATTTCCCGAGTGAGTCCAAGGGGTCCTTAGACGTACCATGGTCCTTCTCAAGAATCTCATACTCGACTTCATCATTCTTTTTATCAGTTGGGTTGTGATCTTCTGCAGCCGGGCTAGGGATTGTGGTAATGGTGTTTACAAAATAGACATGGCTTGAAGAAGAGAAAGAACCCCTAATCTCACTTCCCTTTGGTGATATGTATTTGAAAAGTTTACTAGGGTCTTCTATTTTTACAAAAGATGGTGTTTGGTTAGTGATGGTAACAGATTTGACTTCTTCGGCTCGGGCCAATCCCTTAGTTGACGTTTTGGTAATTAGATTATTGATAATATTCAACAGATTACCAATCTTGTCATCTATGTCAGCTTGTTGTTGTCTAAATTGGTTTTTGATACGTGGGAATCGCACCAGGCTTTGCCTCTCAAGGGATCTTGAGAAGCTTACAACCCCCACCAGGCAGTGTACCTGATCGTTGTAGTATAGTATAGTGACAAGTACCGGGGGATTGATCGTTCAGCTAGGAATAGTGTCGCTAGGATTAGAAAACCTAAATACTAGTTCTAAAGATGAGAGATGATTCTTTTTGTATTTTTATATTTTTTTAGAAAGCAAGTAAAAATCTCGGGTTTGAAGGATTTGGGCGGAATTAGTTGCTAGTCAACTAACCCAATACTAAAGATGCAATCAAAATAAAATACTAGAAATGAAAATAAACTAAATTATACTAAGGTTGTGAGCAATAAGTGGAGAAAATGTGTTTACTTAGATTTCATTACTCCCTAGACATCTTTTACATGTTAATTACTTGTTATAGTTGCATGGATGACGGATCGTATTCCTTAATACCATTCATGGGGTATCGCACATAACTCCCCAATTCTATGAGCTCTTATCTCCTCCTATACCATGCCCAGCACAACCATAGGGATTATAAACAGTGGCTCATGCATTAAATACAACCAATAAAGACCTTAGTGCAATAGGTTCATGTTTCCTAAGACGTTCAAGCATGTTACCATTCGGAGATCTGCCAGTTTTCTTAAGCCTAACATATAAATTCATTCATCCAAAACAAGTATAAACAAGTAATCAACACATAATTAACATCTAGGTTTCATTAGATCTAAGCAAACACAAGATAGATCTAGCCTAGCATGATGGAATTAAGACAAGAACAAGAGATAGACAACCAACACATAGACATATTGATTGAATTAAAAGAACACTTATCTCAATTACACATGAAATGTATCAAGGGCTTAGAACCCTTGAAAAACCTGTAAAATTCGCATCAAGTTCGTACTTAGGGTTTCTCCAAAACTTCTCTCTTTTTAATGTAAAAATTAGAAAACTATATATAGGAAAAGGGGTCTGACGGCGTCAAGACCAAACTTGTGACGCCGTCACCTCGCCGCCAAAACTCTTCTCGGACTGCCTTGATCTACTTCTGACGCCGTCATGTGTTATGCATTTCCAGGCCGTCATGACTTTTACTCTTGACGCCCTTTCTTGTGACGCCGTCAAATCTGTACTGGGTCTTCATGGAAAATTGCTCTTGACGCCGTCAGGATGTTGCTCTTGACGCCGTCACCTACTGTTCCCAGCAAGGAAAATTAAGACTTTGGCGTTTTCTTCACTTTTATGCTCCAAAAACTTCCGAATTACTTCCTTTTCCAGATTTCACTCCCAAAGTACCTAAAATCACAAAAGGAACGATTTAAGGCAATATTTGATCAAATAAATTCAATTCCGGGCTTAAATAACCCCCTAAAAGTGGTTCATTTTTCGCCTCATCATATACCCTTACACTTGAGATTTGCTTGTCCTCAAGCAAATGCGCTTTTATTCTACTCAAATGACAAGTTAGGGATCATTTAACACTAATATAAAAGTAATTACAACAAATAATCGTTCCACTAAAGACCAATAGACAAGCACGGAGGTCATACACTAGCACTAAATAGTGTTTAGATACTCACATCTCTCGGGTGTAATAAAGTATAAATTACAATATGGAAACGGAAGATATCTCTCACTACCTGTCATAGCAAAATAGATTACCATAGGCTTGGGAAAGGATCAAACCTCCACCACATGGCGTAAGCACCTAGGATAAACTATCAAAGAGGTCTTTTAAAGGGTTGTAACGTTAGATGTAGGGATATGAAATACACGGTTTTGTTGGATAAAGGAAGTTTTACTGGTGGCGAGTTAACAATCTTGGTTAATTACATGTACAATATGGCGTTGCTAAGCCAAGACTAGACTTGACTTAAGCTAATAAATGAAAAATAACAAAAACATAAAATAAACATAGAATAAAAAGGATGGTAGTCCGTATGTTTTTTCTCTTTTTCCTTTTTCTATTTTTTTTTTCTTTTTCTTGATTTTTTCGATTTTTTTTTTTTTTTTTTTTTTTTTTTTTTTTTTTTTTTTGCATACACTCTTACCCTACCATCCAAAATAATACATCATAGGGAATGAGAATTCCCCTTACACTTGAATCTTTACATACTTTACATTAAACTAATCTAATGACTCGAATTAAGAAAATCAAAACACTTGGAGCACTTTTAAGATTAACGTACGTATGGGGGTAATAAATGATGTTCTTCCCCAGTACTCCATAAAATAAGTACTTTACCCATGAGTCCCAATCGTCCCAAAACAATATGTACAAGGATATGACTCGACTTAGCAACCATGTAATCAATTAGATAGTTAACTTAGGGTTTAACAAATAACAATAATGCACTAAAAATGAGCGCATACACGGAAGGCTAAGGCGATTTGGTTGTACATTTAAGTGGGGTGTAACAAATTCTTCCTTTAAGTAAAATGCTTAAAGTTAGAAACGAAAAGATAGGCTCGGAGGGGTGTACTAGGGGTTTCGTGTACTAAAAATGAGTACAACGCTAAGGGTGTGGGAAAATTAGTTGACTTAACTAGCCAAGTAATATGACTTAAATGGTCAAGTAATTATAATACGTGTTTAACACAAGGGTGATCCTAATGCCTCTTATCATGTAGTAAATCCTACCACACGAATGTAGTCTCACTAGCTGTCTCGGGATGCATCACTAACGCAAGTTCTAGAATCTAAATGCTACCGGTACACTCATAAGCACTAATAGTAAATGCTTTTCCTATCAAATCTAAAGGCGAACCTCACATATTTGGGTGGAAAATTTTTCTGAATATACGGTTATGTGCTAGTCATACAATCTCCTATCCATGAGACGCTTGCTATGGCTAAAGTTTCACTCCTAAATGTTGTAAAAAAATTTAAATTTGGCGCTAAAATTGCACTAACAAGTATTTCTCATAGTTTTATTACACATCTACCATCAAACAAAACAAACTCAAGTGAAAGTGCATATGTAAGGTATCATCTTTTTACCCTCCCCTTACACTTAAGATGAACATTGTCCCCAATGTTCAAGTAAAGAATGTAAAAGTGAAAAAGTAAAGAGAATGAAATCAAATACTCCCCTGATTCGCTCGGTATGGATAATAAGGTGGCCAGGTTAAATCTTTCTCCAAGAAAATGAACAATCAAAGCTTCCCTTCCAGAATATAAATCATCTTCTTGTCATACATAACCTGTAAATCCTGAGAAATAGACAAAACAACCTCGCGTAAAATCGGCGGCATCCTATATAAGTTACTAAATCCTAGAAAACAAGATAAGATCTAATGCTTGTAGAATGAAGTTTGCAGATTTCCTGGAGATTATAAAACTTAATAATTCACAAAAACCATAAGACTCCGTTAGAAAAACAAAACCGGTAAAATTTCCAGATTTTTTTACACGTGACGCCGTCAAGAGTTAACTCTTGACGCCGTCAGAAGTGACCTGCAGAAATTCTTATGTTAAGTTTTCAGAAAATTTCTGGAAAAACTTGGTCCTACTTCCTGGAAAATCCTGCAAAACTTCATTATGACTCAATACAAGCATTTGACTCTAACAAATACGAATACACATGTTCATTTAATATTGTGGAGAATCATGATCGGTTTATTTCTTAAAACCATATTTGGGGTTTCCCCTTACACTTATCTTTTGCAAAAATACTTTTAGGTGGAGTTAAGACTAGGCCAAAACAACAAAGTAAAGTATTTCCACTATTTAATTGAGAAACATGATCTACCAACAATAAAAACAAAGCATGCATACGGAAGCAAATAAAAACAAACAAAATAAAATCACACAAAACATGGGTTGCCTCCCAAGAAGCGCTTGTTTTTGTTCGAGTCACTAGCCTGACTCTACCCTTATTTAACGGAAATAGGGGAGGTTTTCCCTACACTTAGGATTAAGTGCGGGTGAAAGTAGCGATACACACCCTTAGGGTGGAAGTATGTCACGTGAGAAAATAGCGGTGGATGAATTATATGCTCAAAGGGGTGTGCTCCTATCATCATAACCTTACTTAATTCAATCGGGTTAATGGGTGGATTAAGATTTTCTCCTAGAAAGGGATCATTTTCTATTAACTTCAAGAGACTCCTAGTTGGGAATCCATCTTGACCTAATAAACCCGGTTTAAACCCATAATGTTTCTTGTGATCAATCATAAATGGGTGATGTAAGCATGTAAGGTCATTTTCCACTCCTATATTGGCTTCCTCTCTACAAGGCTTAGAGTCCACTACCTTCGTCCTAAGACTACCTGGACTATATGGTTTGATGGGTGGATCGGAACCTATTTCAATTTCTAAATTTTCATCCAAGGATGGAAGATTAGGTAACGGTTTTGGTTGAGGCTCCGGTTCATCAAAACTAGGAACTTCCCTAGAACTAAGAGTAAGGTTATCATTATAAGTATTCAAACCTATATCCTCTAGTTGTGTTTGGTTCAAAGGTTCTGCCTCTATTGGGGTTCCTAAAGTCTCTTCTACTTCATCCGAATAAGTCACGGGCGGTGTATATGCCTCAAATGATGGTAGGACTTGTGGGGTACTTGGTGGGTTTAAATTTTCAACTCTATCCTCCATCTTATCAGGATTACCAATGTGCTCAGCTTGTATTGTGGTGAAATCAAACCACCCCGTGTGCCCAGTTATCTAATCTATAGTTTTATCCCCAAACAAACTTCTTGCTTGTTCCCACAAACTTGCTATCAATTGATCCGTAACAGCATTTGTTGGGTTGTCCATTTTTTTGGCAAGTATGGCACAATTCTCTATGGTTTCCCATGCTTCATCAGCACTTAATCCCCAAAGGTCCCCATCTGCGGCATGGTCAATGTCCATTTTGGTATAGTGGTCGACACGATGGTAAAATATTTCAATTTGGGACCACAGATCAAAATTATGATGAGGGACTTTTCGGAGTAAATATTTAAAACGAGCCCATGCATCATAGATAGGTTCATCCTCATGTTGTTTAAACATCAAGATGTCATTTGGAGTGGGTGAATTTCGTGGTCGGTAGTATGGTGGATTCGCGTTCTCCATAATGGCTAACGGAATAGTCAATGGAAAGGTTTTTACAAAAAAAGACACAAAGAAAAGATAGACTAAAGAAGACCTAAAAATAAAAATAAAAATAAAATCTTACTAGAAATGAATCTAGCAAGTAGACCTAATAAAAAGAGATTCTAACCTAGACAATAACTATTCCCCAGGCTGCGGCGCCAAAAACTTGATACGTGGGAATCGCACCAGGCTTTACCTCTCAAGGGATCTTGAGAAGCTTACAACCCCCACCAGGCAGTGTACCTGATCGTTGTAGTATAGTATAGTGACAAGTACCGGGGGATTGATCGTTCAGCTAGGAATAGTGTCGCTAAGATTAGAAAACCTAAATACTAGTTCTAAAGATGAGAGATGATTCTTTTTGTATTTTTATATTTTTTTAGAAAGCAAGTAAAAATCTCGGGTTTGAAGGATTTGGGCGGAATTAGTTGCTAGTCAACTAACCCAATACTAAAGATGCAATCAAAATAAAATACTAGAAATGAAAATAAACTAAATTATACTAAGGTTGTGAGCAATAAGTGGAGAAAATGTGTTTACTTAGATTTCATTACTCCCTAGACATCTTTTACATGTTAATTACTTGTTATAGTTGCATGGATGACGGATCGTATTCCTTAATACCATTCATGGGGTATCGCACATAACTCCCCAATTCTATGAGCTCTTATCTCCTCCTATACCATGCCCAGCACAACCATAGGGATTATAAACAGTGGCTCATGCATTAAATACAACCAATAAAGACCTTAGTGCAATAGGTTCATGTTTCCTAAGACGTTCAAGCATGTTACCATTCGGAGATCTGCCAGTTTTCTTAAGCCTAACATATAAATTCATTCATCCAAAACAAGTATAAACAAGTAATCAACACATAATTAACATCAAGGTTTCATTAGATCTAAGCAAACACAAGATAGATCTAGCCTAGCATGATGGAATTAAGACAAGAACAAGAGATAGACAACTAACACATAGACATATTGATTGAATTAAAAGAACACTTATCTCAATTACACATGAAAGGTATCAAGGGCTTAGAACCCTTGAAAAACCTGTAAAATTCGCACCAAGTTCGTACTTAGGGTTTCTCCAAAACTTCTCTCTTTTTAGTGTAAAAATTAGAAAACTATATATAGCAAAAGGGGTCTGACGGCGTCAAGACCAAACTTGTGACGCCGTCACCCCGCCGCCAAAACTCTTCTCGGACTGTCTTGATCTACTTCTGACGCCGTCATGTGTTATGCATTTCCAGGCCGTCATGACTTTTACTCTTGACGCCCTTTCTTGTGACGCCGTCAAATCTGTACTGGGTCGTCGTGGAAAATTGCTCTTGACGCCGTCAGGATGTTGCTCTTGACGCCGTCACCTACTGTTCCCAGCAAGGAAAATTAAGACTTTGGCGTTTTCTTCACTTTTATAATCCAAAAATGTCCTAATTGCTTCCTTTTCCAGATTTCACTCCCAAAGTACCTAAAATCACAAAAGGAACGATTTAGGGAAATATTTGATCAAATAAATTCAATTTCGGGCTAAAATGACCCCCTAAAAGTGGTTCATTTTTTGCCTCATCAGTTTTCGAGCCTAGAAAGCTGCATCTCTTGAGAGGATCAAAAATCTCGCAGCACTCTCTCTTGGCTTTGTTGAAGAGAGTTTTGGGGAGGGTAGCATTCAGACCAGGTGAATGGAGGGGAATCATTGAATGATACGCTTTGAGTCCGACTCCAACTAAAATTTGCCTTATCCTTCCATGACTCATAAGCCTCATTGAAGTTCCTAGGTCCGTGATTGGTAGTGAGCCACTGATGAGTGCTCAAACACTCATCATTTTTGGTCTAATTTGAACTGCAAAACATACAAAAACACTCAGTAATGCATCAAAATACTAAAAATATTTCAAAATTGTGTTTTATATGTTTTAGATGCAAAATGAGCAAAAACAAATGAAAAACGCACAAAGTTTGCAAAATTGGCAGTTTCAGTCCCCCAACTTTCATAAAATTACAAATCTAGTCCCTGGATATTCAAAATATGGAAAATTATCACCAAAGGTCATTTTGAAATCATAAGTTGTCATATTTAGTCCTTTGGTGAAAAATCATAAAAGTTTTGGAAATTTACAAAATTAGTCCCTGGAGTTTCAAACTTTGGCAGTTTTGGTCCCTGGTGGGATAATTTTGAATAAAAAATCAATTTTGGTCCTTGGGAATTCATAAAAATCACTTTTAATCCCTGGATGAAAATTTTGAGAAAATTACAAGTTTAGTCCCCGGAGTTTGGAAATTTGCAATTTTGGTCCCCGGGTATTTTTATTTTGGAAAATATTAATTTTCATCCTTGTAATTCTCAAATGTGTCAAAATAAGTCCTTATGGTTACTTTTGGAAAGTTACAATCACAGCCCTTGAACTTTCACTAATTACATAAGTGGTCCTTGTGGTTTTTGCAAAATAAACAAAACAAACAAACCAAACCACCATTTACCCTAAACCCAAAATGCACCCCTGATCCAATAACCTCAGCCCACCCAAAACTTAAAACCCCAAGCCCACCAAAAACCGGCCCACCTCCAAACTAACACTACCTCGTTGACCCGGTCAAACCCATCCCTAACCCAGCCTTAACCCCCCTTTTCCCTCCACCATTAACAAACACCACCACCTCCCTAATCCCAGTAATCATGTCTCCCCCCTCCTCTCCAATCCCACAAAACACTCACCTACCAAACCAACCCACCCCCTCCTCATTAAATAACCTCACCCAATCCACTCAACCTGTCCAATATAACTTTCCCGCCAAAAGAGAAATCAAAGGCTCAGATCAAAGCAAGGCATCCTACGGCTCAGAAGTGAGTGGGAAAGAAAGAGAGATATCCAAGGGCCTTTAAAAGTGAAGAAAAAGAGCAGAATGAGTATTAGAATAGAGTAGTGTAGCAGTAGAGTAATTTTTAGTATAATGTAATCATTTAAACTTAATTTCTTTTTTCAGTTGTAATTCTAGTTAAAATCAATTGTAGTCAAGTTATTTTGTGTAATTTGAATCATCTTTGAAGTTAATTTCAGTCCTTGTTATTTAAATTTCAAACCTGCAATTTTCCATAAAATTCTCAATTCACTCTTAAGCTGATAAGAGTTGTTGTTCACTGGTTCTTTTAGCTCAGTAGTGTTCCCTAATAAGCTTTTGTAAGATTACTAAGGTTTGTAGGTGGTTCAAAATCAAAACTAAAAAAAAAAAAAAAAAAAAAAAAAAAAAAAAGAGAGAGATAGTGTAAAAGCATAAATAATAAAAAAAATCATCACAGAGGAAGTTGAAAGCAAAGAAGCAGAGGTGATTGTATATTCTCAGGGTTTAGAAGCCTTGAGGAAGGCATTAGGTTGTGTATTGAGTTCTTTGTTCATGTTTGCAGCTTGGAATCAATTTGTAAGTTATAAAATTTGATTTTTGCATTTTATCAGTTCTAGTATTTTCTGTGGTAATTTTGTGTTTTTTAAGTTTCATTTATTATACTTAAGCATTTGTAAGCCTAAAAGTAGTATGGTTAATGGTAGAATCTTAGGATGTAGTGAAAACTGCCATTAAAGGGGTGTTTGGTTGAAGGTATTTAGCTGTGTTCTTGTTGTCCATTATTGCAAAACTTGGTTTCAGTAAGTCTATTTTGTTCATATGAGCTCAGTTTCACCACCATTTTGGTCAATTTTTACCCAAAGTCAAAAAATCATCACCAAGACCCCCAACAGTTAACTGTTGGGGTTGTGTGACCTCAAACCCCCCCCCCCCCCCCCCTTTCAACTTATAATTCATATTTTTAGCTTAAGTTAGACTTATTATAGCTTAATACAACCCTTAGAATCATCTGTGATCATTTCAAGTTCATATTAGTCAAAGTATCAAATTTTCTTAAAAAGTCAACTTTACCATTGTCAGATTTTTACAAAAGTTCACAGATTTTTATTGAATTTTGTAGTTGATTTTATGGATTAAAACCTGTTTTATCTTGTTCTCTGTCAGCTCATCTTTGAAATCCTACATGGCTTACATTTTTATGATTTTTCTGTTGGTCCCTAGCTTGCCCTAAAGTAGCTTGCAGGGCAAGCTGCTCCCTTGCACATCAGTTACACCACCACCACCACCACTTGGTGGTGGATTTCTGGCCACCTCAGTGGGCCCCAGGCCATGAACCTTGCTTCTTTTCTCTCCCCTCCTACCAGGGTACCAGGTTTGACCATTGCTTTGACCTGAAACCCAATGGGCCCCACCTGAATTGGCCACACAAGGCTGTCTCATTTTCAGTCCTCAAAACAATAAGTTGAGTGCTTATTTTGTAGCTTATTGCTTATTCTGGGGTCATACTTAGTTTTTTCCAGCTTATTCAAGTTCCTATCACTAGTTTAAGCCTGAATCACCTATTGTGGGTCCCACTTTAAGCCATTTTAGCTCATTTCACATCTGGTCAACATAAGTCAACTGTTGACCCTTTTTGCTTATATTTTGCTTATTTTCAGTTTATAAAAAGTTTGTTTTTATAAAAAGTTTTCATTTTTAGTTGTAAAGTAAGTTTCCAAAAGAAAATTCCAGAAAATCAAAAGTAATTTTTAAGTGATAGTTTCTATTTAATTTTATTTAAATTTTATTTTTCATTTTTAGATTTTAATTAAGTACTTGTCATTTTTATATTTTTATTAACTACCTCTTATATTAAAGTATTTATAATAATTTTTTCAGATTTTTATTTTATCTTTTAGTATTTATTAGATTTAATCTTAGTTTTATTGATAATTAAGTAATAATTAGTTTTAAATAGCATAATTAGTTTTTACTAAGTAAAACTTAGTTTTTATATTTTTTATAGCTTTTATATGTTATAAAGTAATTTTAGAAATTTTCTTATAATTTTTACTGTTCATTTAGTATTTTTCTTAATTTAAAATAGTTAATTAGGTAATTAGTAATTAATTAGTTATTAATTAATAAAAAAAATTCACAAAAAGACAAAAAGACTTATTTTTAATTTTAAAACTTATTTTTAGTTATTTTATAATTTTGGGAATTTTATTTTCACCTTTTTAGTATTTAAATAATATTATATTGTATTCTAGTTATTTAAGTATTAATAATAAGTATTAAATAGTTTTTATTTAATATTAAATAATTAAATAGTGTAAAAAGTAATTTTAATTTTCTAAAAAGTTTCTTTTATTATTAGGATTGTAAAAATGTGATTTTCACTTTTGTAAGTATTTTATTTTACTAAAACTCGCGTTTTATTTTGTACGTTTACGTTTTATTTAAACGTAACGTACGCGTTTTTAGGTTTTAAACGTTTCTGGTTTTTCTCACTTTCTTGTCTTATTCAAATAGCTTGTTTAAGCTATTTTCTAGTATATTCCTTAGTTCTAATCACTCAAAACCTTTTTCTGTCCAAATTCACCCGATCACGAAACCGTTTGATTACAATTCACACCTCGTCGGGACATAACGACCCGGGGAAACCTTATACTTCCGCGGAGTATTGATCTAGGCTATTTGACTTTGTTGACCATTCCTTGGTCAATATAAGTTAGGTGGTTCGGGCTCAATCAGCCACTTTTCTCCCGCTCCGTTGGTACGCGAGGATGCGTAGTCCGCAAAAGCTTGTTTGGGGAGTTTCATGCAATCACAAGTGTCGTAGGGACCACTACAATGCTCACATGAAGAAGTGATTTTATTCACTTGGCTTGAATGTTTAGGCGTCTCATAGGATTTGATGAGAAACTTGACTTGGTCCTCAAGTTCCATGATCCTATGGTCGAGAATGCTTGGATTGTTCGAAGGCAAAGATATTGCCTTGACCGTTTTGTTCAAATCACGGGGGTCATTCCAACATTCGTTGTGTTAGAGAGCGAGATCTTATATGATTCCCCAAGATTCCTCCGCATTCTTATCACGTAGCTTACCACCGGCCGCTTGGTCAATGGTTTGCCTTGTGGAGAGATTGACATGATCATAAAAGATTTGGACTTGGAGCCAAAGATCGATGCCATGATGAGGGACTTTTGGAGCAAGTCCTTGAAACGAGTCCATGCTTCGTAAAGAGTTTCACCTTGACGTTGTTGGAACATCAAGATTTCATTCCTTAACTTGGTAGTTCTCCCCGGTGGGTATAGAGCAAGGAAATGAGAGGTGAGATCATCCCAAGAGGTGATGGATCCCATGGGTAAACACTCAAGCCATTGACTAGCTTGGTCACGTAGAGAGAATTGGAAGAGACGCAATCGTGTCGTCTCTCGAGTGGCAACATCAAGGTCTATGGAGTTAACAATTTTAAGGAAATCCTTGAGATTTTGGTTTGGATCTTTGAAACGAAGTCCACGGAATGCACATCCGCTTTGCACCAACCAGATGGTGTCAGATCGCAAGGGAGATACATTGGCTCCTTGGTTAAGCTCGGGTGGGTTTTGGTGGTTTGGTTGAATGATGGGGTCGATGATATTATCACCTTCCATGATGGCGGATGATATGGATTACAAACAAAGACACGAAGAAAAAGATAGACTAAAGAAATCCTATGAAAAAGAAAATAAAAATCTCACTTGATATGAATCTAGTGAGTAGACCTAATCGAAAATTTTCAACCTAAGCAATAATTATTCTCCAGCAGTGGCGCCAAAAACATGATGCGGGATTTCGCAACCTCACAAAAGGTTTTACTTCTCAAGGGATCTTGAGAAACTTGCAATCCTCCAGGCAGTGTACCTCACCGTTGTAGTGTAGTAAATGGTAGGTCCGGAGGATTGATCGTTCTCTATGGGAATAGTGTCATTAGGATTGAAGTGTAGATCAACTAGGTCTAAAGGTGAAGGATGATTCTTTTTGTATTTTTATAATTTTTTGAAAGCAATTAAAATCTCGGGTATTGGAAGAGTGGGCGGAATTAGTTGCTAGTCAACTAACCCAAAAACTACGAATTAAACTAAAAACAATAAAATAAAAATAACAAGAAAAGTAAATGTGGTGGACTACTTATATGAGACAAACGTGTTTACTTAGATTTCCTTACTCCCTATTTATCTCTTGTTGGTTAGTTGAGTGTCATACTGCAATTGTTTAGTTGAAGGGTTGTATTCCTTAATACCAGTCATCGGGGTGTGCACAGCCTTCCCCAACTCCATAAATATCTATTTCTTCTTATGACGACACGTTTAGTACCTTATCATAGAATCATCAACATCTACTCATGCATTAAATACAACCAATAAAACCGTAGTGCACATCCGATTACGTTTCTTAAGACGTTCAAACTTGTTCCCGTATTATTAGCCAGTTTTCTTAAGCCTAACGCAAATCAATCAACCAAACAATAAACAACTCACCAAAAATCAATAACTAGGTTTCATTAGACCTAAGCAAACACAAATAAACCTAAGCTAGCATGTTAAAAGGAAGAAAAGATAAACAAGAAATCAAACAACACATAGACATGATGAATGATTAAAAGATTACTTATCTTCAATGAAAAATGAGAGAAAAGAGGGTTTGGGAACCCTTGAAATCTCTGGAAATTCGTCTCTAGGGTTTTGCAAAGTTACCCCATCATAATCAATGAAAATTCCAAAACTATATATAGATTTTATAGGCTGACGGTGTCAGGTTATAGGTCCTGATGCCATAAGAACGCCGCTCTTTAGGATTTCGTATCGCCCAAGAGATCTTTTGACGTCATCACTTGTTAAGGGTTCTGAGCCGTCTCGTGTAGTTGCAAAGCCAGACGACCTCAACTCTTTTGCACCTGACGGCGTCAGGTACAAACTTCCAATTTTTTTTTCAGGGGCGTCACGTGTAAAAGTTCACCAGTTCCATTATTCAAATGACGGTGTCAGCATCCAAGCCTGAAGCCGTCAGGTGTAAATTCCTGACTTTTCTTGACTTTCTTGTTTTCTTCATTCTTGAGCATAAAAACGTCCAAAATGCTCCATATTCGAGAAATCATGTCCCAAGTACCGAAAATGAGAAAAGAAACAATTTGAGGTAATATTTGATCAAAACTTCACGACTTAGGGCTTAAATGACCCCCCCCCCCCCCCTAAAAACGCATCAAATAAATTCTTATCAGACACTCTGTCATGGCGTATCTAACCTTGGTTGTATTAGTTAAAAATTTTCATTATCGATGTTAATATTTGTTAGGGTTATTGCACTCAAGAATCATTGTATTTCTGAAAAATGTTCAATTAGATCATTGTACAACTTTTTTGTTTAATAAAGTCACTATACTAACGTTTTAATACTTTTAAGTCACTATACTGTTAAGAATAATTTATTCAAATCATCGTAATATTTTTATGCTTATTTAAGTCTATAAGCTTTTTGAAATATGTTATTCAAGTCATCAAAATTGTTGTATAGTATTCAAAAGTATTTTACATATATTTGGCATTTATGTATTCATTTTTATGCTTGTTTTTAAATGTTTAGTGTATTTCATTTTAAATCATGTATTATTACATATTTTTACATGGGATAATTACCAAAATGTCCTGTTGCTCTGTGGTCTAGGCATTTTTAGTCCGATTTTGAAATATTCTTGATTTAGCCCGGGTTGCCCTGAGCAACAAGCGTATTGCCATCCGCATGATGACATGTGTCCTTCAGTTGCCCAAAAATTACAAAAGTTGCCCAAAAAACACAAAAGTTGCCCCAAAAAATGACACTTGTCATCATGCGGGTGGATATACGCTTGTTGCCCAGGGCAACCCGGGCTAAAACGAGAATATTTCAAAATCGGGCTAAATATACCTAAACCCAGGGCAATCGGGCTATTTTACTATTTATCCCTTTTTACATTATGTGTGCGTCTCTTAGATCTAAATAGTTTCTAAGCTAATAGGTCATCAAATTTTGATATTCTTGTTTGTACATTTTTTATGTCTTTCAAATGCGACTACTCGCCTTTTATGTCCACGTCCAGTATGGAATTTAACACTTTCATTTAATTATTTTTATTTATTTATTTTTATGAACGGCAAAATTTTATTAAAAAGAAAAAATAAATAAATAAATAAAAACTAGCAAGAAGCTAGGAAAGATTACAAACTAATATAGTTGGGGTTTTGTAACCATGAAACCCAATTAATTTTAGCAAAGATAAACAAGTCACTCATCGTTCAAATAATAACAAACATTATGTTCAAATATTTATCTTTTTTTTTTTAATAATCTTAATACATATCTTGTAATTCAGAACATTACACTTTTAAATACAACCATAAATAATGAACACGTAAATACAAGATATATTAGAAATGTTTTTGTTTAACAAATTTTAACAAGTTTGATGAACTAAATAACATGTTTTGGCAAGTTTAATGACTTGTATGAACATAAAATTAGTACAATCACTAAAATAAATAAGTTTTAGTAGTATAGCATTCTTCTTAAATAGAAGTATTAGTACAATGATTTCAACAAACAAAAAAATTGTCATTTTTTAAAAGTACAGTTACCTTTGAGTTCAATAACCTTATTTGTTATTAGAGAGTGTGTGTGTGTGTGTATATATATATATATATATATATATATATATATATATATATATATATATATATATATATGGGTTAAAATAAAAAGGGTCTTATAATAAAAAGTGTAGGAAGGATTCTGAGGGCGACATGTGTCACCCCTATGTCACATCATATGACACATGTCACCCCACCCCCACACACCCAACCCCCCCAAAAAAAAAATTGTTTCGCCAAAATTTTTTAGTGCATCAAAAAAAAAATTTGGGGGCAAAATTTTTTTTTTTTTTTTTCGCCAAAATTTTTTAGTGCATCACAGTTATAAAGTTACTGTATCACAATTATAAAAGTTACTGCATCACAGTTTTAAATTTAGTGTATTAAGGTTATAAGTTACTGCAACATAGTTGATGCACTAAACTATTAACTATGATGCAATAACTTATAATAAAGATACACCAAAACTTAAAAAAGAATCGTATTTTAATTATGATGCAGTTACATACATATATGATGCATAAAACTTATGATAATTCAGTTTCTTTATAACCATGATGCAATAACTTTATAACCATGATGCAGTAACATTAAAACTATGAATGCAGTAACCGTGATGCAGTAAAATCATAATTGTGATGCAGTAAACGTGATGCAGTAACTTTATAACCGTGATGCAGTAACTTTATAACCGTGATGCAGTAAAATTTTTTGGCGGGAAAAAAAAATTTCGGCGGGGGCAGGGAGTGGGGGTGGGGTGACACGTGTCATATGATGTGGCAAGGAGGTGACACATGTCACTCCCACAATCCTTTCTAAACTTTTTATTATAAGGCTCTTTTTATAATAACCTCACCCTCTATATATATATATATATATATATATATATATATATATATATATATATATATATATATATATATATATATATATAATCCAAATTCAATAACCAGAATAAACGATTAGAAACTTCACTTGACAAACCAATTAAGAGCACGGATGGAACAACACGAATGAGTAAGAATTGGATGGAAGGATGATTCGGAAAGGATAGACAAAAACATGCATCATAAGCAACAAGCAAGTTAGTTAGACATACCAAGAGTGCGAAACAAAACATTGTATTAAGATTGACAATGTTTAGGCTCAATGAAGGCACTTTTGTGTGGATGCAGATCCGCACATAATCATAGTCATCACTCGATGCCTTAATTAGGATCATTAACCCTTCTAAATGATTATGTAAAAAAGATGATCATTGCTGTAACGATATTGACTTTTACTTACATAACAGCTAATCATATACATTAATGAAGTGTATCATTTAAAAACAGAAGCAGAGCATTGTCCCAACCCACTTGACACATTATGTACCATTTTGACCCATTGGCCATTAGCTCCTTAAGGTTTACCAAAATTCATCAGCAACAAAAAAACCAAATAGGACATCATAGATTGACAAAATGCTGGCTACAACACTATGGGTTTCATCATTGTGTATGTTAAAAATACATATATGGCAAAATTCCCTACAAATTAGCAAAGATATCTTAAATTGATCACAGGCTCATATTTCATGATAAAACTGACAAAAACAACTTAAGCACATGCCTTACGCTAACTGGGAACACAAAACATTATGATTGACGTCCACTTAAGATGTCTTCTGATCTACCAAACCGATCTGCATTATGACTAAACCTCATCTAGCTGACATAATACATGTTGACTCTCAGCGCATGTTACCCTCGCGCAAGACATCAATCATGTCATATATCTTCTTATCTGCTTTAGATTGAATCTGCACGTCAAAAATAGCTTCAATGATTAGATTATTTTGCCAAATCAAGCACTAGCAGGAATTTGAGTTTGTGTAGTGAAGCCAAGTCCCTAGTTACGACTCAGCTTAAGCTGTTTTTCAACAGATTTTGGTTCTTATTATCTAAAGGTCAGGTAATCTGTTTTGGATAATTATCTCATTCTAGCTTCAAAAAGTTATATATCTACAGGTAAAGTAAAATTAACTATTTACCCTACTTTTCACCTAACTTGATAGTTAACATCTGTCCATTTCACATCTCCTTTTTTATCGTCAAAAATGTCGTTTTGGTAAACCGACCCATCAATTTTTAGATAATCAGGTTATACAAGAACTAACATGTCTTATTATGTGATTATTAAACAGCCCAAACACTATTCTACAACCTGTCTTATAACAACTAATCATTTGATTGGAAGTATCGGTATCACATATAATCACTTTCAACAAGCACATCCAAACACCCCGTTAAAAAGATATAGTTTGATGGTGCTTTTGCTACCAATTCTTTATTTTTATTTTTTCTATTTAGCAGAGAAAAGAGTTAGCACCTTCTTAGCGAGAAAAAGTGCAGCATCAATAGCACCTTCAGCATAGATTGATCTCCCACAAACATTGTGCTGAAACTCGAATGAAACCCTACAAAGAGAAAAAAACACATGATTCAATTGCTCACTGAAAAAGATTCAAAACCTCCCTCTCCCAGTTCAAGAATAAATCATGAGCTTACGTTCCATCAGGGGATGTCAGATGATACATATGGAATGCATGTCCATTAAGATGCTCCTCTGGTACACCAACCATTTCAACTTGTTGTTTTGGATCTCGTATCAATTGTACCTGATAAAAAATAACAAATAAACATAAAAAAGAATGTAAAGATCAAGAACTTATACAGATAATGTAGCATTACAAGATGCTTGGAAAATAAAGAAATTATAATAGACAAACTAGTTTCTGATGTTGTTATGGCATGACCATATATTCCTGGTACAAGGAAGCGCCAATATTGTGTTTTATGATTAAGGATTATAGACCTAATGAAATAACAAATATAAGAAAAGTGAATTACCTATGTAACCAATTTACTTGATACTTTGCATCAAAACAATTATCTTAGCTGGAAAAAACAAACATGTAACTGCAAATAACATTTGTAACCATTGTACATGAATTTTCCCTAAAGAAAGCCACTATAGAAATTTTAGACAGATTGATCATGTATTGCAAGTACAGAATTTTGCGGGTTACTTTCCAAACAGGATAGTTAGTTAGATAGAAAGTGTCAAGTACGACGGTTACAGAAGTTATTTGCTCAAATCGAAAAGTTGCAATTTACTAAGTGGAACCACATAGGTTAATATTGCTTCAAAAGAACAGTATGCAGCATATATCCTATATGTCTTACATAAGGCATTCTTTACACATAAGATGACAAAAGACATGTAAACTAAAGGATAAGTTATTCGTTGACATGAATTATCGTGACCTACCTGATCTATGTCAAAGTCGACCCCCAATTTCTGAAAACATGATATGACAGCTTTTGCTGTTCCAGATGTGTCCAACTTGGTAGCTTGGTGAGATTCCAACACCTGTTACAAAATCGCCATAAGAAACAAATAGAGATGAAAAAAGTGGTTTTCTGGTGGGTTGGGTTATATAGGTAATAATATAATGGGTTCATGTCAAAATGGGCTGATTTTAGTACGGTTCTGATCAGGTTAGATTAACCCGAAAAATGTGGTCTAATTCTATGTTTATTTTTTTATTGATAACTAGTGTGGTTACCATAAATCAAAGAGTTTTACTATTACAAATGCAGTCTACTTTTTTGCATAAAACAATGTAGGAAGTTGTAATTCATACTAAAACACTTTGGGAGACTTACAAACTTTTGAACAACTTCCGATTTAGCAGAATTTTTATTTTACCCATTTCACCAGTTGCAGATAAAACGAATGCCAGATCGACGGATTCATAGACAAATGAGTTTAAATGGACAATTCTAAGAACAAATAAGTCAATTAAGAAAATGATACGAACCTATCCCATACTAGGCTCGTATCGGTTCATAAGTCCAAGTGTAGAACTCACTCAAAAAGCTAGCTTGTAAGAGGAGGGGACACCTAGACTTATAAACCACCACCCAATCCCATACTTGGGCGATGTGGGATCGTAACAATACCCCACCCTTTGAAGAACCAACGTCCTCGTTGGTCACGGCTATGTTGGTCACGGTTGGCACCCCTCCTTGGGTCCAAGCCACCACTCCATAGGCCACCACTCCGAGCTCGTTGGTCACGGCTGTGTTGGTCACGGTTGGCACCCTTCTTTCGGGTCCAAGCCACCACTCCGAGTGTTGGAACCTCAAATGGTAGGGCTGGCTCTTGATACCAATTGATACGAACCTATCCCATACTAGGCTCGTATCGGTTCATAAGTCCAAGTGTAGAACTCACTCAAAAAGCTAGCTTGTAAGAGGACGGGACACCTAGACTTATAAACCACCACCCAATCCCATACTTGGGCGATGTGGGATCGTAACAAAAAACTTTTGAAACAATAACGCAAATACAGATATAATGTAAAAACGTTTTTCAAAAATCATTGATGTTGTTAGCACCAAACAGTCTTAATAGCTACAAAGAAACAGCTCCTATTCAATTGCAATTTTTGCTTTTCAATCAGATATGGAGTCCCTTGTTACCTTTTTACTTTTTCATTTAATTAGGTGAACTTTGTGAAGCACTGAATCAAGAAGTATTATCCGTGTACACAGAGTTGGTAAACAATCGATAATGGACAAATGACTACATTGTATTGCCTTAACTAAAACTGTGAAATTACAAGACTATATATAACCTTTACTTGGCTTGGAAACAAAGTTAGGTTAATAATATTGGGTTTGGCCCTAATACGACTTAGATAACCTAATACTAATACTACTATAATTCTAACATCCCCCTTAAGCATTGATCATGCCCAACTTGTTACAAATATAAAACCCAAAAATAATCCAACTCCTCCTTAGCATAATCTTCCTCGTAGCAATAATCCAAACCTTCAACAAATGTAAAGCTAATAGATCTCACTTGGGATCGAACTAAACAGGTCCCACTTGGGATTTAATCAAAATACGAAATAACCTGAAGAAAACAGGTCTCAATAGATATCACATGGGATATAACCAAATACTAAGCAACCAAACAAAACAGGTCTCAACTAACCAAAAAATTCCAAAAACGAAGCAACCTGAAACAAAGATGTCAGGACAGGTCTCAACTAACCAAAATATGAAGCTATCTGAACAAACAGGTTTCAACTAACCAAAATCCAAAAACAGGAACAAAATCATATGGTCTCACGAGGTACAGAACTCAGAACTAATCTCACGGAGATCATATTAAACATTAATCAACGAGTCGTAAAACAAACCCCAAATCAGAATCTGAGCTGAGCTCGATTATAACTTCAATAACAAAATCAGCAACCAAAAACAAACTGGAATCATGAAGCTCCAAAAAAATCGAAAACCAAATCCTCACAATTTGAACCAGATCTAACTAAACAGCTGAACCAAAGCACATATCGAAACAAAACCAGAAATCACAAGAAAATTCAGCAAGTTGAGCAGAAACTTCGAGGACCTATATCTCCATGTAGAAATATCAGATCACGAATTAATCTGGTAAGAATGTAGATCTATGTGTCCAGAAGCTACAAACCAAAAATCACGACCATCCAACGGTTAACGAAAGAGTTACGGCTATTGTCCCGTAGGTGGGCAGAATGTGACGAACGAGAAAAGCAAACTTCAACAGGTTGTTTCTATGACTTTTTCAAAACTTCAACTAAAAAACTGAATGGTTAAAGCTAAAACTATGTGTCTAGAACATAATGTACAAATTTGAAGGCCCTCTATGAATCTCAGATCATGATTCACCTACAGCTACTCAGAATATGACTAACTAAAAACAAACCGACGGAGTGAAAACGAGCTCAAAGTCTCAAACAAAAACAGGATCCCTCCGGACCGCCAACAATTAGTCGGGAACTGGAGGATGACTTTTATTTCAGCGACTTGTACCTAAAGCTCAGAGTTGGTAAACAATCGGTAATGGACAAATGCCTACACTATATTGCCTTAATTAAAACTGTGAAGTTACAAGACTATGCCTATATATAACCTTTACTTAGCTTGGAAACTAAGTTAGGTTAATAATAAAGGGCTTGGCCCTAATACGACTTAAATAACCAAATACTAATACTACTATAATTCTAACAAACCGCAAAACTTTCTAGAATCTGGACAATGAAGAGTCAAACAACTGCTCGCCAGAAAAAGTCTGCCAGTGCTTATAAATACTTGCTCTGATCTAACTATATCATAAATATGAGACCTGAAACTCTATATGATCAAGATTAGAAAGGCATTAACCTATCATCAATGATCAGTTTCTTTCAGTTTGTAGCAATATGTGGCTAATGAAGTCTAATTTGGTGAGAGCAGTTCTTCAGTTATTCCTCTCACAGTTTTACAGTAAAAAATTATAATAATCCAATAGATAGAGCAAGCATCCAGGCTAGTGTTCCCAAAAGGCGTAGTATTTGCACCAAAATCCAGCCTTGGTGCGCCCATTTAGTATAATAGTAATAAATTATACGACTTGGCCATAAGGAAAGAAACAGATTAAGAGCCATAACCAAGAGAATTAACAATACAACTGTGTTAATTTATGTACAAAATCAACTCTACATCTAACCACAAACCAACGATCAAAAACTACTCGCATCTGTTAAAGTAGATAGAGACAAGTACCTCTAGAGTATATCCGGAGAATGCTCCAGGAAATTGCTTGGACATAATATCCATGGCTGCCAAGAATGCTACAACCTGAACAAAATAAGCGACTATGAGACTAAACATCTTTTAAGAAAAAGCGTCAACAACTGTATTCATCAAACAATACCATAAACATTTTTCACCTGTTTCCCCATTTGGGGAGAGATCACGGCATAAAGATTCGCATCTTGCACAGTTTTATACAATAGATCCCTATCTCCACCAGTAGTTCCCATCACAAAAGGCACTCCACTTTTGCAATACAACTCAGCATTCTCTGCAGATGGATAAAAATAGTGACCGCACTAAACTAATATGGTAATACAGATTATAAGACATCATATAAATCAAAGAATTGCATGTTTACCATTGACGGCATTAGGTACTGTGAAGTCCACTACGATCAGATTCGGATATTGTTCAACAATAGAGGCTAAAGTGGTCTCTCTATCAGAGGGACCATACACTTGAATATTCTTTCCTCCCACTTCCACTGTCTTCCCGGCATCTTTTTGAATACCAAACGAAGCAGGAACAATATGAAGCCCTGCAGAAATTCCCGCCTCAATAACTGCCTCACCCATTTTCCCCATACAGCTATTCACCTAAACAATATTGAAAAGTGAATAATATAGGAGGAATTTAGCAATAAAAAAGTGTTGAGAACGTATAAAAGGGTAAAAATAGTACCATGATGGGAAGAGCAAGATTGTTTGTTGCTAGTGTAGCCGATATGGAAAGCATAGACCTTTGTTTTGTACCAAAACCAGGACAAAGTTTTCGGCTTGTGAGCGAAACAACATTTTGTTGTTGTTGTTGTCGTCCAAGAAGATTCAGCGGCACTTGAAGAACGAAACCCATTATTTGTTTATCAAGCAGCAAATCTATTTACATAAAAGTGTGTATCAGCAAATCTATTTACATTTACTATTTGTACTTCAAATTATACATACAGACACATGAAGAATGGATTACCAAATACCTGATTGACGGCTGAAGGGATATCGACAAGAGTCGCAGGCAGGCAGGCAGGCAGGCGGGATGATGGAGTGAAGGTTTTGTGTTTTGTGGCAAGGGTTTTACGCTTTCCAGCTTTAGTCCTTTCAGCTTCAAATAGATTTGCTTACTACCCTCAACAGAATACACCTACTTGTTTTTGGAACCATAGTATAAATCATTTGTTTTTTTTTTAAGAGAATGGGAGAGGAAATGACAATATTTTTTCTTTTATAAAAGAGGAAAGTAAATTATGCTAAATTTCTCTCATAATCTTATTCTTAAATTGGGATGATTTGGAAAGAAGATGATTTTTGCGCATAATTTTATTAAATCTCTTTTTTTTCTCTCCAACTTAGGAACACAAACAAAAAACCAATATTTTTTCCTCTCCTCTTCTTTTCTCTCGTTTTAAAACTCTTCATTTCTCTTCTTTTCATTGTATATCTCGGGAACAAAGTATAAGCTCATTTAACTTTCTTATCAACTTTCTTCTTCTTACAAAAACATTAAATAAATTGGTTTACCATAATTTTTTTAACAGAACCGGTCTAGAACCCTTACGTAGTGACAAAATTTACAGCGAAAAATAATTATAATTGAAATATTGTGTTAAGTGTTTCGTGTAATTAAATTATACAAATGCTTATATACAGGAAAGTGCCCTCCGTAATTGTATCTATAGGGTAATTGTTGGCTCTCCTCTTATAAATACGGTTTTCAATGTCTCTCCTTTCTTGATATGCCCCGAAGAAAGAATAAGATAGCCAAACTGTTTATTGAAGATGTTGGACCCTTTTTACTTGGATAATATTAACTACAAAGTTAATCTAACCAAGTTCCATGATATAACGATGTAATGATTAATAACAAAAGTAAATAAACGTAAAAGATAAGACAAGAGATTTTTCAACGTTTAATTCTTTATTAGAAATTAATCAAAAGAATTATACCCAAGTGTTTGTGAAATAACACTTGGGATTGAAATGACAAGTATGGTATTAACTCCTCACGAAACTCAAACTAAGTTTGAGTGACAACTAAGATCCAATGAGCTATCTGATGAGGCGAAAAATGAACCACTTTTAGGGGGTCATTTAAGCCCGGAATTGAATTTATTTGATCAAATATTGCCCTAAATCGTTCCTTTTGTGATTTTAGGTACTTTGGGAGTGAAATCTGGAAAAGAAGGCATTTTAGACGTTTTTGGAGCATAAAAGTGAAGAAAACGGCAAAGTCTCAATTTTCCAAGCTGGGAACAGTAGGTGACGGCGTCAAGAGTAACTTTTTGATGGCGTCAAGAGTAATTTTCATGACGACCCAGTACAGAAATGACGGCGTCACAAGGAAGAGCGTCAAGAGTAAAATGCATGACGGCCTGGAAACACATAACACTTGACGGCGTCAGAAGTAGATCAAGGCAGTCCGAGAAGTATTTTGGCGGCGAGATGACGGCGTCACCAATTTGGTCTTGACGCCGTCAGACCCTATTTCCTATATATAGTTTTCTAATTTTTACACATAAAGAGAGGAAGTTTTGGAGAAACCCTAAGGCCGAACTTAGTACGAATTTTACAGGTTTTTCAAGGGTTCTCAGTCCTTGAAACCTTTCATGTGTAATTGAGATAAGTGTTCTTTTAATTCAATCAATATGTCTATGTGTTGGTTGTCTATATCTTGTTCTTGTCTTAATTCCATCATGCTAGGCTAGATCTATCTTGTGTTTGCTTAGATCTAATGAAACCTAGATGTTAATTATGTGTTGATTACTTGTTTATGGTTGTATTGGATGAATGATTTCGATGTTAGGCTTAAGAAAACTGGCAGATCTCCAAATGGTAACATGCTTGAACGTCTTAGGAAACATGAACCGATGTGCACTAGGTTTTATTGGTTGTATTTAATGCATGAGTAAATTCTAATGATCCCATGTTAGGAGCTTCTTAGCCGGCTCGACATAGGAGTGAAGTAGGCACTCATAGGATTGGGGAAGTAAGTGCGCCACCCCATGAATGGTATTAAGGAATACAATCCGTCATCCACGCAACTATAACAAGTAATTAACGTGTAAAAGATGTCTAGGGAGTAATGAAATCTAAGTAAACACATTTTCTCCACGTATTGCTCACAACCTTAGTGTAATTTAGTTTATTTTCATTTCTAGTATTTTATTTTGATTGCATCTTTAGTATTGGGTTAGTTGACTAGCAACTAATTCCGCCCAAATCCTTCAAACCCGAGATTTTACTTGCTTTCATAAAAAAAATATAAAAACACAAAAAGAATCATCCGTCATCTTTAGCACTAGTAATTAGGTTTTCTAATCCTAGCGACACTATTCCTAGCTGAACGATCAATCCCCCGGTACTTGTCACTATACTATACTACAACGATCAGGTACACTGCCTGGTGGGGGTTGTAAGCTTCTCAAGATCCCTTGAGAGGTAAAGCCTGGTGCGATTCCCACGTATCAAGTTTTTGGCGCCGCTGTCTGGGAATAGTTATTGTCTAGGTTAGAATTTCTTTTTATTAGGTCTACTTGCTAGATTCCTTTCTAGTAAGATTTTATTTTTATTTTTTAGGTTTCTTTAGTCTATCTTAATTCTTTGTGTCTTTGTTCGTAACTCTTCACCACCCAACATCATGGACAACGGGAACATCTTTGAACCCGTCATCCAACCACAACAAAACCTACCACTAGAACCCCTTAGGCCCCGAACCTTAGGAGAGTATTCCCGACCTAGCCACCAAGGCTACCGAAACACCATTGAGCTCACCGGAGCCAATGTGACCCCCTTGCGATCCGACACCATCCGGTTGGTGCAAAGCGGATGTGCATTCCATGGACTTCGTTCCGAAGATCCAAATCAACATCTTAAGGACTTCCTTAAAATCGTAGATTCCATAGACCTAGATGTTGCGACTAGAGAGACTACCCGATTACGCCTATTCCAATTCTCTCTACGGGATCAAGCTAGTCAATGGCTTGAGCGTTTACCCGCGGGATCCATCACCACATGGGATGATCTCACCACTCGTTTCCTTGCTCAATTTTTCCCACCGGGGAGAACTACTAAGCTTAGAAATGACATCTTGATGTTCCAACAACGTCAAAATGAATCTCTTTATGAAGCATGGACTCGTTTCAAGGACTTACTCCAAAAAGTCCCTCACCATGGCATAGATCTTTGGCTCCAAGTCCAAATCTTTTATGACCATATCAATCTCTCCACGAGGCGAGCCATTGACCAATCGGCCGGTGGTAAGCTACGTGATCTAAGTGCGGAACAATCATGGGAACTCATAGAAGATCTTGCTCTCTATGACAACGAAAGTTGGAATGATCCCCGTGATTTGAACAAAACGGTCAAGGCAATATCTTTGCCTTCGAACAACTCTAGCACTCCCGACCGTAAGATCATGGAACTTGAAGACCAAGTCAAGTTTCTCATGAAATCTTACGAAGCTCCTAAGCCTTCAAGCCAAGTGAACAAAATCACTTCTTCGTGCGAATTATGTAGTGGTCCCATGACACTCGTGATTGTGTGGAACTCCCCGGAACAACTTTTACTGACTACGCATCCTCGCGTACCGACAAAGCGGGAGATAAGTGGTACACTTTCAAGCCCGAGCCAAACCCTTACGGTGACTCATACAACCCCTCTTGGAAAAATCACCCAAACCTTAGGTGGAAACAAAATCAACCCAATTCTTCTAATCCGCCTAATCGTTACCAACCAAACGGTCCACCCTCCAACCGTACTTTCAACAACAATCCTTCTAACAACTATGGTAGTACCAACAATCTTGAAGGATTGATGTCCAAGTTCATGGCATCTCAAGAAGCCCGCATAGCTAGGTTTGAAACCGAATTCAACCAACAACAAACGGAGATGACCAATAAGATAGACAACTTGTTGAAAGCCCTCAACAACCAAGCGTTAACTACACCCAGGAAAGACACTAGGGACACCAATAACGGAATCCAAATTAAGGACCCCTCATCATCTAAACATGTCCACTTTGTCAATGTTGTCACCATTAAACTAATAGATAAGGAGATAGAAGAGAGTGACAAGGATGAAGTTGGAGTAGAAACCGAGACTAGGGATGAGAGTAAGGAAGTTGAGGTTAATAGGGGAGAAGAATTAGAGGAAGTAGAGCCTAAAGAAAAGTACTTTGATAAGATTCCCACCAAGGAAGAACGGGAATACCATAAGGATTTATTCGATAGTCTCGAGAGACCATATATCCTTGGCACACCCCTTATCAAAATGGGAGACCCCTCTAACATTAACATACCATGCAACATTGGGCATATGCATATATGGAAAGCTTACATCGATCCTAGATCTCCCGTAAACATCATGACTAGGACTTATTACAATTGGGTAATGAAGAAGCAACTTGATTTCAGGATGATGCCCAATAAGAATTTGATAAGTAATTTTGCAGGAAGAGGGAAGGGATTGCATGTGATTATAGGCAATCTCACTTATGAGATAGATTTTATGATAGTAGAGGACACTCGCCCAGTAATAGATGCTTGCCTAAGCCAAATAATATTCGGAAAACCATTTGTTGAGGCCACTAGGATGAGTTATGACCCGACTCTAGGTATAGTTAGTTCAAGGAAGAGAATGATGAGGTTGCTTACCAAATGCCCTACAAGATTGAGCAATACCGCCTTCTCTCTAATTTTGAAAAGGAACACAAGCAAGCGGCTTATTATAGGAATGATGAGGATAGACGTAGAGGAGTAAAGTATGTGAAAAATAGGATGCTTGGTTTCTACAAAGAATGCTTGCAACTAGGTCCGGAATACAAAACTAGTTTAGAAGACGACCTAGAGAGTGAAACCAATGATGAAGTCACGTAGTAACCCATGACCTTGAGTCTAGCTACAAGACTCGTAAATAAAGAAAAGCGCTTCTTGGGAGGTAACCCATGTTTTGTGTGTTTTTATTTGTTTGTTTGTTTGTTTGTTATTTGCTTCCGTATGCATGCTTTATTTTTATTGTTGGTAGATCATGTTTCTAAACTAAAAAGTGGAAATACTTTACTTTGTTGTTTTGGCCTAGTATTAACTCCACCTAAAGGTATTTTTGCAAAAGATAAGTGTAAGGGGAAACCCCAAATATGTTTTTAAGAAACAACCCGATCATGATTCTCCACAATATTAAATGGACATGTATATTCGTATTTGTTAGAGTCAAATGCTTGTATTGAGTCATAATGAAGTTTTGCAGGATTTTCCAGAAAGTAGGACCAAGTTTTTCCAGAAATTTTCCGGAAACTTAACATAAGAATTTCTGCAGGTCAATCCTGACGGCGTCATGAGTTTACTCTTGACGGCGTCACGTGTAAAAATCTGGAAATTTTACCGGTTTTGTTTTTCTAACGGAGTCTTAAAGTATTTGTGAATTATTAAGTTTTATAATCTCCAGGAAGTCTGCAAACTTCATTCCACAAGCATTATATCTTACTTTGTTTTCTAGGATTTAGAAACTTATATAGGATGCCGCCGATTTTATGCGAGGTTGTCTTGTTTGTTTTCTCAGAATCTACAGGTTATGTATGACAAGAAGATGATTTATATTCTGGAAGGGAAGCTTTGATTGTTCATTTTCTTGGAGGAAGATTTAACTTGACCACCTAATTATCCATACCGAGCGAATCAGGGGAGTATTTGATTTCATTCTTTTTACTTTTTCACTTTTACATTCTTTACTTGAACATTGGGGACAATGTTCATCTTAAGTGTAAGGGGAGGGTAAAATGATGATACCTTACAAATACACTTTCGCTTGAGTTTGCTTTGTTTGATGGTAGATGTGTAATAAAAATATGAGAAACACTTGTTAGTGCAATTTTAGCGCCAAATTTAAATTTTTTTACAACATTTAGGAGTGAAACTTTAGCCATAGCAAGCGTCTCATGGATAGAAGATTGTATGACTAGCACATAACCGTATATTCAGAAAAATTTTCCACCCAAATATGTGAGGTTCGCCTTTAGATTTGATAGAAAAAGCATTTACTATTTGACGGCGTCACAAGGAAGAGCGTCAAGAGTAAAATGCATGACTGCTTGGAAACACATAACACTTGACAGCGTCAGAAGTAGATCAAGGCAGTCCGAGAAGTATTTTGGCGGCGAGATGACGGCGTCACCAATTTGGTCTTGACGCCGTCAGACCCTATTTCCTATATATAGTTTTCTAATTTTTACACATAAAGAGAGGAAGTTTTGGAGAAACCCTAAGGCCGAACTTAGTACGAATTTTACAGGTTTTTCAAGGGTTCTCAGTCCTTGAAACCTTTCATGTGTAATTGAGATAAGTGTTCTTTTAATTCAATCAATATGTCTATGTGTTGGTTGTCTATATCTTGTTCTTGTCTTAATTCCATCATGCTAGGCTAGATCTATCTTGTGTTTGCTTAGATCTAATGAAACCTAAATGTTAATTATGTGTTGATTACTTGTTTATGGTTGTATTGGATGAATGATTTCGATGTTAGGCTTAAGAAAACTGGCAGATCTCCAAATGGTAACATGCTTGAACGTCTTAGGAAACATGAACCGATGTGCACTAGGTTTTATTGGTTGTATTTAATGCATGAGTAAATTCTAATGATCCCATGTTAGGAGCTTCTTAGCCGGCTCGACATAGGAGTGAAGTAGGCACTCATAGGATTGGGGAAGTAAGTGCGCCACCCCATGAATGGTATTAAGGAATACAATCCGTCATCCACGCAACTATAACAAGTAATTAACGTGTAAAAGATGTCTAGGGAGTAATGAAATCTAAGTAAACACATTTTCTCCACGTATTGCTCACAACCTTAGTGTAATTTAGTTTATTTTCATTTCTAGTATTTTATTTTGATTGCATCTTTAGTATTGGGTTAGTTGACTAGCAACTAATTCCGCCCAAATCCTTCAAACCCGAGATTTTACTTGCTTTCATAAAAAAAATATAAAAACACAAAAAGAATCATCCGTCATCTTTAGCACTAGTAATTAGGTTTTCTAATCCTAGCGACACTATTCCTAGCTGAACGATCAATCCCCCGGTACTTGTCACTATACTATACTACAACGATCAGGTACACTGCCTGGTGGGGGTTGTAAGCTTCTCAAGATCCCTTGAGAGGTAAAGCCTGGTGCGATTCCCACGTATCAAGTTTTTGGCGCCGCTGTCTGGGAATAGTTATTGTCTAGGTTAGAATTTCTTTTTATTAGGTCTACTTGCTAGATTCCTTTCTAGTAAGATTTTATTTTTATTTTTTAGGTTTCTTTAGTCTATCTTAATTCTTTGTGTCTTTGTTCGTAACTCTTCACCACCCAACATCATGGACAACGGGAACATCTTTGAACCCGTCATCCAACCACAACAAAACCTACCACTAGAACCCCTTAGGCCCCGAACCTTAGGAGAGTATTCCCGACCTAGCCACCAAGGCTACCGAAACACCATTGAGCTCACCGGAGCCAATGTGACCCCCTTGCGATCCGACACCATCCGGTTGGTGCAAAGCGGATGTGCATTCCATGGACTTCGTTCCGAAGATCCAAATCAACATCTTAAGGACTTCCTTAAAATCGTAGATTCCATAGACCTAGATGTTGCGACTAGAGAGACTACCCGATTACGCCTATTCCAATTCTCTCTACGGGATCAAGCTAGTCAATGGCTTGAGCGTTTACCCGCGGGATCCATCACCACATGGGATGATCTCACCACTCGTTTCCTTGCTCAATTTTTCCCACCGGGGAGAACTACTAAGCTTAGAAATGACATCTTGATGTTCCAACAACGTCAAAATGAATCTCTTTATGAAGCATGGACTCGTTTCAAGGACTTACTCCAAAAAGTCCCTCACCATGGCATAGATCTTTGGCTCCAAGTCCAAATCTTTTATGACCATATCAATCTCTCCACGAGGCGAGCCATTGACCAATCGGCCGGTGGTAAGCTACGTGATCTAAGTGCGGAACAATCATGGGAACTCATAGAAGATCTTGCTCTCTATGACAACGAAAGTTGGAATGATCCCCGTGATTTGAACAAAACGGTCAAGGCAATATCTTTGCCTTCGAACAACTCTAGCACTCCCGACCGTAAGATCATGGAACTTGAAGACCAAGTCAAGTTTCTCATGAAATCTTACGAAGCTCCTAAGCCTTCAAGCCAAGTGAACAAAATCACTTCTTCGTGCGAATTATGTAGTGGTCCCATGACACTCGTGATTGTGTGGAACTCCCCGGAACAACTTTTACTGACTACGCATCCTCGCGTACCGACAAAGCGGGAGATAAGTGGTACACTTTCAAGCCCGAGCCAAACCCTTACGGTGACTCATACAACCCCTCTTGGAAAAATCACCCAAACCTTAGGTGGAAACAAAATCAACCCAATTCTTCTAATCCGCCTAATCGTTACCAACCAAACGGTCCACCCTCCAACCGTACTTTCAACAACAATCCTTCTAACAACTATGGTAGTACCAACAATCTTGAAGGATTGATGTCCAAGTTCATGGCATCTCAAGAAGCCCGCATAGCTAGGTTTGAAACCGAATTCAACCAACAACAAACGGAGATGACCAATAAGATAGACAACTTGTTGAAAGCCCTCAACAACCAAGCGTTAACTACACCCAGGAAAGACACTAGGGACACCAATAACGGAATCCAAATTAAGGACCCCTCATCATCTAAACATGTCCACTTTGTCAATGTTGTCACCATTAAACTAATAGATAAGGAGATAGAAGAGAGTGACAAGGATGAAGTTGGAGTAGAAACCGAGACTAGGGATGAGAGTAAGGAAGTTGAGGTTAATAGGGGAGAAGAATTAGAGGAAGTAGAGCCTAAAGAAAAGTACTTTGATAAGATTCCCACCAAGGAAGAACGGGAATACCATAAGGATTTATTCGATAGTCTCGAGAGACCATATATCCTTGGCACACCCCTTATCAAAATGGGAGACCCCTCTAACATTAACATACCATGCAACATTGGGCATATGCATATATGGAAAGCTTACATCGATCCTAGATCTCCCGTAAACATCATGACTAGGACTTATTACAATTGGGTAATGAAGAAGCAACTTGATTTCAGGATGATGCCCAATAAGAATTTGATAAGTAATTTTGCAGGAAGAGTGAAGGGATTGCATGTGATTATAGGCAATCTCACTTATGAGATAGATTTTATGATAGTAGAGGACACTCGCCCAGTAATAGATGCTTGCCTAAGCCAAATAATATTCGGAAAACCATTTGTTGAGGCCACTAGGATGAGTTATGACCCGACTCTAGGTATAGTTAGTTCAAGGAAGAGAATGATGAGGTTGCTTACCAAATGCCCTACAAGATTGAGCAATACCGCCTTCTCTCTAATTTTGAAAAGGAACACAAGCAAGCGGCTTATTATAGGAATGATGAGGATAGACGTAGAGGAGTAAAGTATGTGAAAAATAGGATGCTTGGTTTCTACAAAGAATGCTTGCAACTAGGTCCGGAATACAAAACTAGTTTAGAAGACGACCTAGAGAGTGAAACCAATGATGAAGTCACGTAGTAACCCATGACCTTGAGTCTAGCTACAAGACTCGTAAATAAAGAAAAGCGCTTCTTGGGAGGTAACCCATGTTTTGTGTGTTTTTATTTGTTTGTTTGTTTGTTTGTTATTTGCTTCCGTATGCATGCTTTATTTTTATTGTTGGTAGATCATGTTTCTAAACTAAAAAGTGGAAATACTTTACTTTGTTGTTTTGGCCTAGTATTAACTCCACCTAAAGGTATTTTTGCAAAAGATAAGTGTAAGGGGAAACCCCAAATATGTTTTTAAGAAACAACCCGATCATGATTCTCCACAATATTAAATGGACATGTATATTCGTATTTGTTAGAGTCAAATGCTTGTATTGAGTCATAATGAAGTTTTGCAGGATTTTCCAGAAAGTAGGACCAAGTTTTTCCAGAAATTTTCCGGAAACTTAACATAAGAATTTCTGCAGGTCAATCCTGACGGCGTCATGAGTTTACTCTTGACGGCGTCACGTGTAAAAATCTGGAAATTTTACCGGTTTTGTTTTTCTAACGGAGTCTTAAAGTATTTGTGAATTATTAAGTTTTATAATCTCCAGGAAGTCTGCAAACTTCATTCCACAAGCATTATATCTTACTTTGTTTTCTAGGATTTAGAAACTTATATAGGATGCCGCCGATTTTATGCGAGGTTGTCTTGTTTGTTTTCTCAGAATCTACAGGTTATGTATGACAAGAAGATGATTTATATTCTGGAAGGGAAGCTTTGATTGTTCATTTTCTTGGAGGAAGATTTAACTTGACCACCTAATTATCCATACCGAGCGAATCAGGGGAGTATTTGATTTCATTCTTTTTACTTTTTCACTTTTACATTCTTTACTTGAACATTGGGGACAATGTTCATCTTAAGTGTAAGGGGAGGGTAAAATGATGATACCTTACAAATACACTTTCGCTTGAGTTTGCTTTGTTTGATGGTAGATGTGTAATAAAAATATGAGAAACACTTGTTAGTGCAATTTTAGCGCCAAATTTAAATTTTTTTACAACATTTAGGAGTGAAACTTTAGCCATAGCAAGCGTCTCATGGATAGAAGATTGTATGACTAGCACATAACCGTATATTCAGAAAAATTTTCCACCCAAATATGTGAGGTTCGCCTTTAGATTTGATAGAAAAAGCATTTACTATTAGTGCTTATGAGTGTACCGGTAGCATTTAGATTCTAGAACTTGCGTTAGTGATGCATCCCGAGACCGCTAGTGAGACTACATTCGTGTAGTAGGATTTACTACATGATAAGAGGCATTAGGATCACCCTTGTGTTAAACCCGTATTATAATTTCTTGACCATTTAAGTCATATTGCTTGACTACTTAAGTCAACTAATTTTTCCCACACCCTTAGCGTTGTACTCATTTTTAGTACACGAAACCGCTAGTACACCCCTCCGAACCTATCTTTTCGTTTCTAACTTTAAGCATTTTACTTACAGGAAGAATTTGTTACACCCCACTTAAATGTACAACCAAATCGCCTTAACCTTCCGTGTATGCACTCATTTTTAGTGCATTATTGTTATTTGTTAAACCCTAAGTTTACTATCTAATTGATTACATGGTTGCTAAGTCGAGTCATATCCTTGTAGATATTGTTTTGGGACGATTGGGACTCATGGGTAAAGTACTTATTTTATGGAGTAATGGGGAAAAACATCATTTATTACCCCCATATGTACGTTAATCTTAAAAGTACTCCAAGTGTTTTGATTTTCTTAATTTGAGTCATTAGTTTAGTTTATTGTAAAGTATGTAAAAATTCAAGTGTAAGGGGAATGTTCATCCCCTATGATGTATTATTTTGGATGGTAGGGTAAGAGTGTATGAAAAAAAAAATCGAAAAAAAAAAAAATATATATATATATATATATATATATATATATAGAAAAAGAAAAAGAGAAAAAAACATACGGACTACCATCCCTTTTATTCTATGTTCATTTTATGTTTTTGTTATTTTTCATTTATTAGCTTAAGTCGAGTCTAATCTTGGCTTAGCAACGCCATATTGTACATGTAATTAACCAAGATTGTTAACTCGCCACCAGTAAAGACTGCCTTTATCCAACAAAACCGTGTATTTCATATCCCTACACCTAACGTTACAACCCTTTAAAAGACCTATTTGATAGTTTATCCTAGGTGCTTACGCCATGTGGTGGAGGTTTGATCCTTTCCCAAGCCTATGGTAATCTATTTTGCTATGACAGGTAGTGAGAGATATCTTTCATTTCCATATTGTAATTTATACTTTATTACACCCGAGAGATGTGAGTATCTAAACACTATTTGAGGTGCTTGTGTATGACCTCCGTGCTTGTCTATTGGTCTTTAGTGGAACGATTATTTGTTGTAATTACTTTTATATTAGTGTTAAATGACCCCTAACTTGTATTTTGAGTAGAATAAAAGCGCATTTGCTTGAGGACAAGCAAATCTCAAGTGTAAGGGTATATGATGAGGCAAAAAATAAACCACTTTTAGGGGGTCATTTAAGCCCGGAATTGAATTTATTTGATCAAATATTGCCCTAAATCGTTCCTTTTGTGATTTTAGGTACTTTGGGAGTGAAATCTGAAAAAAAAAAAAAAAAAAAAAAAAAAAAAAAAAAAAAAAAAAAAGCATTTTAGACGTTTTTGGAGCATAAAAGTGAAGAAAACGGCAAAGTCTCAATTTTCCAAGCTGGGAACAGTAGGTGACGGCGTCAAGAGTAACTTTTTGACGGCGTCAAGAGTAATTTTCATGACGACCCAGTACAGAAATGACGGCGTCACAAGGAAGAGCGTCAAGAGTAAAATGCATGACTGCTTGGAAACACATAACACTTGACAGCGTCAGAAGTAGATCAAGGCAGTCCGAGAAGTATTTTGGCGGCGAGATGACGGCGTCACCAATTTGGTCTTGACGCCGTCAGACCCTATTTCCTATATATAGTTTTCTAATTTTTACACATAAAGAGAGGAAGTTTTGGAGAAACCCTAAGGCCGAACTTAGTACGAATTTTACAGGTTTTTCAAGGGTTCTCAGTCCTTGAAACCTTTCATGTGTAATTGAGATAAGTGTTCTTTTAATTCAATCAATATGTCTATGTGTTGGTTGTCTATATCTTGTTCTTGTCTTAATTCCATCATGCTAGGCTAGATCTATCTTGTGTTTGCTTAGATCTAATGAAACCTAGATGTTAATTATGTGTTGATTACTTGTTTATGGTTGTATTGGATGAATGATTTCGATGTTAGGCTTAAGAAAACTGGCAGATCTCCAAATGGTAACATGCTTGAACGTCTTAGGAAACATGAACCGATGTGCACTAGGTTTTATTGGTTGTATTTAATGCATGAGTAAATTCTAATGATCCCATGTTAGGAGCTTATTAGCCGGCTCGACATAGGAGTGAAGTAGGCACTCATAGGATTGGGGAAGTAAGTGCGCCACCCCATGAATGGTATTAAGGAATACAATCCGTCATCCACGCAACTATAACAAGTAATTAACGTGTAAAAGATGTCTAGGGAGTAATGAAATCTAAGTAAACACATTTTCTCCACTTATTGCTCACAACCTTAGTGTAATTTAGTTTATTTTCATTTCTAGTATTTTATTTTGATTGCATCTTTAGTATTGGGTTAGTTGACTAGCAACTAATTCCGCCCAAATCCTTCAAACCCGAGATTTTACTTGCTTTCATAAAAAAAAAATATAAAAACACAAAAAGAATCATCCATCATCTTTAGCACTAGTAATTAGGTTTTCTAATCCTAGCGACACTATTCCTAGCTGAACGATCAATCCCCCGGTACTTGTCACTATACTATACTACAACGATCAGGTACACTGCCTGGTGGGGGTTGTAAGCTTCTCAAGATCCCTTGAGAGGTAAAGCCTGGTGCGATTCCCACGTATCACTATCTCAGGGATTGTGTTGTTCTTTAGAGAGAGTAAAGATTTGGTTTGTGAATGTCTAAGCATTTAGTGCACAAACTTAATATTTACCTCTCCCACTTATTCTTTATTTATACACAGGTAGATTCTACCAAACACCTAGGAGACAAAGACTACAAGACAAAGATTACATCAGCCTATATTGGACAAAATACATAGGTATTTTGTCCCTGTTACAAATAACTATAAGTAGTAAAGAACAGGGATGCTTTCTGGTCTTCAATGTTGACACACGTCTTGGTTTTATACTCTTTCAGAGAAAGTTGACCTTTGTTTGATAAGGACCCTCCTTTATCCATTCAAACTTATCCCACCTAATCTCGCCTTTACTTCAGTCTGTGTATCTTCAGTCTTTGTTCACTCAGTCTTCTTAGTTGGTGAGGAGTCATGGGACTCAGTGAGCTATTGTCATCGCTCACTGAATCCATCATCTTCTTGTTTGGCTCAGGGATCATTCACTGAGAACCGCCTCACTGAATGGTGAACCTTTCTTTATAGATTCGCCCTGAGCATCTTGAGGATGACTCACTGAAAGACTATGCATTCAGTGACTTGCTGAGTGTTCACGGTTATCAAACACTTAGGATATTTTATGTTCAAATCCTAGATTAAGGAGTTTGGGTTTTATCAGACCCAACAGTCTCTCCCTATTTGGATATACAAATAGCCTAAGTGTTTCTTGTTTCAGTGAGAGATAGCAAAGGTATTATCTCTACTGACAGAGTTACTAAGTAAGGTTTAGGACACTGAATGTTAAACAAAACATCAATATTATTCATAGTTATTACAATCCTAAACAAAACAAAGTAAACAAAAGATAGTTGTTGCAGATTCACTCAGGCTTCAGAACTTCAGACCCAGGGCTTCAAGTTTTGCTCTCTTTGATCTCAGTAGATGCTTGTCAGGATGCTCTTGGATTTTGATCTTCAGGTCATGGCAGAACCTTGCATTAGCTTCATTCTTGATGGGATTGGCCATAAGGAAGTATCCCAACATTGCTTTGATCCCTGCTAGATCAATATCAGCCCATCTTTGGAAGGCTGGATCCCCATACTCATCAATGAAGAAGAGACCTCTTTCAGGTTGCTCAATTACCCAATTGTTCACAAATTTAATTCCTTCAGGGAGGGCTCTATTGCATTTTAGGCCGGGAGCACTGATCTCAGGTTCAGTCTTAATCTTCTTCCTCTTCTTCCTAGAGGACTGAGTTGGAGCATCCTGGATAGCAGGTACTGATGCTGGAAGCAGTGAGGGGATGCCAAGTTCTTCATGTTTCTTGACCAACTGATCATACCTTATCCTGAGGGATTTCATCAGATTCTTGACAACGACATTACTTTTCTTAGCAATAATGGGACCCAACTCATCTAATTCAGTGATCCCAAACTCAGAGAATTTAAAGGGATCATGAACTTCAAAGTGTCGTTTGTCTTAGCCTCTGATGACACTGAGAACTGCTGGCTTGGTATTCTTGTGAATCTTGACATCAGTGATAGGTTCAGGGTTCAGCCTCTGTGTCATAATCCAATTATACATGTCAATGTTCTTTTGCCTAACTTCAGCAGTCTTCCTCAGTTTGGCGTCCCTCTTTTCCTTGAGGGCAATCATGGCAGTATCCTGAGCCTTTTTGAACTTCTCACCACCTTCCCTGGCAGCAAGATCCTAAGGTTTCAACCCAATAGCTTTGGATTCTTCATTCACCACCTCAATGAGGGTAGCCTTGCTTGCTTGTTCCTCCAATGCTACTTGCCTCAACATTTCAACCTTATCCATATGAGCTTGGATTTCTTCCTCAGTCATTAGGTATGTTACTTCATTAATCTGATAGGGGACCCTGACAGGTGCATCAGGATCACGCCTAACTTCTGAGGAGGCACGCACCAGTGGTGTTGAGGATACAGACACTGTAGTAAGAATGCCCTTGCCCTTGTCTGGCTGATTTGCAGACTGAGTGGTTGTCTAAGGAGGCTGATATGAAGAGATTGGAGTAGCTTTAATGATGTGCTACCCCTCAGCGTGAGAGGAAGGTTGTCCTCTTGAAGCAACATCAACAGCTGATGGCTGACTAGTGGAAGATTCAGGAGGCCCAGTAGATGGAGCTTCAGTGGTGGCTCTCTCCCCATCAACTGTTGCCGCAAAATTAGTGAGAGCAAGAGTTGGTGGATCCACTGAAGCAGAAGAACCCTTGAACGCCTGATAAAGTTCTGTAAGCATTGTTTTGATGTCAGAGGTATCTTTCTGAATTGTAGACACCTTGGCATCAAGTGAAGCCTGAGTAGACTCAACGGCAGACATCCGTGGCCCAAGATTCCAGGCCAGGGAGTTGGGAGATTTAGCCCAAGCACTTAAATTTTTCTCCATTAATCCCAAGGAAGAACTGTGGAGGCAACTGATGATTGAAGACCCTGAAGATTGGCAGACTTCAGAACATTTACCAACTCAGTGAATTGAGCAGAGTTTTGCTGGTAGGTTTAAGCTGCCTGAAGAAGCTTCTTGTTGAGCTCAGGGTCATCCTTAACAGACTTTTGAATTGAGGCCACGCTTTTTGTGATTTTGCCAAACGTGTCATTGAACTTGCTGAGATGACCATCAAGAGTTGTAAGGGAGAAAGATATTTCAGCCTGTTGTTCCAAGGTGTTGTCATGAAACGTTTCAACTAAGTCTCTGAGGTTGAAGTAGTGAACGACTTGCTCAGTGTGCATGTCGAACACATCATCAGTGATTCCTCTGTAGATGATGTTACAGGCCTTGCCTAGGCTTTACTACATGTGATCGGGTTCTATGCCCGTTAGTATGTGTTAATCCTTGTATGTCTTAGTTTATAAATTTAAAGCAGGATGAAAATACACATCAGGTTAATTTTCCAAAATTAGATTTTTAAGGCTCGTTAGACTCCCGTTAAGTGCGTGTTTTTAGTTTAAATTTTGTTTTTGATTATTTGTGCTTTGTGATGCGTGTTTTGCAACATCGCAAAAGGTTTTAACTCTCAAATGATCTTGAGAGATTTTGCAATCCACCAGGCAGTGTACCTGACCGTTGTAGTGTAGTAAATGGTAGGTCCGGGGGATTGATCATTCTCTAGGGGAATAGTGTCGTTAGGATTGAAGTGTAGGTCAACTAGGTCTAAAGGTGAGGGATGATTCTTTTTGTATTTTTATGTTTTATGGAAAGCAGTAAAATCTCGGGTAGAGTGGGCGGAATTAGTTGCTAGCCAACTAACCAAAAATTACTAATTAAACTAAAAAAAATAAAATAAATAACAGGAAAAGTAAATGTGGTGCACTTCTTATATGAGACAAATGTGTTTACTTAGATTTCACTACTCCCTAGTTATCTCTTATTGAATTATTGATTTGTTACAATTATTTAGTTGAAGGATTGTATTCCTTAATACCAGTCGTGGGGGCGTGTACGTCCTTCCCCAACTCTATGAGTATCTATTTTCTTCTTATGACGACACATTTAGTATCCTATCATAGAATCATCAACATCTACCCCATGCATTAAATATAATCAATAAAACCGTAGTACACATTCGATTACATTTCTCAAGACATTCAAGCTTGTTACCGTATAGGAAGTTAGCCAGTTTTCTTAAGCCTAACGCGATTCAATCAACCAAACAATCAATAACAATTCAACAATCAATAATTAATAACTAGGTTTCATTGGATCTAAGCAAACACTAAGAAATCTAAGCTAACATGTTAATATAAAGAAAAGACAAACAATTAATCAAACAACACATAGATATATTGAATGATTAAAGGGAGAATTTATCTTTAATTCAACATGGAAGAAAAGAGGGTTTGAAACCCTAAAAGTACAATAAAATTCGAACTAGGATTTTCTCTCTAAGTTCCACACTTCTAATGAAAAAAATCCAAAAGTATATACAGAGATACAAAGGTGACGGCGTCACGTATAAGGTTGTGACGCCGTCATCTTGCCGTCATTAGGGTTTCGTGATGCCCAATCAAGCCTTCTGACGTCGTCACTTGTATTTTCCTCTAGGCCGTCTCTTGTTAACTTTGTACGTGACGTCCTACTGCAAATAACACGTGACGCCGTCATGTGTTAATCCACCAAAAGTCTTCTGGAGCGTCATTTGCAATAATTTCCACCTCTTGAATCTTCAAGTGACGGCGTCACCTTGTAAAGTGTGACGTCGTCATGTGCAATTTCCAGCTTAGTTTCTTGATTTTGTCGTTTTCTTCACTTTTGACTCTAAAAACGCCCAAAATGCTCCATTTTTCAGAATTTTTGTCCCAAGTACTTAAAATGACAAAAGAAGCGATTTAAGGTAATATTTGACCATATATTTACGATTTAGGGCTTAAATAACCCCTAAAAGCGTATCAAATAAATCCTTATCACTTTGCCTACTTGTTTTATGTGCTTATTCATTGCTTTTTAATTTATGTTTTCTAATTTTAGTAATAAAACCCAAAATATCTTTTACTATTCAAAATCACCCGATCACGAACCGAACCTGATTTTCTATTCACACTTCGTTGGGACACAAAACGACACGGGAATATCAAATACTTCTGGATATATTGTGGTTTGACTTTCTTTGACCTCTTGGTTCATTCTCTCTTGGTTAGAGAGAGAATTTGCTAATTGGTCGGATTTTTCTTACTATAATATTATATATATAATTTGGCAACCACCAACTACCCTATTAAAAACGAAGGGTAAATTGGTCATTGTATATGACAAAATACACACAAAAGTCCAAATTCAAAACTTTAATACACACAAAAGTCTAAATTCAAAACTTTTGTGTTATAATAACAAAATAAAAAGATAGCTACATAAAACTCGAATAAGTTTGAAGTTAGATACATTTTCAAACAATTATCCCTTAAAAATTGGTTAATTTCATAATCATTTGTCTTATAATTCAATAATAAATTTTCAAATTTTATTTTAAAGGAAAAGACAACTCTCAAACTATAATTTGACCTACATTAACTTAATTACAAATAAATAAATAAAATAAAAATCTATTTTACTTTTTCTTCACCACTCAATAAAAAATGTAAAAAAAATCATATTTTTCTTTCCTTTTAGGCAACCACTAACCTGAATCTCTTACACCACTACCATAAGACATTTGACAATAATCAAGAACCACTATCCATTTAAAAGAAAAAATAAATAATAATAAAAAAAGGAACACTAGGATTTAATATTCTTCTTCTTATCATGATTCTTTCGTTCCCCTCTAATTTATCTCACATACATTTTTTCATTTATATAATAACTTAATTACAGTAACATTTAATCTTCATTTTTACATTTTTTTTATGAATTAAACCTACCAAACATTATGCAACTTTTGTAAACATGATTTTTTCTTCTATATTAATTTTAATATGTAACACATATACTTCTTTCATCCATGAAGAAATGTATCTATTATGTAAGTCAAAATATTTCATGATATTAGAAAAACTTCATTCCTTATTAAGTTCTTGGCTAAAAGTTAGTTACTTGTACGTTATACTTTGTGAATTATTTAAAGTAATATCGCTGCAAATATGTAAGTGATTTTTTTGTTTCTCTTGTTTTTTGTGGTTTACTATGTCTACAAATACACTTGAATTTACGTGAGGTAAGGGTAGCTTGGGTATTTAAAAATTTCAGAAATAGAAACAAGTCAACAACAATATGCCACAAATGGATGTCACATTAGCAATAGATAAATATGATATTTTATGAAATTCTTATTTTGTTCATTTGGGTTATTAAACTTATAATTTAAGGTAAATTGCAAATTATGTCCCTAATGTTTCTCAAAAATGCAAGGAATACCCCTAGACAAAATTTGTTTCAAAACAGCTACTAATGTTTCCGATTTTTTGCAAAACAACCACAGAAAGGCACTATTTGCTAACGGACATTTGTTCTCCAGTTACATGGCTCTACCCCTAAGGGTATTATCGCCATGTAATGGGAGAACAAACACCCATTAACAAACAGTGCCTTTCCGTGATTGTTTTGCAACAAATTTTGTCTCGGGGTTATTCTTTGCGTTTTCGAGAAACATTAGAGACATAATTTCCAATTTACCATATAATTTAGATAATATATTATATTTTCAGGGATATTGAACACATATTTTTAAATAATTAAATAACACTAGACGAATACCCGTGCATAGCAACGAGATTTTATAACGACAGATCGTTTAGTGATAAAAAAAAGTTTATGGGTTATAAATGAAAAATAATAAAAGTTAGGGGTGGCAAATCTTGCCCAATTTGTAATTTTTGGGCGATTTTTGACACTTTTTTAAAAGTTTGGGGCGTTTTTTGCCCCCTTGCATTTATTTGATGGGCTCTTACAGGCAAAAGATAAAAACAGATATTATTAGATGGGCTTTCGAATCACACAATTCAACTTTCAAGCAATTACTCTCATTTTTTTTCCAACCAATTCACTTGTCACTGGTAACTATAAAACATTCCAACTATTTTAATTTTAATTTATCTCATTTATTAACTATTTTATGCATAATTATTTAATACTCTAATTAATTGATGGATATATTTAATTAGTTGCATTTTTATTCATTTAATACTTTATTTTTTTTAAAGAAAAAATAATTAAATATAGTTAAGACTTAGATGCTTGATCTTTTTTTACAAGATGAATTAAAGGGGTTTTTAAGACTGTTCCGAATGTTTTTAATAGTTGAATTATAATTTGCTCGTTTTAGCCCGTGCCCGTTTGGCCCGATTTATAATTTGTCCGTTTAGCCCGTGCCCGTTTTAACCCGTGCCATTTTAGCCCGTGCCCGCCCGTTTTGCCACCTCTAATAAAAGTTTGAAGATTTATGGATTAAATGTGTTGACTTATTGACTTTGATACTTAAGCTCATGTCAACATAATGTTTTGAAACCCGGTTGAACTGTTCCGGTCGAAAAATGGGTCGATTTAAACCGAGTCATGCTTTTAATAACTGAACCCGTCGTGTCCAGTTTTCAAAACTATATGTTTTTCCCAGTTGAACCCGTTGGTCCGATCCAGTTTTCAAAAGTATATGCAACATCAACTTGTTAGCTTGTATAAAGTTTTGTGTGTTTTATTAATTTGTATAATGTGTATAATAACATATACTTTTCATTTTAGGGTGTTTTAAAAATAACATTAATTAGTGTGTTTAATTATTTTATATTTTATATTATGTTGTATCTTGTTTAAATTGTATATTGTGAAAATTTTATTGTACTTTTTTTAGTAAGGGGTGTTTTAATTGATTGTTTTTAATTTGATATAGATGCTTTTAATTGGTTGTACCATATGAATAAATTATTGTAATTTTAAGTTATGGGGTGTTTTAATAAGAGCATTAATTACACAATTCATTTTCTCTCACCATTGTAGTATAGAAGGGCAAAATAAGGATTGACTGAAAATTCAGTTTTTCACTTTTTCCCTTTAACTAAATCTACATTATAAGTAGTTAAGATAAATGTCATTTTTAACAAGTTTAGTGATGTTTATGAATATTTTTAGATTACTAAAAAATGGAAAATGATTTGCATGACTAAAATTCATGCCTAAAAACATACCTAACTCTATGATGACGACACATGACAAGATTAGTGGTGAGGATCATGAAAGAGAAGATGTGCATTCCACATGTCACATGATCTATATTATCCAATTTCTAGACCCTGCTAAACATTTCCAGTCTTCAACACACAAACACACCTGCTGCCTTCAATAAAAACAAAGGGTTAGTTGTATTCTAGAGTGTGTTGGATCATGGCATTAGCAAAGTATTCATCAATTGAAACATCACCAAAACCCTTTATTTTAATTCCTCCTCCTTCTTCTTCTTTGTTATCAGTCTCTCCAAAATTATCATTTCTATCTTCTTCCATTAATCCAAAGCGTTCCAATTTACTCAGAATTATCCACCGCACAGGTATATATCTTTTTTTACAAATATATTTATAATTGTTATGTATTATTGAGCTAAGTGCATTTGGTATTGTGATTGTACATATTGGGATTATGGCAATAGCCTTCATCATTGAACTACTGTATGTGATTTGTAGAGTTTTTAAACCTTTTATTATGATACTAAGCCAAACACCCTCTATAGTGATCAAACCGCATTATCCCATTTCAAGACACATTCTCTTCTCGATAACACACGCCTGCTGCCTTTAACTGTCCCTGTAAAAAAAGCCGACTACTTGCTATTCTAGGATTTGTTCAATCATGATGTTAGCAAACTACTCATCACTTGCTCATATTGAAACATTTTCGTCATCACCAAACACATTCTTTAATCATTTCTTCGTTTTTTTATCCATCAACGTCCTCACTTTTATCTTCATTCATTAAGTTGCTGAGTTTACTCACAATTGACAATTTCTGACCTTTTGGCCGACTAATCCACAGGGTGTGAACCCACCGCCATAGAGACTCAAACTGAGTAAAACCCTCCCTTTTCAGGAGGTTGGCATGGCCACTTAAAGTTGTTTGCACCTAGCAGGAATTGAACTTGAGACCTAACACATTTTAGAGTGATAGTCACAAGCCCTTTTGCCACTAGGCCACCCTTAAGTGGTTTGTTTACTGGATGTACTTTTATTAATATTAATGATAGTAATACTAGTTTGTACGATGTGAAAGTGTGTCCTGAGTCAGTTTATTTTGAAGTTAAATGAGTTCTGAGTGTCGTCTGGTTGTCCTAGTGGTAAGGATGTGAGAACCCACAAGTGAGTTCTCAGCTTCAAGTCTCTGCACCACCTTCTGGGACGTTGTGATTTACTTTCCCGTGTTGGCCTGTGGACCAGTTGGCTGGCAGGGTAGCTCTCACCATTGCTGACCTTCAATTTTAGATCCAAAACCTCGTAGTTAGGGAGTTATTAATTATGTGCAGCTGGAAAGTTACTGCGATTGAATATTTAATGAATCGTTACTCGTTAGCTTCCCTTCAATATAGCAATTACAAATGAAACTAATTGAACTTAAATTTAAAACAAGTCTTTATTGATAATTACTTATCATTTTTTCAGCTTAATGATACAAGTTATTTTTGTGAAATCCTTGGTCTTTGCTTCTTTATCTTTGTAACCATCGTACTTTTTTGTGCGTCTATATTGTTATGCTTCTAATGGTAAACTGCTAGTTTTTATCTACATAACTTCATCTAATGAGATGTATTAGATAATTAATGACATTAAAATGAAGTTAGTACAAGTTTGGCCTACTATTCTGGTATTCTACTAACCCAAGTATTGTTCCTATTTTCAAGCTGATTTTGTCTTAAAATGAGGAAGAGGGGATTTTTGGCACTTGCTAATGTATAAAGACCTGCTACCTGAAGTAGGAACTCATTAAATCCTCTGAACATAGGGTCTTAACTCTGACCTAAAAAAGTAGAAAAGAAGTCTCTTTGTATTAAAAAAGTTATTAGAACTGCGCAAAATAAGATAGGCAATTTTTAATGAAAGTAACAGAATCGGCTCATGTAACAGACTAAACTAGAGGCAATGGTGAAAATTATATCACCTATACTTGCATTGAAGCTTGTAAAATGCGCGAGACAGTTTGTATACAATTTCCTTGTGATTCTTCAACTTTAGATACGTGTCTGTTAGCCAGCAATCCAGCTTTTTTCTCTTTTAGGGAAACCTTTTGAAGTTTATATCAGCAATCCATGTACTTGCAGATATGTCATTATATTAACTACACTTTATTACTGTATTTTGTTGGATAAATTTTAATATATGTAAATGCATCGTTTCAGTTGCAGTCAAACCACAAGCTGCTGCAGCGAATTCAGTTGCTGAAGCCTTTACTGAGTTTAAGCACCTTCTTCTACCAATAACAGATCGCAACCCATATCTCTCTGAAGGAACAAGACAGGTTACTTATTTCTTTTTTTGCTTCCACCCTTAGAGAAAATTGTATTTGTGATACAAAACAAAGCAAGTGTGTGCTGAACCTTGCACTATTCGTTTGGACTCTATTGCCTTGGATATGCATTTGTCGTGAGTCGTTTCAAAATCATTCTACAATTCTCTAGGATATTTCCTCATGTCCATTCAGAGCAGCCATAAAAAGGCATCACGAGGAACTTATTTTCATAGACAGCCTAACTATAACTGCTTGAATTCTGATTAAGTGTTTGAGTCCACTATATTAACCAAGCGGTGTACCATGATGATTGGTCTATGAGTAGTTCAGTTGATGATGCATGATAAACTGGATACAATATTATATACAAGTGAAAATCAGAATTTGAAAGTATATGACTATAAAGAAGTAAATATATTAATAAAGATAATCTAGTAGAAACAAAATGTCTTTCGTTTTTCCAGTCCTTAACTTCACTACAGAAAATAGGAAGAAAATTGTAACAAAAGTTCTCACTAGTTTTACTGTCACTCTAATTTTTGGCTTCATTGTAACATAAATTTGACACTCTCATGGTTCCTTTTATTCCCTGTATCTTTGCTATAATAAATTCACTAAGTCGTTCTTGTTGTCCAGTCCTGCAATCTTCTTTGATTTGTTATTTCAAGATTGCAAAAAATGCTTTTTACAGGAATGTTTATTTTTGAAGTTGGGTTCTACCTTTTGAACATTAAGGCCATGTTAAATTTTGAATGTTAAAGCATAGCAGATAAGAGTTGAATAACCTTTGTCTTCAATCTTGTTTCCTCTTTTTACCATCCGTTTGCAACTCAGCTTTCTCTTGCATTCATATCTCTTAATAGGCTGCAGCAACCACAGCTGCTTTGGCCAAGAAATATGGTGCTGATATTACTGTTGTGGGTATGTCTTTCGTATCTCCTTTTAAAATTCAACTACCAAAGTGAACTTCATGCATGTAATGCTTTATGAAGCAACACATGAGTACTACTTTTTTGCAGTCATTGATGAAAAGCTGAAAGATTCATTGCCGGAGCATGACACTCAGCTTTCAAGCATCCGCTGGCATTTGTCTGAAGGTAGGATTACTCTCTTAAGCATGTTGCCCATTTTATCTGTGTATAGTGCTGAAATATATGAAACAATACATAGATCCTACCCACATCTGTCGATCCAAACAAATTTGCAGACCACAAGAGTGCGTGTTTGATTTTTTACTTCCAATCAGCTAAATATCTGTGTGTGTGTGATTATTGATCCTAACAGTTGATGCACTCTTATCTGACTGCATGCTGTTGGCTTTATTTGTTCTCCTCTTTTAATTGAAGCCTAGTTTCTTTGTTTTCGTCACTTTCATCTTCGTGAAAATTGGACCCTATTAAAAATGATAGTCCCTCGGTCCCAAAATATAAGTCCAGTTTGACTTTTTGAATCCAATTTTGACCTTAAATATTTTTGTTTGTATTATATATAATACTTGATGCAAAACATATAAATGTATTGTGTTTTAAATGTATTTTTCATTGGTATTATTTTTATCAAGTATTATATAATACAAATAAATATATTTAAGGTCAAAGTTTGATTCAAAAAGTTAAAATGGACTTATATTTTGGGACGGAGGTAGTAGTAAACTAGAGGCTGCAAAGTGGTGGGTCGGACGGGTTGGGTAAAGGGTCAAACAGGTAGTTTGTAGCGCAACTTGGGTCGGGCTGGCCCAAAAACACTTTGTTTGTCCACATTTAACCTTTTTTTTTTCAGTATATAACCAGTGTGATAAGTGTGATAGCAATATTATATTATACAAGATTATCTAACCTTTTAGTTTTGTGATTTATGATTTTTTATGCTTAAAAAAATACACTTTGGTTGACTTTTGACTAGCTTCGTCTGTTTTCGCTTTAGCTAAAAAAAGTAACTCCCAATACCGTCTTCCACGGGTTATAGGTCCCAATACCGTCTTCCACGGTGTATGGGGGAGGTTGATATGTAGACAGCCTTACCCCTACCTAAGGTAGAGAGGCTGCTTCCGGTTCTACCTAAGGTAGAAAAGGACCTCCAGCCTTTTGTAGGGAGTGAGGATCGAACCCTTGACCTCTTGGTTGTGAGGCAAGGGGTTTTCGCTTTAGCTAATTCCCATTTTTTGTTATTGACCCATTAGAGATAATCAATCCATTCAGAAGTGCATGGGTTAAAATCATCACCTCTAATGTAAATGAAAAGAACCTTAATCATAGTGTCCAGTTCTGAGAGCATGTTGTTTTGTTGATTTTGATGAACGAATCTTTAAGGTTTTGCTCTTCTAAATAGGTGGCTTCCAAGAATTCAAGCTTTTAGAGCGACTTGGGGAAGGGAGCAAACCAACAGCGATCATAGGCGAGATTGCAGATGATATGAATTTAGACTTGGTTATTATGAGTATGGAAGCCATCCATTCAAAGCATGTAGATGCAAATCTGCTAGCTGAGTTCATTCCTTGCCCAGTCATTCTTTTGCCATTGTAGGACCAGTTTTTCTACCCAACGTTGTAACTCTTTACCTCTGTTTTGTAAGATACTCTCTATCTCACAGAATGCAAGTTTCTGTATTGTAGTTCTTGTATTCTTTTCCTCCAGATTATTGCCGTGAAATTTTGGACCTAACTATGTATGTCGACCTCTGTTGTAGAGTGTTCTGTCAGCTGAACCCGCAACTAAAGAAAACATGACCTTGAATATAAACGCCACACATAGTTTACCAAGTTCGAAATTACAAGTGCTTTTTTATATTTTTCTGACACTTTTTCATTTCTGTTTGGTTAATCTTTCTAGTTTTTCTTCCTGATATTTGTATATTTGACTTCCAAAATACAAAGTCAAGATAAGACACAGGTATGTATAGTGATTTTAGTTTTAGTCTTCTATAGTACTCCGTATGAAATTGGAAGTTGAACCTAGTTCTCTTAGGTTGAGCCCTTTTTATCTTGTTTTTATGCATCATATAAGTTTTAGTGTTGTGGTTCCATGATTCTAAAACAAGTACACAAGGAGTTCATAAAACATGCATCAGGCTTGCATCACACTTATTCTTTTGCTCTTACGGCGCAAGCAAATGTTACAAGTATGATGCACTTTGGTGAGCATTATAAGAGTTCAGACATGAGTTGTGTAACAGGTATGCAGCTTAGTAGTCACTTTATGGTGTTGACTAGATGCAAGACCTGGTTGGTGTTAAAGAGGGCGTGGTTGAGTAAATGCAACCAGAGTGTGTTTGAAGAACAAAAATCTATATCTGTATATCTTCTATATATTAAACAAATTAATCTCAGAGCATTTCCAATGCTTTAACCTTTACGTTTCTTTAATGTAAAAGATTTATTCTCAACCTATTTTTTATCTTTACTATCCCACGTTATCAATCTTCAAGCGTTTATTCTTGTTCAACCTTTTCATCCAACAACTCTCTTTTAACCTATTGCTCTCCAATGCGATAGCCCATTCAAAGCACACTCATTCTTCTGCCATTGTAGAACCACTCTTTTCTACCCAACATTGCAACTCTCAGCTCTGCTTTGTAAAGACTCTCTATCTCACAAAATGCAAGTCTTCTTCTGTGACTGTAATTTTATTTTTCCCTCGAGATTGTTGCTGTTGAACTTATGGACCGAACTATGTATGTCGACCTCTGTTGTAGAGTGTTCTGTCAATTGAACCCGCAACTAAAGAAAGTGTGACTTTGACTTTAACTGCCAAACATAGTATTTATCAACTATATGTTACTAGTGCTAGTTCTATCTTCTTTCTGGCTCTTTACATTTATGTTTAGTTAATCTTCTGTTTTCATTATCTATATCATTTTTAATGTTGAGAGTAGTTTATTTGACTTCCAAACTCCAAAGTCAATATAAGAGACCACAAGTATGTAGTTGTGAGTTTAACTTCAGTATTCTGTAGCATGAAGTTAATGTTGAACCTAGTTTTCTAAGGTTGAGCCCGCCCTCTTCTATGCTGTTTTTATTCATCATTTGACTTTCAGGGTCACGATTCCATGATTCTGCAATAAACAGAGGGAGGGGGCTTATAAAACGTGCATCAGGCTTGCATCTTGATTAGTATCACATTCTTTTGCTTTTACCGCACAAACAAACATTACAAGTATGAGAGTTGAGACATGAGTTATGTAGAGGGCATGCAGTTATTAGTCAATTTTAAGTGTTGACTAGATGCATGACCTGGTCGGTGTCGGTTGTCGAAGGGGACAGGGGTTCCATCACTCCATGTTCTGGCTCAGTGCAACAGTTTGTGTATGAAGAACACTTTATCTAACCACCCCTTTTGAAAAAAGAATGACATCTGTGGCATAAAGAAAACCAATAAAAAAAACGTGGTTGTTGATGAATTCTAACATTCTGGGTACCACTCTTTTTACCTGTCCTTTTCGAGTGAAGATTCTTAGAAAATGTATAGAAATTTACTTTTGGAGTATCTTTTTTCCTTTATTTCCAAAGGTGATTGCTTGCTTAAATGAGTTCGTTATGCAAACAACTTATTTAGTAGTAACTATTACCAGCATATAAAATGAACTACTATTAGCTTATGGGCTTGTGAGCTTCAAAAGCTCTTTTAGATGAAAAAAGACACATCTACAATGATGTAATTTAAAAACGTATACCATTTGCTGACAGCGAATCCAATTAAGCAACTAGTTCTATCACTTAATGACAGTAATGAGTTTAGCGTTTTTCTGCAATTTGGCATATGAAGACTGATATGAAAGACATCCTTGCATGTGGATGAGATGGGTAGTGTTTTATGGTGTGTTTCTTTATTTTGTTACTATCTCAATCTAATGTAGAGTTTACTGTGCTTGTTTATAATCGTTATAAGCAATAATAGAGAGACCTAACATATATGCCTAAAGTCATACCTAAATTATTAATAATTTGACACATCACTTATGTATTTTCTCGCTCCAAATATTCATTTTTGATTAATCCATTTGTCATCATCTTATTATTAGGCATAGGCATTTTAGGCATAATAATCATTATATAAGCAATGAAAAAAATTCGTGAACCAAAATTTAAAGAATGGAAATAATATACATACTTATGTTTCTTAGTTAGGAAGTAAGAACGTTTTGCACATAGACGTCCTAAAGTCAAGGAAACTATTTATGCTTGTAATATTTTCAAATGGTCAAAACACACTTTCAAGAAGGAGACTTGGAGCTGACTTTTCAAGTAAGTTTATTGATATCATAGTGTTTTTAGACTTTGACTTGGGTGGCTCTTCTTTTGTCAAACGATAATTGAAGTATTATTGTTACTACTGTAGTACTGTATTTAAAAATATTCGAGTTAAATGAAAAGTTTGTCTTAAAATTTTGAACATGGCATGCCTTTTATTTTATTTTATTTTATTTTTTTTTTGCGAAACGTGTAACAATACACCATGGCATGAATTCAAACCAATAACATGTACAATGCAAGATTAGCTTGCATCGAACTATTTCTATTAGACATCTAAACTCCGAACACCATGTTTTGTTATAGTATTGAGAAGAGACATCAACAGAAGCAATTATCAGCAACACAAACTTTTACAGCCACTAAATCAAGCGTTTGTATGCAGGGCGGAGCCAAGATTCTTACTTAAAGGGGTGGCTCGTGCTTAATGCAAAAAGTAATAGTGATTAATATCGCTTCAAAAATTAATCTATAGTTTTGTCTTTTATTGTTTAAGTTATTCATTTACGAATTTTATAAACATGACTATAGAATAAGGGAGACTGAATGTAAAAACTATTAGAAAAGCGGCTTGTAATCTAAATAATTAATGAATAAAGTGGGTTGATTAGAGGTGACTTAGCACCTACTAGTCACCATACTAGCTCTGACCTGTTTGTATGTTTTATCACTAAATACATCATAGATAGCCGAGTTGGTACTTGGTAAACATAAATAATCGAGTCAGCAACATGGCTTTTAACTACTATTAATGAAGTGCTTTATCTGTTGATGTATGTGTAATAATGAGCTTTAATATCCACGCGAAGCTCAAACTTAGCCTAAGAGGAATTGAAAACCGAAAAAAAGCTTGACAAAAAGTCAAAATTATGGTTAGGAAAAAAAATGTGTAACGAAATCACTTAGAAATGTTTAGTGGCAATTGACTTGCAATTATCATAACTAAACTAAAATATAAAGTTTTAAGTTCAATTCTTACTAGGTGTACATGATCATCAAATAATGACGAAGAAAAAAAAAACTTTGACTTTGATTTGAGTCTTTTTTGTGATAAATTCTAGTTGCATAACAAATACATTTGACCACTTTATTTTGAATAGCCAAATAGTAGTAACAATTACTACAGTATTGAATTTAGGGGCCGTTTGGTTTATAGGTGAGTTTAGAATAGGATTTTGATTTGGTTTAAGATTTGAATTTAATTTAAAATATATTTATTAAATGTATTTTAAACCAAACGCACCCTTGAATAAAAGTATAAAACTTACGGTTTGGCACTTTTGAATGAAAATAATGGTTATCTACTAGCATCAAATTACTAGGAAACTTCAAACAAGACTTATCCAAAAATAAAATCTATGAAAAAGAGCCAAAACTCATATAATAAAATCCATTAAACACAAAAACAGGCAACAATCCTAATCCTACCCCACCACAGCAAGGGCAATTTAGTAAATAAACATAATTAATTACCAAGTAAATTCCTATCGCAATTAGGAAACACAATGAGACTATAAATATAAACAAAAACTTTTATAAAAAAAATTATAACAATTCGTTTGGTTTTGGTTTAACTGTGTGCGTGTTTTTATTATTATTATTGTTACTGTGTTTGTGTGTGGGTCCCAGAGAGATTGATCGGAATTTGATCCGACCATCTTTGGAACACCTACATTCTTCAATTCATTCATTCTTGATTGATTGTTTTTTTTTTTTTTATAATTAATAAAACCCTAGGGTTAGGGTTAGTGTTATGGAGGAAAATCAGTTAAATAAGGTTGGTGAGATGGTGGATGATAAGAAGGGTGGTGCTGCTTGGAGTAAGAAACCTTTGAATGAGGTTGATGTCTCTGTTATGGGTGGTGATGATGCTTGGCCTAGTTTGGATCAAGGTACTAAGGCTGCTGTTAAGTCGGCTTCTTCCGACTCTTTGACGGGGCTTTCCGATTCTTCTCTGCAGGTTTTTTTTTCTTTTTCTTTTATATATATATATATATATATATATATATATATATATATATATATATATATATATATATATATATATATATATATATATATATATATATATATATATATATATATATATATGTTTCTTGAATGTGGATTATATGTTTTTATGTGATTTTGGATTAGTTTAGTTCAAGATTTTAGGTGTTTCGGCATTCATTGATAAGGGGCTGTTTCGGATTGTTTAACTTCTCTTGTTATTATGATTTGATTCTGCTTATATAAATAAGTTGCTTCAACATATGTACTACTTCATAAAAAACTATGCTGATTGGGGGAAAAAAAAAAAAGTAATAATTTGTTTCAATAAAAAGGTTTTAATTTTTAGTTTTATCACAAATAAGGAGCTTCCTACCAGCTTATCAGAAACATATTACTTTTCCTTGAGTTAAGCAGAAAAAGCTAGAAAAATAAGCAATCTCAGACACCCCCTAAAACAGTTTGGAGTTTGGTATATGTTGTTTAGATAATTCTATGCGTTTTGGGCACTAGGGTTTACTTTGTCTGTGTTTATATTTGTTTTTGTGTCATAGGTGACTGGAAATTCGTCTCCTTTATTACATAAACCAGAACCTGTGAAGAATGTGAATCCTGCTACAGTTACAAACCATGTAGCTCCTTCTGTGCAGAAGCCCGCAAAGCGAGGTGGTGGGAGTTCAGGTGTGTATGTATCGAATGGAGGGGTGTCCAAGCAGTTGCCAGCAACTCAGGAATTGAAAGTTGAAGTTGCTAATAATAGTACATCTGGTAAACCTGCTACTGTTGCTATGGAGTCTCATACAAAGGAGAGTGCGTATAAGGAGTCACCAAGAGGGGGTGCTGGATCACAACCGATTAGTGGTAATAATGACCATCACCATCAGCGGAATGCGTATAGAAGAGGGAATGGTGGACAGCATCCACGCGGGGATGGTTCGTATCATCACAATTATACAGGCAAGGTTGACCAGAATCAGGGTCGTGATAATCAGGAATGGAACCAACATAGAAACTATAACAACAGGTATAACATGCAACCTCAGAGGGGTAATAACCGAAGGGGTGGTTACATGCGGCCTGCTGTACATAACTCAGCCCCATTTGTTCACCCACCAATGCCTGTGCCGATGCGCCCATTTGCCAACAATGTCATGTACCCTGGTGAGGTTTCTATTAGCATCTTTTTGTGCCTAATATTATTTTATTGTTATTATATTTATTCACTTTGCTTTGTGCTTTATATGTACTGTCAGATGTTGGACCTGCAATGATTTATGTTCAAGGTCCAGCTCCATTTGTTGGTCCATTTCCAGCTCCAGTGTACTATTCTGCTCCTGATCCCATCTCACTTTGGCATACAAACATAGTGAACCAAATTGAGTACTATTTCAGGTATTTATCTCCCACATTAAAACTTTTGTTGTGGTTTATTGTCATTAGGGCTCACCCGGTGGTAGTTCATAGACCTAACAGCTAGTCTTCTTGCTATTTTTTGCAGTAATGAGAATCTTGTTAAAGATACTTACTTGCGAAGTAACATGGATGAACAGGGCTGGGTTTCTGTTAGTTTAATAGCAGGCTTCAAGAAAGTAAGTATTTTGGGATTTATAAACTGATTCATATACTGTTTTGTTGAAGCTTAATTTTAGTATCAGTGTCATCTCTGTTTGCATCATTTGTCACTTCACTTGCGTAGTTTATAATGGTTTCAGCGTAATTACCAAATGAGAGTTACCTAGTTATCAAATTTTGAAACACAGCCAGCATTTGTGCTAGTTACATTTGGTCTTTGTTGATATATATTCCACCCTTTCTTCTTTAAAAAGCTGACTTTGGTGCGGAAATCGTTTTGACTAGCATCGTATTTGGTTGATCATTATTTTGTCCCCGTTTGCCCGTTCTTCAGGATTTGAATCTTTTGCAAATGTTAGGGCATATGTGCTACCTAATTTTTGTATACCTTGTAAATTGTAATATTACAAGTGTTTTACATGCACCAGTATTGAAATTTCTGACATACAAGAATACGACATAAGCAACTGTATATTTTATTTTTCTGACCTACACTTTGACTGTATAGACCGCTTGGTGTGAGGTTTCAGTTTTTCTATAAGACTATAACAATTCTTGTAAAAGGTGTTTATTTTCTTACCGTTAATTGTAACTTTGGCCAACTATCGTGGCTTAGTAATTGTGCTTGGGTTTCTTTTTATTCTTAGCCAACTATTGTGGCTTAGTTTTCATTTAGGGTTCATGCTAGTTTGCATCTTCTTGTGCCTAAGAAAGGCTAAGATGTTTTTATTGCTTGACCTCTTGTTTGACCCCGTAAAGTATTATTTTCTCTTAAGTTTTGGTATGAAAGAATAATAATCATTCATTCTATTGCAGGTTAAAGCTCTGACTAACAATGTTGATGTAATACTTGACGTAATGAGGCACTCAACTGTTGTGGAAGTGCAGGTGCGTATATTCCTGTTTAATTTTATAAAATCTGCTTAAGATTGAATATTTTAGGGTGTGTTTGGATTATGGGTATGGGAATGAGAATGGGATATTGGGGTTGATATATATTTGGTCTAATGGAATGGGTATGGGAACAGAATTGGTTTTCAAACCCATTGGAGATTTGTAAACCCATCAAAGGCATTGGGTTTATAACTCATACCCATTGTCATTCCACCATTCAATGGTGGTGATTCCAGGCCACACCAAATGCCACTCTTTATCATATTTTCATTTAGGACAAATTTAAGCTCTAGTTTGTAATGGGCCTTTTATTGAGTCTTTCCAGCTTTTTTGTAAAGTTACAACTGCAAGGTGTTTATTTCTATATTGTAGGATGACAAGATCAGGCGGAGAAATGACTGGAAGAAATGGCTTATGCCTCCAACTGTTTCAGGGATGACCTCGCGGTCCCTTAGTCAAGATTCGTTGACGTCACAGCTTCAGGGTATTGCTTTGGATGGGGCTCATGTTGAAAGCTTTTCTAGTAGGTCGTCGTCTTCTGGAGAATTCAGTAGCCAGTTTCAGCAAGTTGGAGGGGGTGACCACAGAAGCAGTCACCATTCTGGTTTTGAACGTGCGGCAGTGGTTTAAGTGACCACACTTGAACTAATCCTTTTGAGAGAGAAGAAAAAAACTAAATACTCTGTTTTGAAAAGAGAAGTCCTCGATGATGATGCGGGCTATCTTGAATTTCCCTGGAGATTCACTGGTAGATGGATATGATGTTTTGAGAGGCGAACATTAAACACACAAACTTTAGGCAAAAATTAAAAAAAACCAAAAAAATTGAAAAAAAACAAAAAACCCAAAAAAATTAGTAAAACATAAAAACATTAAAAAAAAAAAGATAGGTTAGTTGTGACTTTGGAGATAGTAGTTTTTGTTTGTTGGAACTAATGATTTTTTTTTTCTTGGACCTATATACCAAAAAATTAGATTTTTTTTGTTGTTGTGGTTGTTTGTTTTCTTTCTGTTATGGCTGTTTGTTTTTGAGATGATAGTGGGGAAGAATGATGCGGTTTCCTTCCCCAAACTTTGCAGGTTGGTCTCTAATCTTAGGGTGTTGCAATTTGCCACCTCTTTCCAGGTGGTTCCTACTTCTGCGACGCGGTGCGATTATTGTTTGGTACCATCTTGGATGACACATAAACCTGCAGGTGTCATTTAAATTTGATGATGTCATTATCTCCTGCTACTCATTTTGTGTTATTGCGTATATCATGCTGACTTATACACAAGTGACTGTCATGCATTGTTACTAACTAGTTAACATAAACCAGTGATGATACAGTTGACATCAGAGTGAGTAGAGGTTGTTATTCTCTAGAATTCTTAGATGGTTGGTCAATAAGCTTTTGGATCCAGTAATAGTATCTGCAACTAGACTTGTTTGATTTGGTTAGGACTTGCTAGGTGTGTTGTAGAGTTTTGACTTTTGAGTTTGAATCTCGGCATCTTGCAATGTTACTGAAGGTTTGTTTGGCTTCAAATCAAGTAGGCAACCATCACTTCTCATTTGATAACATTACAATGAAGCTCGAGGGTAGGGAAAGATTTTATAGCATAGCTTTGTGTTCAGAAGGCAAAAGATTTGTTAACTCACTAAAGTCATCTCCCAAGCCTACTAACGCTTGACAATCTGTGTTGTCTCTGTGTCCTAGGGGTACTCTCCTCGGTTCTATATTAGATGCGATATGTTTTCTTGCTTTCATCATATTGCTGCTGCTGTGTAACTTTTCCTTTACACATGATCTAAAAAATTATCCCCAGAACGCTTATGCGGTTTGTTCTCGCGTTTGTCAAGGGCGAATGAAATCGTTCCTGCCTTACTTTTCTCTTTGTGTTTGCACTAGTAGTCTAGTATCCACTTTTGACATATTTGCGACTATGAAACATGGGCTAGAAACACAACTATATATTATAAGATGGAGATATATTCAGGTAAACTTTAGTTAAGCAGAATGTCAAAAAGTGCGTTGGCAAAGCCAAAAAGCACTTTTCACTTGATTATCATAAACTTTATGAGTGACTAACTTTAGGTATTTTTTCTATATTTGGGTAGGATTTTCCTAAACGCTCAACTTTTGACAATTCATCTAGGCCATGTCAAAATATGATGTATCCCAACGAGCAATAATCCATTAAATCACATCCATTATCGTCACACATCGTGTTTAGGAGGTAATTGTCCTAATGAGTGTAGCGGAGTGCTATCTATCCCATTACTCATCTATATATGGCTATCACCCTATTTTTCCCTGTCTCCGCCTATTGCTTGGGATTGAGTTTGACACTATTCAATACTAAATATCTACTTGTGGAGGGATGGGAGGCAATAGATTCATCTTAGGCGGTTAGGGAAGGAACTGTAGGGCTTAGGGCAGCGAGTGGCTTGTATTTTATTTCAATAGGCTCTAGGGGAGGTGAGAAGAGAGCCAATAACAAGGAATGGACTTTGAGTGAAAACCGGAAGGAGGGGACAAAGGTCACTTCTATAAGAAAGATAAACAAGATCAGAAGATAACTTTCAGCAACGAAGCTCGGCATGAGTTCTTCATCATAATTCATATGGTCACGTTTTTTACTTCATTTTTGTAGCAGCATTACTTCATATGTTCTTTCCAATTATGAAAGATATAGGAAAGTCTCACTTACGAAAGATGGATATGAAAACAGATTGTCTTTTGTTTCTATAAGTGAACACCAATGTTTGAGTGACTTTCGGTTTGATGGGATTTCAGTTGCATTAGCACAACAAAGATAGAGAAATTTTCTTAAATAAACACTTTACCTCCACCTTACCAAAATGAACCATCTAAAGTCTAAACCTGTTTTACAAAAATCGACGAAAACACCGAGCAAACATGAGGCGAGTAAGCATTTGCTTTCCATGTTCTTTGTCTTGTAGCGAAAAAACTTGTCTTTTTTTGAAAACGACGAGCAAATCTCAAATTCTTGAAGTGTCGATTTTGGTAAACGCGTCTAAAAGTGTTTATTTTTGTAATTGAGTATGAGAAGTGTTTATTGTGGTAATTGGTTTAAATCCCTTGGTGGATAAGCAGTAGCTTGCCTTATATCTTAACAATTTTATCCAATTCAAATGATAAAAAACAGTTTCATAGTTTCTTTTCATCTGAAAATATGTGTTTTCATATAACAAAAACATTAGCACAAGTATGGTTTTTGTGGAATTACGATTACCATTCGAAACCCCTAGATATAAACTAACTTGGATAAATATGACATTTTAGTTCATTAGTGTATATCTTCAACGAGTTAACTAATAAATGATGTATAGAAGATCAATGATTATGTATCCAAACACTTGTAGCATACAGATTTTGTATTAAAGTAAGTGTTATATTTCGTTTGTTATTTATGAAATCAACAAATATGGTTTATATTTGATAAATGAATACAACCTGATCACTTTGGACTTCCAACCTACAACTAAATTCGAACTTTCTTCTCTTTTCTTTTGACAAAATAAGAAAATATTTTGATTGAGCTTTACAGTCTTATAATAATAAACATGAAATGCTAAACTTGAACTTGAGTTGCTTTGTCCTAAATCTAGCAAGAAGTTGAAAATGAACAAGTACAGACCTTTTAATCTTGTCTATCCTATATCTAGTTGACCGAATAATATTCAAAAGTACAACAAAGCTATAAGTGCAAGCACCATGGAAGCTTCGATGATTCACTTGAGTAGCCCCACTCGACACAATAGCACAAACTTACAATGTGAAATCAGAAAACGAAACACACATGAGCAGACCTTACAACCAGTTTTCTCAATCATCATGCCGTCGTTATAACCACAACCAGGGGCGCAGCTTCTAAGGGGCCGGGGGGGGGGGGGGGGGGGGCGACCCCCCGAAATTTTTTTTGCGATGTAGGGGTATATAGTTTTCGTGTAGAAAAATTTCGGTATTTTCGGTTTCGCCCCCCCAATTTAATTCGGTTTCGACCCCCCATAGTGTTAGGGAAAAAAAAAATTTAGATCCCGACCCCCCACTCGAAATTTCCAAGCTTCGCCCCTGACCACAAGTTATAAGGAAAACACCTAAAAAATTTAGGTATTATCTGTTGACATCAATAATTTAGGGGGTAGTTTGGATGCTTGTTTTGCTGGCTTATTGACTTATTTGATTTTAAAAAACCTCGTATGCTCATGTTTTCTAGCTTATATGTTCATCAACTTCAGCTTACAGTTTAATGGTGAGTGGATATCATGAATATGTTCAGAATGATTAAAACATCAATGAGCAGTTTGTAGTTATATCCACATTTAGAGGGATTCTCATCATTATAAACACAACCATCAACAAATCTACAGTTTGAAGCAATGATTGTCTTATTTAATTTCGAAAATGCCAGTACAAACACCCTCTAGGAATTCTGGTTTGCATTTTGCGAACGACTTTTATCAGCAATCTAGCATTTTAAGCTAACAAACTTTACCATCTTGAGACAGTATTTGACACAAGATTATCAATGCAAATGTCGTAATTTTACTATTGTGTTCTTTTAGAAACAAAACACCCAGTACCACAATTAATACAGCAAACCCTTGTTCTTTCAAACCAAAAGTTCAAGCAGAAACAACCATCCTTATGACGAAAAAGCCTCTCAATTCTATGAGCTTGTGTCATCTTGATGATCCCCTTCTGTGTCATCGTGTTCAATGATCTTGCCATCCTTTGGCACAAGGCACGGGATTCCGTCTACTATCTGATAAACATTAAAAAGTAAGAAACGACTGAATCAGGGCAGCCACACCCTTAGAAGATATACGGATACCTAAGATTTCAGCTTGAAGCTGAAGATAACATGCATTTTAATATGCCTAGATGCATTTTAAAAACAGAACCTGAGGCAGTTTTTGGCCTTTCCCTGTTGCTAACTATCAAGAAGTTCATTTAAACAAATGTTAGTTACGTGGTTTACTTGTAAGAACTTCCAAATCCTGTCATTTTAAGTTGTCTTTACGCAAAAAAATTGTGTTCATGGGGAAATAGTCCTGCATTCACCTGTCTACAGCTAGTGTTTGGGGACTTTGGGCTCTCACATTCCACAATCATCCATCTTTTCATGTCAAAAGAGTTTCTAATGGCATGCGGAGAAGGTGCACATAAACTACAGGATTTAGGTCCTCATACTTATGTCCGTCCAAATCGGCATCTAATTCACGTATTCTGATACCATCTATTTGTATCACATAGGTAGCGAGTTATAAAAAAACATGAAAGTGTGTTTTTAAACTCCAAAAACACAACAATTATAAGCCCTTTGTTGTTTATCCAAAAAATCAAAAGTTTTTCTGTTTGTTATAGGCACTTTTTTAAAAGCAGAACCCTAAGGGGGTGTTTGTTAAAGCTTATATGTGGGCTTACGAGCTTATTTGATTTCGGCTTATATTTTCCATAAGCCCCAATTTTCCGACTTATTTTGAGACTTATGGGCTTATATAAGTTTATCATGTCATAATAATCTTATATAAGCCGAAAAGTCTCAATATAAGCCGGATTGCCGGAAATTTGGGGCTTATGAAATATAAGCCTAAAAACAAATAAGCTCATAAGCCACATATAAGCTTAAACAAACACCCCTTAAATACCCCCATTAGAAGCATGCTTGACAAATCAAGCTTGATTTCGGTTTGAAAATGAGTATACGTGCATATAAGCCATGAAGTAATCACACTCACTCACATACATTGGCTCAATTCCTACCCAACGCGCTAAACATTTTAAGCTCATTTTTGTATTCAAACTCCTCTTTTCTTTTAGTTTTGGGCCCTATTTCTTAACTTTTACTGAGAGATATAATTTCATCAAGATTATTATAAGTAAAAAAAATAATAATACTCCGTAATAATATAAGAAAAGTGGCAATAATAATAATACCGGAAAAGAAACACCAATTGCATCACTAATGAGTGAATTAGATTTCTCACAAACCCTACAAAAAAAAAAAAAAAAAAAAAAAAAAAAAAAAAAAAAAAAAAAAAAAAAAAAACATTTGAGATTAAAAAAAACTTATATAAAAGTGATATGAAAAATAATAAATGAAGAAGAAAACCTTAAGGGTTGTTTGGAGAGAGGACAAACGAGTATTTGTGAAAGGGTTTTGCTGATCATTTCCACCACTTTGCTTCCCCCAACCATTTACTCTTTCGATCCCTTTTTCCTTATTTACAGTACCGTCTTTCCACCATTCATCTATGTCACTTGACTTTGGGTCAAGGACATTAAAAGACTTTTCTAAATTAAAAATAATAATGGTTTTTCTAACTTGTATCCCGGGATACAAGTTAAGCACACTAAAAGTACGGTGGGACCCGCGGAAAAAGACAGCAGGACCCACACAAAATTACACTTTTAAAATTAAAGATATGGGGCCGGCTGTACTTTTGTGTAGGTCCGTCCATTCTTTTTCACGGGTCTCACCGTTCTTTTGATGTGTTTAACTTGTATCCCAGTATACAAGTAAAAAAAACCAAATAATAATAATAAAAATGGTATCAACATGTATGCTTTACTGCTTATTATTTTCGTCTTTAGAGGAGTGGGTATGGTGATGAGAATTTACCTCCTCATTTAGGGTCCACGGGTGCCACATTACCCCAACACCTCTTCACAACTAACATCTCCTCACTCATAACTAACCTCAACTTATTCATTTGAGGCCCACCACTTACAACTTTTGTTTTTAATTCATTTCACTAAATAAACTAAATTAATTTCATAAATACTTAAAATTAAAACACCATACTAATTTTATTTCATCAAATTAAAAAGTTACAGTACGAAAAAGAAATACGATACGAGAAAAAATTACAATACAACACAATAAAACATACGATACGTAAAATAAAGAAACAGTCAAACATATAACACAAAGCAACATAATACGAAAGATACTGGAACGCTCTCCCACCATAGCGTTCTCTAAACATAGCGTGCCCATTCTTGAGTGTTCTTCAAAATCAATCACACGTGAATATACTGAAACATTCTCCCACCATAGCGTTCTCTAAACATGTTCAATGCAGTTGTGATATGCTCAGGGTTTTGGCTCGTTTGCTGCAAGTAATTGTAAATATCATGATACTTACGACATTCACAGCTGAGTCGTGCCCATTTACCTGTGATCATACTCTTGTTACGATGATCACCATCAGTCCACTGATGAGTGTGTAAATACTCATCATTTTTATAATATCTGAACTGCCAAAACATCCAAAAAACACTCAGAAATGCATCAAAATACAGAAATTATTCCATGAATTGTGTTTTATATGTCTTAGATGCAAAATGTTTAAAAAAATGAAAAATGAACAAAGTTTGCATAATTGGCAGTTTCAGTCCCTCAAGTTTCATAAATTGACAAAACTAATCCCTGAAGGTTTTAAATGAAAGAAAAGTCAACCCAAGGCATTTTAAAGTCAAAAGTTATCAAATACGATCCTTGGGTGAAAACTTTGGAAAAATTACAAAATTAGCCCCTGAACTTTGCAAATTGGCAAATTTGGTCCCTGGAGTTTTAAATTTTGGGAATCGTACAACAAAGGTCCCTGGGAAATCAAAGATTGTCATATATGGTCCTTGGGACAACTTTTAGGAATTGGCAACATGGGTCCTTCAAAGTTTCAGCATGTGCAAATTTGGTCCTTGAGCTTATATTAACTACAAATCCAAAACAAACCAACAAACCCACCTAAAAATATTATCCTAATCCACCCCACCTTACACCCTTTTACCAGCCCACAACTACCCAGGCCCACCACCCTTAGCCCAACTCCCCACAACCCACTCCCCGTTTTAATACTCCCACCCAGGTCCCAGGGTCAAAATCAGTCAACCCTCCACCTCACCTCCTCCCTTTCCCACTAGACTGCAAAAAACCTGAAACACCAAACACCATCATCGCTAATACTGCAACACTCCACCTCTAACCCTACCCTTATCCGTCCAAACACCTCAGTCCAAAATCCCCCCCCCCCCCCAATTGCAACCACAGACCCCATTTGGTTAAAATTGATTTTCCCGCCAAAACTGATTGAAGGGTCAGGATCTATAACACTCATCCAACGGTCCAAAACTAAAGTGGGATATTGCCAAGGAACTCAGGAGAGGATTATAAATAAAGAAAGAAGAGTAGGGAGCAAGTAGTTAGTTAATTTGTAGCAAAAAATATGTAGTAGTAGTTAATTTTAGTAGTTTCTTAAATGTACTTCATGTCACAATTAAATGTTCTGTTTTAATTTAAGTGTAATCTGTTAGTGTAAGCCTACTTTCAATCAATAAGAATTCAAGTTCAGTTTTTATATTGTTCCAAATTTTCTCTCATAACTCAATTATAGTTAATTTTTGCATCAACAAGCTAGTATAAGCTTGAATGAGCTTAAACTACTTTCCACTAGCCTGATTCTAGCTCACTGAAGTTCATTATCGCTTTACACAGCTTTTGGTAAGTTTAAGGTTTCACATTCACTGTTTCACCCCAAGGTCTCAATTGGTCAACGAAAGTCAACAAACTGCTATAATGGTGATAAACTAGTTAGGAAGGAGCTTGTGGGTTGTTATCCTCTTGTGTTACAACAAGACAGAGCTTGTATACATTGGTATACTTTGGATTTGAGTGCAGGTCACATGTAAGTCTTACTACCATTTTAGCTTTCTCCAGCTTATTTATCTTAATTAATTCTTAGTGTTTAATTAGGCTTCATCATTGTTAATTAAAGTAGTTTAGGTTTAGTTAAACCTTTGAGATCCCAGAATTTGCCTAAAAACAGTTTGGATAGTAAAAGAAAAACCATGACAGCTTCATTTAGGAGTGTTTGGTTGAAGCTTTATCTGAGTGCTCTGGTTGTTCATTTACCTTGTTTATTGCATCACTAGTTTGCCTTAGGATAGAATAAGCTAGTTTGGTTATAAGATTTGTAGTTTAAACAACAAAAGTCAACCTATCCTCATTACCTAAATTCATTCAACATATGTGTTCATGTGAATCTGTCATAGTGAGCATTGTTAGATTTAGTGCATATCTAGGGATAACAAGTGTTTAGACAACTTTATATTACTTGTAGTGTAAGCTTAGATCAGTGGAAATCTCATATAAGTCCATTTGAGTTCATCATCTCAAAAGTCAAAAGTTCAATCTGTCAATTTGGCAAATTTTTCTAGCTCAAGCTCAGGATTTATTAAAGATTGGAAATGGTTAATTTTTGTTGTTTTGAGCCATTTGGAAGCTTATTTTTCTGTACCAAAAAGAAAATCTTATTTTGGAATTCATTGGCTTATAAATAAGATCATTTGAATTTGGCCATTTGCACCAAACCATGCCCTACATCAGGGGTGGTCTGATCATAAGCTTGATTTCATTGGGGTATGGCTTGGTCCTCAGTGAGCTCTAGTTTTAGCTTTTTGGCTTTCTAGATAGTCCACCATGCCATCTTTCTATTCTTGTGCTATTTGTCTTATTCCAAGCTTATTTGTCTGCTTATTTTTGTATCCCAAGAACCATTCACTGAGAAACTTACACTGACCAATCAGTGTAAGTGAGCTTGATAAATAAGCTCTTGTTGAGCTTAATTGTGGGACCCACTGAGAGATATTGACCTTTTTGGAAAGCTCATAAGACCAAATTACTAGTTCCATGTTTGACTTGGTCTGTTTAGCTTATTTGGGTACCTCAAAAGTGGCCTGCACATAAGCACAAAGCCTGTTTGGTTTTCAGTGGTCCTTGGAATAGCTTATTGTGCTTTTTAGCTTAATCTAGTTGATTTTCTCTTTTCTTTAGCTTAATTTAACTTTATGTAATCTGCTTTTGCTTATTCTCACTTTGGTTTTTAGAATGTAGCTTATTTGAATGCTTAAGTAGTGTTATAATCCAATTTTTGGCTTGAAAAGCCTTCTGCTGATCTATCAAGCTTATTCTGAGCTTATTTTTTAGTTTAAAAAAGATGGCTTTATTAAAGTCTCATATTTTTAGTGTTTAAGTGTTTGTGTAGAAAGAAAATTGAAAAAAAAATAATAAATAACAAAAAGTGCAAGAGGTGGGATTCGAACCCTGGACCTCCTGCACCCCCAAGCATCAACACAATAACCAACTGCCCTAGGGTCTTTTCTCGTTCATACCTTCCACCCATGTTTATTTAACTACATTTTAGACCTTTAAGCTTATATAAGCTTTTTAGCTTATTCCACTGCTTATAAATAAGCACTTGGAACTTTTTCTAATTTTCCTAGTTCACTGTTGCAGTAAAGTAATTTTAGAAAAAAGTTTTGTAATTTTCCAACTTAGTTTAGTATTTTTAATAATTTAATTTAGTTTATTTAGTAATTAATTAATAATAAATAATTAAAAAGTCAAAAAAATAATTTTCTTTTTTCTAAAATTTTCTTTTGTCATTAGGTTCGCAAAAATATAATTTTCATGTCCGTAGGGTTAGCGTAGCTTTCACTTTTTATTTCGCGCACTCGCGTTTTATTTAAATAACTCTCGCGTTTTTAAAATTTAGATTACGTTAGTAAAAGTAGTTTATAAAATAAAGAAAAACCAAAAATAAAAAAAAGGTGATAGCTTCTATTTAAGCCCTTTTGGCTTATTGTTCTGCTTATTTATAAGCAAACTCTAATTTTAAATTTTTAGATTACGGTTTAGGTTTCACGTTATTGTTAATATAGTTTGTTTTAATCGTTCTCATTCGTATTTCCTTAGTGTAACCCTTCAAACCCCTATTACCCATTTCCATCCAAATTCACCCGATCACAAACCCGTTTTTGATACCATCACACCTCGTCGGGACATAACGACCCGGGGAAACCACTATACTTCCACGGAGATTGACTCTAGGCAGTTTGACCTTGTTGACCATCCTTTGGTCAATTTAGGTTGACCGTTTGGAACCAATCAAATTTTGGCGCCGCTGCCGGGGAGGTTGTGCGCGTTATTCTAAAACGGTTTTGCGTATTGGTGAACCTGGATATACATCCATTGTATATTTACCACCCTTGTTCATATTATCTTCTTATTTTCATATAAAAACAAAACTGTTCCCGAAAACATTTTAAAATCAGTTTTCAACGAACACAAAAACACAAAAAGATTTTCTTTGTTATAAAAATGTTTATCGAAAATACCAAAAATATTCACCTTTACCCTCCTACCTTTTTTTATTCTTCATCCCTTTACCCTCTATCCTTTTGATTCTAACTTCTTCCACTTCTCCTGTAACTGATTCTAATGGCATCTCTCGATGACGATTTCTTTGAAAAATGGGCCTTTGAGAGCAACATTGAAAAACTTATGGCCTTGTCAAAAACGTCAAGATGTCGTGTTGATTATGATGGACCATCGTGTTAATACCAATATCGCCTAAAAACGTTATTTATATTTTATGATCTTCGCTAAGTTTTGTTAACGACAAAATGTAAACTTTAGTTTTTAAGTAAAACATAATCTTAGTTTTAAAGACTTGCATAAACTAGACTTTTGCTACATTTTACATTTCATAAAACACAACACTTTTTATTTCTTAAAATAGAATTGTCACATCACATTTATGGCAAGTTTTGTCAATATACATTTATGGAAAGAAAATGTGTTTGACTTACTATGTAGTTGCTTGCAAGTTTGGTGTTTGACTAGATGTAATGAGATGTGACATTGTTTGGTTTGCAAGGTGTAATGAGATGTGACTTTGTTTGGTTTGCAAGATTTATTGCAAAACCAACTGCAAGCCTGGCGGAACCCTGGGGGTACACGGGCGGAACCCATCTGAGGGTTCCGCCGTATCCGCCAGGCCTGCAGAAGGCTTTGCTATAAATACCAAGCCACAAGTTGATTTTTGGCTTATCACTCTACATCATATTTTACACACACACATTCATTCTTTCATCTAACCCTTTAACATTTCATATGTGAAGTTTCTTTTTGTAGCAAAGAGATTCACGAGCTCTTTAAAAGTAGCAAGTATTCAACACAACGTTGCAAGACTTGTTAGCTTAGCATTGTGTAGACTTGTGTAGTTTACACTTCATTTGATTGTGTATTTTCAGTACTGATCGGTTAGTATTTTAGTCCTCAAAATACAAAGTGTATCGGGAGTAGTTGTACCCTTGTAAAATAACTAACAGGAGTGGTTGTACCCTTGGTAAATAACTCGACATCTAGCTTAGTGTCGGTAAAAGTATAAGCGACGTGTAAGGTTTTCTCCGCCGGTGAAAGGAGCTTGTTGACTAGTGAAAGAAACTCTCGAGTTGGATACTCGGGGCGTGGACGTAGGGCAAGGAAAAATAGTCCTTGTAGCCGAACTACGATAAATACTCGTGTTGTGGTTTGATCATTTCTTTCATTTACTTGCATGTTATATATTGTGTTTGTGTATATATCTTTGATCAAACGGAAAGTTTCAAAGCTAACTAAACAAGTTAAAAAGATTTTAAACGGTAAACTATTCAACCCCCCTTCTAGTTTTCCACAATTGGCATCAAGAGCTACGTTACTCAAGCTTTTAAAATATATTGTGTTTTAAATCTTGAAATGATCCATGGATTTTGAAAATTGCAAAGAAGGGCAATCTATGCAAAGACCACCACTTTTTGAAGCAAATAGTTTTATATATTGGAAAAACCGTTTTGAAACTTACGTGAAATCTAAAGATATAGATTTATGGTATATAATCATTGATGGTGATAATATAATTACTAATATTAAAGATGATGATCAAAAGAAATTGATTGGTAAAAATAATGAAGCTAAAATGATGCTTTACAATGCTTTGCCTAAGAAAGAATACGAAAGAGTCTTTATGTGTAAAACCGCCAAAGATATTTGGCAATCTTTAATTGTCACTCATCAAGGAAACTCACAAGTTAAAGATAACAAAATTGATCTTCTTGTTCAACAATATGAACAATTTGTTATTTCCGAAGATGAGATTATTGATAATGCTTTTACTAGGTTTAACACTATTATTACTTCACTTAAAGCACTTGATGAATCTTTTTGTAGTAAGAACTTTGTCAGGAAATTTCTTAGAGCACTCCATCCGAAGTGGAGAGCAAAAGTGACGGCAATTGAAGAATCCAAAGATCTTTCAAGCATGTCACTTGACGAGCTAATTGGAAACCTCAAAGTTCATGAAATGGTAATGGAAAAAGATTCGAAACTAGTTAGAGGCAAGAAAGAAAAAGTTAAGTCCATTGCCTTGAAAGCTAGAGTCTAATCAAATGATGATGAAGAATCTACTTCGAATAGTGATGATGAGGAATATGCTATGGCCGTTAGAGACTTCAAGAAGTTCTTTCGTAGAAGAGGGAAGTTTGTAAGGTAACCTAAAGACGACAAGAAAACTTTCCTAAAAGATCGTGATGATAGAAAAGGAAAGGTTGAAAGAAAATGCTATAGGTGCGGAGACACAAGTCATCTTGTAGGAGAATGTCCAAAACCACCCAAGAGCAAACCTCAACAAGCTTTTGTGAGTGGTGCTTGGAGTGACTATGAAGGAGATGACGATGAGCAAAAGAATGATGATATTGCTCTCATGGCTCACAACTCAAATGAGATATGCCTCAAAGTTTGTTTGGAACCGGATGAATGGATTAAAGATAGCGGTTGTTCAAGGCACATGACGGGTAACAAAAGCCTCTTCACTACTTATCACAAATGTGACGGAGGTAATGTTACGTTTGGTAGTAAAGCTAAGAGCAAAATCATCGAAAAAGGTACAATCTCTCATGACTCCCTTTTTATAGATGATGTAGCTCATGTTGATAACTTAGGTTTTAATCCCTTAGCATTAGTCAACTTTGTCGTAATAAGTATAATGTCCTTTTTAGTGAAAACGGAAGTAAAATACTTAAAGATGGTATAACCATAGCCAAAGGTGTCCTTAAGAACAACGTATACGTCATGAAGATGGATCCAACATCTAGAGACAAACTTTCTCTTACCTCATTAGATGAATCTTCAACTTTATGGCATAGACGTTTAGGACACGCTAACATGAGACTAATCCAAAACCTCTCCTCCAAAGACTTAGTTCGAAACCTACCTAAGTTGAAATTTGACCAACACTTTTGTGATGCTTACAAAGTCGGTAAACAAGTCAATAATAGCCATAAGGCTAAAAACTTTGTTTCTACATCTAGGTGTCTAGAACTTTTGCATATGGATTTATTTGGTCCATCCGCTATACAAAGTTATGGAGGTAACTTCTACACTTTGGTCATAGTTGATGATTACTCAAGATATACTTGGACAAAATTTTTGAAAAGTAAAAATGAAGCTTTTGATAAATTTGAGATTCTAAGTAAGAAAATTCAAAATCAAGTAGGGTATAATATTGTGTCTACTAGAACGGATCACGGTCGTGAATTTGATAATGAATTTCAATTTGGAAACTTTTGTGATATTAATGGTATAACTCATAACTTTTCGGCTCCACGTACTCCTCAATCTAATGGTGTAGTAGAACGTAAAAACCGGACATTGCAAGAGATGAGTAGAACAATGCTTAATGAACAAAACATTCCACAAAAGTTTTGGTGTAATGCCGTTGACACATCAACGTACATTTTAAATCGAGTTTTAATTAGACCATTTTTGAATAAAACTCCTTATGAACTATATAAAGGTAAAAAGCCTACATTAGGATACTTTAAAGTGTTTGGGAGTAAATGTTTCATTCTTAACACCAAGGATTATCTCACCAAATTTGACCCAAAGTCTTATGAAGGTGTATTTCTTGGATATTCACAAAATAGTAAAGCTTACATTGTTTTGAACAAAGAAACCTTAAGAGTCGAGGAATCGTTGAACGTAACATTTGACGAGAGTTCACCTCCCTCTAAGACATCACCTTTGGTAGATGATGACTTAGTTGAAAGCCAAGCAATAGAAAGACAAGAAATTTTAAGTGATGACAAGGAAGATGAACTATTAAACAAAGAACTTGTCAATGTCAAAGAATCTAAAAGTCATCCATTAGATAGTGTCATTGGCAACATTAACGAAAGAACACTAAGGTCAAAAGTTCAAAATGAAAGCAACTACTTTCGTTTCGTGTCAACCATTGAACCTAAAAATATTAATGAAGCCATTAAAGATGAGTCTTGGGTAATTGCAATACAAGAAGAGTTAAACCAATTTGTTAGGAATGATGTATGGACATTAGTTCCTCAACCAAAGAGTCAAACTATAATTGAAACAAAATGGGTATTTCGTAATAAAATGGATGAAAATGGAATTGTGTTTAGAAACAAAGCTAGGCTAGTTGCACAAGGATATAACCAACAAGAAGGCATTGACTACGATGAAACTTTTGCTCTGGTTGCTAGGCTCAAGTCAATTAGAATCTTACTTGCATATGCATGTGCACACAATTTTAAACTCTTTCAAATGGACGTCAAAAGTGCATTTCTAAACGGAGTCATAAATGAAGAAGTGTATGTTGCTCAACCACCGGGCTTCATCGATTTTGAAAAATCAAATCATGTTTATAAACTTAAAAAGGCTCTTTACGAACTTAAGCAAGCTCCAAAAGCATGGTATGATCGACTTAAAACCTTCCTAGTTGACCATAAGTATACCATGGGCTTAGTTGATAATACTCTCTTCACTAAGAAGAAAGATTCACATATTATCATAGTCTAAATCTATGTTGTTGACATTATATTCGGACCAACTTGTCAAGAATTATGTGTGGATTTCTCAAAAATCATGCATGACGAGTTTGAAATGAGTATGATGGGAGAACTCAACTTTTTCCTAGGACTCCAAATTAAACAACTAGAAGATGGTATCTTCTTTAACCAATCTAAATATATTAAGGACATGCTTAAGAAATTTGGATTAGAAGATTTGAAACCAATCAAAACTCCCATGTCTACGGAAACCAAACTCACCAAGGATGAGGAAAGTGAATCCGTAGATAGCACTAAATATAGAGGTATGATTGGTAGTCTACTTTACCTAACGGCTAGTAGACCCGACATTATGTTTAGTGTTTGTCTATGTGCTCGTTTTCAAAAAGATCCTAAGACTACCCATCTCGAAGCCGTTAAAAGGATTTTTAGGTTTATTAAGGGCACTACACATTTAGGTTTATGGTATCCCAAAGGAACGGGAATAGACACCATAGTGTATGCCAACTCGGATCATGCCGGTGACTATGTCGATAGAAAAAGTACAAGTGGTATTTGTACTTTTTTTGGACATTGTCTCACCTCATGGTTCTCTAAGAAGCAAACGGCTCCTGCTATCTCAACAACGGAAGCCGAGTACGTTTCGGCCGGAAAGGCATGTCAACAAGCTCTTTGGATGAAGCAAGCTCTTGTCGACTATGGAATTCAACTTAACGACATCACAATTCTTTGTGACAACAAAGATGCCATTGATCTTAGCAAAAACCCGGTTCAAGATGCTCGTACCAAACATATTGAAATCCGTCATCATTTCCTTCGTGACAACGTTCAAAAAGGAAATATCTCAATTGAGAAAGTTTCTTCCGAAGACAACATAGCCGACATTCTCACAAAACCTCTTAAACGTGAACCTTTTAACCTTCTTAGGCTAGGCTTAGGACTCATGGAACCTACATTGTAGTTCTGGACATTAGACAAAAATCACAAAAATCAAAACAAATCCATAACTCTTTTTCTCAGCAGAGTCGGCGGAACCCTCAGACACAACGGACGGAACCCATTTCAAGGGTCCGCCGTGTCCGCCGCCCTGCAGAATCAATTTTTTGTTTATATTAAACCAAACACCCATTATCTCATACCACCACTTCCAAACTGCTACTATTCACTTTACCATCCATCCATACCTACGATTTTCTGGTCTTCCTTTCACTCACATTGCAAATCAATCATCATTGTAAGTATTCTAAACTTGGTTACAATCCTGATCTGAGTCTAGGAATTCTATTTTTGCACAAAAACAAAAACTTGGGGTTATGCATTAAACTTGAGAAACTCATGCATAAAATTAGGTGTTTAACAAAACTAATCATGTTCCCCATAGTTAGGAATTGCAATCTTACTTAGTGTAAATATGTTTGCTAAAACACCTCATGTCAAATCTTTCCGAAAATTTCTCACAAATAGGACAAATATTTTTTCGTTTCACATTGAGAATACAAAATCAAAACGTTATGCTTAAAACATCACTTGCATAATGTCTCTTGAATGCTAAAGGGAATACATAACCAATATGTATTTTCGGGTACATTCAAACGAAGCTACATTGAACTAGGAGCGTTTGGGTTATCTTTTGTTTTATAACAAAACTTGCATTATAGAACGTTTTTGAAGCATCAAAATGAGTCAAGATAACCGCACCTCCACATTGTTTTCATATAGGCACACACTAGAACATTCACATTATAATAGTAGTTTACTTAAACTAAAATGTGAAATTTTGTTGTTCTAGGAATCATCATGCCTCCTCTAACCCACTACGACCACAAGGACACCATTAAGTACCTACCAAAACACCACAAAACCAAAGGCCTTATCCCAAACCAAGTCAATGTTTTCAAATCCTTAGAAAAACACTATGTCCATGAGGGTAGAACCATTGACCCGTCTTTCCTAGAAGGCACAAACCTTTACGCCGAATTTGCCACAATCAACTTTGAGTGTCTTTTGAATATCGACGAGCCTATTTGTCCTAGGTTCATTTTGGAATTCTATGCATCCGCCGTCCTCTCCACGGATGATTATGGTCAAATGTCTATCAACTTTAGGGTTAGTGGTCATCAATACTCCTTCACTCTTGAGGAGTTTGGTCAAATCCTAGGTGTCCCAAACCATGGTACTTGCATCTATTCCGACTTGCACTCCCTCTCAACTCTTGACAACCTCCATGACCGCATCCATCCTTATGACATACCTCTTGTGTCAAAAGATGTACTCCGTGACCATCTCTTTGTTAGGACAACCAACACTAGGAGAACCCGTTCGGGAAATGAGGTCGATAAGGACCCATATGGAATGGAAATGAATGAACTCAAGCCCCAATTCAAGAAATGGGAGGAAGTCCTTAGAGCAAATGTCATTAGTACCATAGGAAACCGAGATCATATCAACCTTTTCCTTTGCTACATACTCTACTCTTTGTCCGTTAGGCAACCCTTCAATCTTGCATACTACATGGCCAAGAGAATGGCTGACATTCCCGTGCATGGCACAACGGCTATGCCATATGGAATGCTTTTGACCCGTCTCTTTAGGTTCATCTCACCCATTCCACCAACTCCAAATGGTCTTCGTCTTGACTACTCTCTCATTCCACACACCTTTGTCCCACTTAGTGATAAGAGAGTCTATAAAGCCCAAGGAAAACGTCCTCATCCTCCTACCTCATCATCATCTTCCTCAATGAGTGAAGATGACAATTTGCCAAACTCTAGGCTCCCACCTCTCGAATACCTATCCCAACTTCCGGATATTCCTAATGAGTCGGCGGAGTTCAAGCAAACAAAGGGGATGTTCAAGAATCTTGGAAGATTCCTTCGAAAGCTCAAGAACAAGATTGACCGTCAATGAGTGCGGGTGTGTAGGAGTGTTTGGCATTAGGTGCTATTTGAACAAATTTTGTCGTTTAAACAATATTTGTGATGTATTTGTGTGTTAGTACAATGTTTGATACAATTTGGAACATGTATTATCTAACTATGGTGCAGGTAGACAACTTTTGGCAAGTTGTCAAATTTTCATGCTTATCAAATTTTCACTAAGTATAGTAAAATTCTCGACCTCAAGGTCAAAGTCCTATGATATGTGTGTTTACGTGTCTATTTTTTGCATTGCCTAACCAGAAATGCCTTATCTTTTTGATTTTAGGAGTTTTCGAAAATTTTGAAAATCGTCTCGCGGGTCAAAAACGCGGACTGCCACTTTTTCAGCCCTGGCGGATCTGGCGGCACCCGAAATTGGGTTCCGCCAGTGTATTTTCTGAGAAACCCAGAATTGGACCAACGGACCAGACGGTACCCTCAAATGGGTTCCGCCTGTGTATCCTGAGGGTTCTGCCAGTTGCCTGCAGAAATTTTCTTTTTGTTTTCAACATTTCAATATTCAAACACCAAAATACAATCCTTTTAGATAGAAACCCATTTCCTGCAATTTGTTTAGCACAATAGGGTACTTCTCATTCCTTGTAACTCAACCAAAACCATTTCCCGCCAAATTTCAAAAATAGCCATAACCACCCCAAGGACCCTTCACACATAAAGGAAGGAACCCTTCTAAAGGTTCCTTGAAATCCTTGAGATTTATACTTCAACAAATCTACCAAAACCACTAAGCATTTAGTGCAAAACTTGTCTTCTCACTTCACCATTTTCATTGGATTGACTTCCATGATATGACAACCCACAATTAGTTTTCCAAATCATTAGGAACCTCCATTTTTGTATAGACTAACATCAAATCCATACACTCCTTTCCACAATCCTTCATCACTATAAATTAAACCATCCTAAACACTATCAAATCACACCTTCTTCATCACAATTTCTGAACTTTAAACCATTTTAACCATGACTAAGTCAACAATCACCTCTCAACCATCACGACCCATCCGGAGAACCGCCCGGATAAGTGTTAAACCACTATGGTCTAACCAATCCATCAACCTAAGCTCCTCATCCTCGGATGAATTCACATCGCCAATCAAAAATGAACACTTTTTGAACCTTGCAACTCCATCTCCATCACCCATTGAACCCAATGAGCTCACTCCACCACCTACTCAATCACCTATTGACCCAACTCCACTAAGTGCTCCAACCCAACCATCCAAAACTCCATCACCATCACCATTACCCAAAATTGAACCTATGGAGTTATTTGGGTCTCCTCCCACATCACCACACCCTTTTGTCCAAGATCTAAATGATCTTCCACCAAGACCTTCACAACCACCACCTTTTTCACCAAGGTCAATTCTTGACAAAAATGAGCATTTTGACCACACCCAACCACCACAACAAGTGTACCATCAACCCAAACTATTGTTGTTTCACCCCATCTACCATGACATCCATGGTCCTCTTTATGGAGAACCAAACTTTGAAAACCATGATCACCCAACTCCACCACACTCTCAAGCCCAAACCTTTGAGTCTTTCTTTCCTTCATATGAGGATATACAAAGCATGGTTGAGAACCACCTCCATCAAGCAATGGAATTTCAAACCACCTTGCTTGACTCAATACCAAACCCATCATCCACCCAAGAACCAAAAACCAACCAACCCTCAAACCAAGAAACCAAAACCAACCCATTTTCACCCACTCATCCCCATGTTTGCTCAAATTGTGAGCAAATGGGTGAAAGCATCAAAACGTTGCTTCACCAATTCCAAGGTGAAACCCGTTTTGCATTCCAACACGTCATAGAACGTTTGGATGCTCTTTCCCACCCAAACAAATCCTAGACAACCTTTGGAGGCCTTTTGCCCCATTTAGGAAAGTAGGATTTTATTTTTTTCTTGGTTATTTTTTAAGTTTTTAGAAGTAGAAGACTATTTCCCATTTCTTGTCTTTTGACTTTTAAAAGTCAAAATTTTACTTGGAATGATATTTCTTTCTACTTACTTTTGTGCATTGTTGGTTGATTATTTTTGTGTTGTCATTGTCGTTGCAATGTGTGTGGTAACTACAAGCTTGACTATATATATAACTAACTAACCATTTTTTTTGTAGGATCAAAATCCATGTTTCCCATCTTGGCACTCCTTTTTGGGGGAGTAACAAGCAAGGGGGAGCAAGTGTATTTTTCCGCTTCGCTATTCTACTTTTTGTTTCGACAAAAAGGGGGAGAAATATATTAAACCTTCAAAAATTAATTTGATTTTCATCACTTAAGTAAAACAAGTTTAATATAATTTTTTTAAGTCTTAAAAACCAAGATTTTGTGAGTTACTTAAAAACAAAGTTTATGTTTTGTCATCAACAAAAAGGGGGAGATTGTTAATACAAATATTGCCTAAAAACGTTATTTATATTTTACGATCTTCGCTAAGTTTTGTTAACGACAAAATGTAAACTTTAGTTTCTAAGTAAAACATAATCTTAGTTTTAAAGACTTGCATAAACTAGACTTTTGCTACATTTTACATTTCATAAAACACAACACTTTTTATTTCTTAAAATAGAATTGTCACATCACATTTATGGCAAGTTTTGTCAATATACATTTATGGAAAGAAAATGTGTTTGACTTACTATGTGGTTGCTTGCAAGTTTGGTGTTTGACTAGATGTAATGAGATGTGACATTGTTTGGTTTACAAGGTGTAATGAGATGTGACTTTGTTTGGTTTGCAAGATTTATTGCAAAACCAACTGCAAGCCCGGCGGAACCTTGGGGGTACACGGGCGGAACCCATCTGAGGGTTCCGCCATATCCGCCAGGCCTGCAGAAGGCTTTGCTATAAATACCAAGCCACAAGTTGATTTTTGGCTTATCACTCTACATCATATTTTACACACACACATTCATTCTTTCATCTAACCCTTTAACATTTCATATGTGAAGTTTCTTTTTGTAGTAAAGAGATTCACGAGCTCATTAAAAGTAACAAGTATTCAACACAACGTTGCAAGACTTGTTAGCTTAGCATTGTGTAGACTTGTGTAGTTTACACTTCATTTGATTGTGTATTTTCAGTAGTAATCGGTTAGTATTTTAGTCCTCAAAATACCAAGTGTATCAGGAGTAGTTGTACCCTTGTAAAAGAACTAACGGGAGTGGTTGTACCCTTGGTAAAGAACTCGACATCTAGCTTAGTGTCGGTAAAAGCATAAGCGACGTGTAAGGTTTTCTCCGCCGGTGAAAGGAGCTTGTTGACTAGTGAAAGAAACTCTCGAGTTGGATACTCGGGGCGTGGACGTAGGGCAAGGAAAAAGAGTCCTTGTAGCCGAACCACGATAAATACTCGTGTTGTGGTTTGATCGTTTCTTTCATTTACTTGCATGTTATATATTGTGTTTGTGTATATATCTTTGATCAAACGGAAAGTTTCAAAGCTAACTAAACAAGTTAAAAATATTTTAAACGGTAAACTATTCAACCACCTTCTAGTTTTCCACACATCGATTCCTATTCCCTCTCCGGTGAGGGAAATGGAACAAGAAACCGGGGTGACAAAGGACCCTGTACTTCCCTCTGACGATGGAAGTGCTAACTACGTCCAACCTACGATTGTCCAAAAATCTAAGCTCACAATTGCTCATAAACTGTCAAGAATCAATCCTGACCTTTACGATATAAGGTTATAAGGTCGTCAAGCAAACGTACAGAGCTTAGAGCAGTGACTAAAAAGAACGACTTACCTAATCTTCACGTTCATCAAGAACAAAAACCCGAGACCATAACAGAAGTGGTGGAAATTCCTGGCTCTAAGAACATACCACTTGTCCCACCTCCGGATTTTATTCCTTGTGTTGGTTGTGGTGAGCCGATTTTTGGTTTACCATGTCGTTGGTGTACATGTGAACAATGTGGTAATGATATTCGAGACGGAAGTTGTTTGTTTTGTGGTTCAAGGAATTCATTTGCTTATGATCCTAATCAGAACTCATTCTACGACTCTCCAAATTTTTCCAATTACCCATCACATTCATACGAGCAAGAATCATATTATCCAAACCACAATGATGCCTCGTATCAAAATACACCAAACTTTTCATGTGAATATTTTGGAGGTCCTCACCAAGGTTTTGATTGTCAAAATAGTCAAAATTTTGGTTACGACCAATATCCATACAATTCACCAAACCAGACTCAACAGTTTTACTATTGTGAGTACTGTGGTGGCCCACACTACAATTCTGATTGTCAATCAGGCAACACGCTTGTCTATGAGCAGTTTCCTGATGACAATTATAACTCTAGCACACACGACTCACAGCCACATCAGTTTTACTGTTGTGAATACTGTGGAGGTTCTCACTGCAGTTCTGATTGTCAAACAAGGAATCTATTTCCTTGTAACAATTATGACTATTCATCTAAAGACCAACCTCCACAGTACCAATTGATTCAAGCAACCCCTCATGAAACTCAGCAAGACCTTTGTCTAAAGTTTCTTGAAGCATTTAAAGAATTTAAGGAGGGGTTGGCTACTACATCGTTTCAAGATTCTCGTGAGAAATCCATGGCAGAATTACTTGCTGAAGAACGAGATACTAGAAACGAAATGAGCATGGAAGAATTACTTGCTGAGCAAAGAGAAGCTAAAATACGTGCCAATCTTCACTATGCTGCTCTATATGATGACGATGATGACAGTGATGATGATGAAGATAACATTGTTATTATTCAAAAAGATTCATCAGATTCATCAGTTGTGATCCCTTCCATGGATAATCAGGGAGAAAATAATGTGACAGAGTCACTAGCCGTTGATCAAATGGAACTTGAAGATTCCATAACTGCTAGTACTTCTAAACTCCCTCAATCTGTTGTTATCACGCCCGAAGCTCCCACTCACTCTCTAAACATGGGGGACGAGCATCTTAGCACTGTTCCTGAAAAGGAATCGGACGAACTCATAAGTCTAGTGTTGAGACCCTTGTCCCAATCCCAAGAGGGTCACAGGGAACTTTTGATCATATGTGTGATATCCCTCCTCCTCTTGTCTTCCTGAATGATGATGTTGAGATGTTCTCCGATTCGAATGATGACGATTCGTTATCTTGTGGAGACATCAGTTATGTGGAAGAATTACCTTCTCAGCTAGTTAGCTTAGAAGAAGATAATGATGAGATTGACACTGAAATCAAAGATGAAGCACTTCGTGCAACATTATTGAATGTCGATCTCCTCATTTCTAAAATCGAGGCTTTCAAAGAGAAACCTATTTCATCTCCTATCCCCATTAAGGATAGTGAAATTTTCTCCGATGATCCTATTTCAGAGCTTGGAGCCTTTACTTTTCATCCTATGGGAGAGAAGATTAGTGGCAGTACCACTTCTCATTCTCATAATTCTCTCCCCGATTATGAATCATTTACCTTCAATGAGTTCTCTTGTGAACTCACGCACATCAATCCAGAATATGATTCATTCACATTCGAGGAGTTCTCCTGTGAACTCACTCATATCATATCTCCACCGGAGTATGATAACTTCTACTTTGATCTAGACACACCCGGGATATGTCTTGATCACATGAGCTTAAATGATGAAATTCATGATGATGAATCTATGCATTTTCCTGAGGATGATGATGAGTTAGTCATGATGTTTGTCATGACTTTCTTTCTCTTCTTCACCTATCCCGTTGCTTCTCCTGTTCTTCACTCCTTCGGGAATGAAGACATTATCTTTGACCCCGGCATCACCGCTTATACTTTATACTATCTTAAGCCAGGGTCTGTATATCTCATCGGTGTGGAACTTTCACGTGCTTCAAATGTTTGTCCAAACATCTTGAATGAAAGTCCGATGGAGATTGTCTCTTCCACATCTTACTTCCCCAAGAACCAATGAATTCGGGGTCGAGTCAAGCTAGCGACTCGGTAAACAAAAACAGTAGCATTCATATAGGGTTTTCACCCTAAGTGTGGGGGAGTACCCCTGCTGTGGTTACAAATAAAGTGAAAAACAAAATTGTGTTTCCACATTTAGCTTGTAATGTTGCCCTTTTACGTTCAAAGAGTTGGCATAATAGCCGGGACTTTGAATATTGAGGACAATATTCAATTCTAAGTGTGGGGGGGAAATTCTAGCAAATTTTATCACATTTTACCATCTAGTACCCCCCCCCCCCCCCCCCCCCCCGTTTTGGCAAAAATTTTAAATTTTCTTTCACTAGAGCTTCAAAATTTTTGTGGTTATCAGTCCACCATGTCTAAACGACAAAAGGATTGGCTAATCCAGGAGCAAACGGCTCTTGGTAAAGATATATCATATCCGTTGACAGCTTACAATTTGCCAAAATTGTATGGTATCTCAACTCGCCATATCCTAAAAAGTGAAAGAGTTGGCTAGCCCGCAAAATTATGGCTTGTGGTAAAGGCAGTGGACAAACCATAATTGGTAATCAGCTCACCAAGATGTTGACTATTCCATCAAGAGTTGGCTAGTCCAGAAGCAAACGGCTTTTGGTAAAGACAAATCAAATCCGTTGATAGCTGGTGGTTTGCTCAAAATCACATGGTTATCAAGTGGACCATAGTTCTTACTTAAACCGAAACATTTGGCTACTCCAGAAGTAATGGCTTTTGGTAAATAGTTTCAAATCCATTAAGTTTTCTAAAAAGATTGCTAGGGACTAGCAATAGTTTAGTGTGGGGGATTGACGAGTGTGTAAATACTCATCATTTTTATCGTATCTGAACTGCCAAAACATCCAAAAACACTCAGAAATGCATCAAAATACAGAAATTATTCCAAGAATTGTGTTTTATATGTCTTAGATGCAAAGTGTTTAAAAACAAATGAAAAACGAACAAAGTTTGCATAATTGGCAGTTTCAGTCCCTCAAGTTTCATAAATTGACAAAACTAGTCCCTGAAGGTTTTAAATGAAAGAAAAATCAACCCAAGGCATTTTAAAGTCAAAAGTTATCAAATACGATCCTTGGGTGAAAACTTTAAGAAAATTACAAAATTAGCCCCTGAACTTTGCAAATTGGCAAATTTGGTCCCTGGAGTTTTAAATTTTGGGAATCGTACAACAAAGGTCCCTAGGAAATCAGATTATCATATATGGTCCTTGGGACAACTTTTGGGAATTGGCAACATGGGTCCTTCAAAGTTTCAGCATGTGCAAATTTGGTCCTTGAGCTTATATTAACTACAAATCCAAAACAAACCAACAAACCCACCCAAAAATATTATCCTAATCCACCCCACCTTACACCCTTTTACCAGCCCACAACTACCCAGGCCCATCACCCCTAGCCCAACTCCCCACAACCCACTCCCCGTTTTAATACTCCCACCCAGGTCCCAGGGTCAAAATCAGTCAACCCTCCACCTCACCTCCTCCTTTTCCCACTAGCCTGCAAAAAACCTGAAACACCAAACACCATAATCACTAATACTGCAACACTCCACCCCTAACCCTACCCTTATCCCTCCAAACACCTCAGTCCAAAATCCCCCCTCCCCAATTGCAACCACAGACCCCATTTGGTCAAAATTGATTTTCCTGCCAAAACTGATTGAAGGGTCAGGATCTATAGCACTCATCCAACGGTCCAAAACTAAAGTGGGATATTGCCAAGGAACTCAGGAGAGGATTATAAATAAAGAAAGAAGAGCAGGGAGCAAGTAGTTAGTTAATTGGTAGCAAAAAAATAGGTAGTAGTAGTTAATTTTAGTAGTTTCTTAAATGTAATTCATGTCACAATTAAATGTTCTGTTTTAATGTAAGTGTAATCTGTTAGTGTAAGCCTGCTTTCAATCAATAAGAATTCAAGTTCAGTTTTTATATTGTTCCAAATTTTCTCTCATAACTCAATTATAGTTAATTTTTGCATCAACAAGCTAGTATAAGTTTGAATGAGCTTAAACTACTTTCCACTAGCCTGATTCTAGCTCACTGAAGTTCATTATCGCTTTATATAGCTATTGGTAAGTTTAAGGTTTCACATTCACTATTTCACCCCAAGGTCTCAATTGGTCAACGAAAGTCAACAAACTGCTATAATGGTGATAAACTAGTTAGGAAGGAGCTTGTGGGTTGTTATCCTCTTGTGTTACAACAAGACAGAGCTTGTATACATTGGTGTACTTTGGATTTAAGTGCAGGTCACATGTAAGTCTTACTGCCATTTTAGCTTTCTCCAGCTTATTTATCTTAATTAATTCTTAGTGTTTAATTAGGCTTCATCATTGTTAATTAAAGTAGTTTAGGTTTAGTTAAACCTTTGAGATCCCAGAATTTGCCTAAAAACAGTTTGGATAGTAAAAGAAAAACCATGACAGCTTCATTTAGGAGTGTTTGGTTGAAGCTTTATCTAAGTGCTCTGGTTGTTCATTTACCTTGTTTATTGCATCACTAGTTTGCCATAGGATAGAATAAGCTAGTTTGGTTATAAGATTTGTAGTTTAAACAACAAAAGTCAACCTATCCTCATTACCTAAATTCATACAGCATATGTGTTCATGTGAATCTGTCATAGTGAGCATTGTTAGATTTAGTGCATATCTAGGGATAACAAGTGTTTAGACAACTTTATATTACTTGTAGTGTAAGCTTAGATCAGTGGAAATCTCATATAAGTCCATTTGAGTTCATCATCTCAAAAGTCAAAAGTTCAATCTATCAATTTGGCAAATTTTTCTAGCTCAAGCTCAGGATTTATTAAAGATTGGAAATGGTTAAATTTTGTTGTTTTGAGCCATTTGGAAGCTTATTTTTCTGTACCAAAAAGAAAATCTTATTTTGGAAGTCATTGGCTTATAAATAAGCTCATTTGAATTTGGCCATTTGCACCAAACCATGCCCTGCATCAGGGGTGGTCTGATCATAAGCTTGATTTCATTGGGGTATGGATTGGTCCTCAGTGAGCACTAGTTTCAGCTTTTTGGCTTTCTAGATAGTCCACCATGCAATCTTTCTATTCTTGTGCTATTTGTCTTATTCCAAGCTTATTTGTCTGCTTATTTTTGTATCCCAAGAACCATTCACTAAGAAACTTACACTGACCAATCAGTGTAAGTGAGCTTGACAAATAAGCTCTTTTTGAGCTTAATTGTGGGACCCACTGAGAGATATTGAGCTTTTTGGAAAGCTCATAAGACCAAATTACTAGTTCCATGTTTGACTTGGTCTGTTTAGCTTATTTGGGTACCTCAAAAGTGGCCTGCACATAAGCATAAAGCCTGTTTGGTTTTCAGTGGTCCTTGGAATAGCTTACTGTGCTTTTTAGCTTAATCTAGTTGCTTTTCTTTAGCTTAATTTAACTTTATGTAATCTGTTTTTGCTTATTCTCACTTTGGTTTTTAGAATGTAGCTTATTTGAATGCTTAAGTAGTGTTATAATCCAATTTTTGGCTTGAAAAGCCTTCTGTTGATCTATCAAGCTTATTCTGAGCTTATTTTTGAGTTTAAAAAAAGATGGCTTTATTAGAGTTTCATATTTTTAGTGTTTAAATGTTTGTGTAAAAAGAAAATTGAAAAAAAAAAAAAAAAAAGATAATAAATAACAAAAAGTGCAAGAGGTGGGATTCGAACCCTGGACCTTCTGCACCCCCAAGCATCACACACAACACAATAACCAACTGCCCTAGGGTCTTTTCTCGTTCATACCTTCCACCCATGTTTATTTAACTACATTTTAGACCTTTAAGCTTATATAAGCTTTTTAGCTTATTCCACTGCTTATAAATAAGCACTTGGAACTTTTTCTAATTTTCCTAGTTCACTGTTGTAGTAAAGTAATTTTAGAAAAAAGTTTTGTAATTTTCCAACTTAGTTTAGTATTTTTAATAATTTAATTTAGTTTATTTAGTAATTAATTAACAATAAATAATTAAAAAGTCAAAAAAATAATTTTCTTTTTTCTAAAATTTTCTTTTATCATTAGGTTCGCAAAAATATAATTTTCATGTCCGTAGGGTTAGCGTAGCTCAAATTTCACTTTTTATTTCGCGCACTCGCGTTTTATTTAAATAACTCTCACGTTTTTAAAATTTAGATTACGTTAGTAAAAGTAGTTTGTAAAATAAAGAAAAACCAAAAATAAAAAAAGTGATAGCTTCTATTTAAGCCCTTTTGGCTTATTTTTCTGCTTATTTATAAACAAACTCTAATTTTAAATTTTTAGATTACGTTTTAGGTTTCACGTTATTGTTAATATAGTTTGTTTTAGTCGTTCTCATTCATATTTCCTTAGTGTAACACTTCAAACCCCTATTACCCATTTCCGTCCAAATTCACCCGATCACAAACCCGTTTTTGATACCATCACACCTCGTCGGGACATAACGACCCGAGGAAACCACTATACTTCCACAGAGATTGACTCTAGGCAGTTTGACCTTGTTGACCATCCTTTGGTCAATTTAGGTTGACCGTTTGGAACCAATCATCCACTCATTGAACCTTGCTATAACCCAATCCCAGAAAGCACATTCATTCATACCCTCGTTGTTTCGGCTAATTTCAAGCCACATATCAGCTAGCAATGTTTCTTCTTCAATTGACCAACGCGTACTCATTGTAAGATGATTTAGAAATTGTAGTGTGTGAAGGATTGAATGATAGTGTGTGGAGATATGGATTGGATGGTATGGTATTTATAGGAATTTAAAACTCAAATTCAAATTTTGAATTCAAAAACATAGCGGGATACTTTTAAATTTCAAAATTTGAATTCAAAATGAAATTTTAAATGTTTAAAATAATTATACATTAAAAACATGTGCACATACTTTCAAAATTAAACTGAACGCGGGATAAATTCAAATTCAAATTCAACAATACATAAAGGAAATACACACGATACGGAAATAGTTAACATAAAACTCAACTACTCATCGTCTCTGTCCCATGCCAACGTGTTTCTCAGAGTGAACCACACATGTTGATATTTAATCCCTTTCCTATAGCGTTCATAGTAAATACGGTTTGTATTGCTGAGACGACAAGGGTCATCACTTGTACGCAGCAACTCTTTGTAAATAGCATTATAGTTACGACATTCAGCATTCATTCTACTCCATAGAGCCGTAATACTATTTTTATTACGGTGCTCACCATTACTTTGATCGTTGAACCTTTGTGTAACTTCATTCCAAAAGGAACGTTCATTCACAGCGTCTCTAGAATCGTGAACTTCAAGCCAAACGGTAGCTAGCAAGTATTCTTCTTCCATTGACCAACGGTTTGTCATTGTAAAATAGTGTAAATATTGCAGTGTGTGTAAAATTGAATGATATTGCATGGTATTAAAAGGGGTTTATTGAAAGCGGGATACATTTCAAATTTTGAATTCAAAACAGAGGGCGGGGTAATTTTAAATTTTGAATTCAAATAGAGGGCGGGGTAATTTCAAATTTTGAATTTAAATAGAGGGCGGGGTAATTTTAAATTTTGAATTCAATTTCAAAGCGGGATACTACCAAAAATCATCCTATAAATACCTATTGGGGTGATGCTGAATACACACACAATTCACACCCACAATCATCAAAGAATTCTCTTTTGTTCTTCCAACACAATGTCTCACAACGCATCACCTGAAAACGCATCGGTGTACAACACACCACCTGAAGACAATTCCCCACAAAACACTTCGCCAAAAGATCTGTTTCCGGTGTTCCAATATGACAACCCACCACCTCCAACTCCACCAGCAGTTATGTTTCCACCAGAAAACATACCACCACCAAACAATCAACCACCAAACTATCCACCTGAAAACCAACCCAACATTCGTCAGTTGACTGAGGAAGAACAGTATGAGCTGGATATGCAAGTCTTTTTGGAGTTTGAAGCTGAGCAAAACCGTCAGGCAAGGGAGCGTGAGGCGAACCTCAAAGGGAAACAGGATCGGAGAAACAAACGAACAGAATGGCGATGGGCTCAGGGACTTCCACCTGTGCCATCGAGTGAGGACGATTCAAGGGCCTCCTATTCGAGTCACGAGGGATATGTGTCGGATGATTCATTTTATTGAATCATAGTTTTATGTTTATTTATCGTATCGTATTTTAGTGGTTTGAATTTTCGTTTCTTAGTTATCGTATCGTAAGTTATTGTTGTAGTCGTTGTTTCAAGTAATATCAATCTTATGCTTAATCGTTGTTTCACAAGTTCATTACACATTTACATTTACATATTCACATAACATTTTATACAAAACATTTTCTACAAAATAATTACACAAACAATAAAACCCAAAAAAGAAAAAAAGAAGAAAAAAAGGACATATTTGCAGAGCAACTCCCTCGTCACGCAGACGAGGAGAACTCCAACAATGAGCTATGGCGAGCTATGCACGGTATCGTGGCGAGTTGTGGCGAGCGCCACGTTGAAACGACGAAGGGCTACAACGAGCCACACCCACTCCTCTTACTTTGTTCTTATTAAATGTGTAAATTTTTAGTACACTAGTATTTTTTAATGTATCATTATAGATAAAGTTCGATGCATTTAAATGTATACTTACTTCGTCTCAAAATTATAATTTTCGAACAAAAAACACATAATCATACTATCTTATAAAGCATTTAGGCTTTCTAAAAAATTATTTAAAATTAATCATTGCAAGTTCTTAAGCTAAAAGTACAACTAATTAAAACATATTTTCCTAATATTAAATACAATTACAAGTTCTTAAGCTAAAAATACTACTAATTAAAACACATTTTCTAACATTAAATACAATCTTTAAATAGAAATACTTAAAATTCGGCATTACAAGTTTTTAAGCTAAAAGTACAACTAATTAAAACACATTTACTAACGTTAATGAACTAATCAATAAATACAATTAATGCAGTTATTAAAACACCCCTTACATAAGAAATACAAATTATCAAGCATATTGTACAATCAATTTAAACGCAATTCCTACATTAAATGTCACTAATACAAATAATAAAGCACATTATACAAATATTCAAGCCTGAACGGGCAACGGGCCAAATGGGCTCGAGCCTGAATGGGCATGGGCCAAACGGGCTTGATACCGAACGAGCACGGGACAACGGGCTCAAGCCCAAAAGGTTTACAACTCTTGGCTATCACTTTTTCCTTTTGATGTTGTTAATATTTTTTTAGGGTACCCGCCGCTGCAACGCGCGGGTACCCTACTAGTTTAAGAAAAATAAGACCACTATATACCTCAACCATTCAAATATCATATTTATTCACTAAACTCCTTTTTATTTGTTGAAATAAGAAGTGAACAATTATTTTAAAACATTTTAAATTGGAAATATGTACTATAATTTTGAGAGAAAAAAAAATGTATCGAGTTGGATACATTTTGCAAACCATGTAAAAATTAACAACTAACTGCGTGTAGGAATACTTATGGTAATCTACGTAAATAGATAGATGATTTGTTAAAATATGAAAAATAGTACTACAAAAGTACAAATGTATAAATAGATAATTTGTTAGCACGACTATCATGTTTTAGGTTTGTAACTTTTAGACAAACACAAGAATCTTCCGTGTCAAAATATGAAAGTCGTAATATTCGAAAAGCCCATACAAAATAACGCGAGATATAAGTCATATAACTACATACTTGTTTTTAGATACTGCATTATATAAGTAGAGATGTTTTCAAAACAATGTATTATCCATTATCTAAAAACAAGTATGTAGTTATATCTCGCGTTATTTAGACTCATTTGGATCATAAATGTCATGATAAGGTATTTTCCGTTTAGACTCATTTTGATCGTAATTGTCATGATAAGGTATTCTAAACTCATTTTGATCGTAACTGTCATGATAAGGTATTTTCCGTTGTAAATATCGGACTCATTTTAATCGTAATTATCATGATAAGGTATTTTCCATTATAAATATCTGACTCATTTTGATCGTAATTGTGATACCTTGTACATTGTAAACTTCATAAAAAATAAAATTTATATTTCGTTTGCATAGGAGAAAAAAGAAAATAATACTTATTGTTTTGTAGTTAGTAAATAGTAGATAAAGTGCTAAACTATGTATTAGAATTAAACATTGACCCCTAAAGGTATTTTACATGAACCCAGTTAAAGAAACAAAAGGCGCCAAGTTCGGTTGTGAAATGCTTGATCGTGAACAGGTTTTGTTTGTGATCAACAGTTTCATGTCTGATGTCTCCTCCATTGATGAGCTTATGTGTGAACCTGAATCATGTACATACTTGTGTTCTCCATTTCACATTCTATATACATTTCCAGTCATTGTGTTGTGTTATTGGATAGTCATTATTCGGGTATTTGCAAAATGCAAAGTAAAAGAAGACCAATGGAACACTGGTATATAAGAATAACGAGAAGTATGTCATCAAGTGTTGAATCTATCACGAAAACTTTACATAGAGCAAAGTTAGTCAAGTAAAAGTCAAGGAGCAGAGGTATTAACAATGGCGACAAAGCATATATAGCTAATCTCATCTTCAAACGTCTATATCATATCTTGTGCTTAACTTTAGGATTCCATCCATTGAGTGGTTGGAGGGCTTGTTTTTGTCTTCTCACGACCTGCAAGTTTCATTTCAATTCCATATCAACACAAAAGTAATCAAAAAAAAAAAAAAAAAAAAAAAAGTGCACTATTTCTATATCCTGAAGAAGATTACCCATTTAAAAATATAGATGTTAATCGCCTTTCATCTGCAAGTTTTCCTAGTTTTGTCGCTATTTAAGGTTATGGCAATTAGAGCCATTTAATGTGAATACCATAACATAACGCAAAGTCATAAGTCATACATGTCTCATACATAGATAAAGTGCCAATTACATAGGCAAAAGCATCAGTAGCACGGGCTATTGGACCATGGCTACTGGACCGCTACTGGAAATGTTGCAAACATTTATAAAGTCATACATGTCTGATACATAAATAAAGTGCCAACTACATAGCCAAAATAAGTCAAGTACAAACTGAACCCAAGTCAAACTGCCGATGAACCTCGGAGGTAGTAGTCATGTATCCAAAGCTCTTGGTAGAGGAGGTAACAACTGATGAAACACCTGAGGGGAGGCGCTCCAAGTTAAAATATTGCTGCAATCAAACATACTCAACGCCGTATTAAAACCAAAAAACTGGGAACAAAAAACATGACCATACAACAAAGACTAATATCAAACCAATTTCACAAAATACAACTAAAATAGACACATTTAAAGAAACAACTAATTCTATCGCACACTATAGACTATCAAAACATAAAAATCACCCCCCCCCCCCCCCCCCCCCCCCCAACAAAAAAAAAAAAAAAAAAAGAAGCCCCTACCATATATAAAATAAACCACAACTAAGGGGGTGTTTGTTTAAGCTTATATGTGGGCTTATGAGATTATTTGATTTCGGCTTATATTTCATAAGCCCCAATTTTCCGGCTTATTTTGGATCATAGTCTCTTACCATAAAAATGGCTGCATGCGCAGCAACACCAACTATGAGTTGAGATTTATGGGCTTATATAAGTTTATCATATCATAATAAACTTATACACGCAAATCTCAAAATAAGCCAGAAAATTGGGGCTTATGAAATAAAAGCTGAAACACAAATAAGCTCATAAGCCACACATAAGCTTAAACAAAAACCCCCCCAATACAAATAAACTTCGCAATCAATCCATTACTATTTAATCACTAAACCTAATATCACAACATGGTAGTATGCACATTTCCTCATAATAAGCAACAAAACAAAATTTACAGCAAATGCTTGATTTTTAACTACACAATCATCGAAAAAAATATGATTATCCATCGATATGCAACAAAAACAACACAATAATTACATCAAAACCAACAACATAACTACATCACAAGCAACAAACTAATTTCACACCACAAGCAACATTGTTATGTATCTATTTCTTTCTAAGACAATTTTGTAGTTAGAGTATTTTACCAAAATCACTATCGCTATTCATTTACATAGGCTAGACAATGGGTTAACATCTTTTAAGTAGTAGTTTATGCCATATAGCTAAATACAGAAGGATGAAACACTTACAAAGTTACAATGTTGAAAAAGCTTACTTTTGTTTTATCATATAAACATCAAATAACATTCACAAACAAAACGAATGTCTAACCTGTATGTGTTATAATCATTATGAATGTAGTCTAGTCCACAGGCAACACTATTGTCAAGACAAAAAGAGCAACATGTCGAAATAACTTATGGCAAATTTTGTGTTATATGATACATAACCTGCATGTTTAGGGTACTTGGTTAGATCTCCACAAAACTCTTAATGAAAATAACCTAGCCGACAAGAGGATGAAACTAGCAGCTAGATGTTTGGTTTGGGAATAATTAAGTAGATAAAAGCATTTATTGAGAGAGGATATGAGATCAATAAGAAGATGAAATGAGGAAAATGCCTT